>CM075783.1:12813761-13293761 GCA_037974665.1 Ehretia macrophylla | reverse complement strand
TGTTTCAGCAGTAACATATTGTTCCATGGAGCTAAGGTCTAAAATATAGGAGAAACAAGCGTTTCCACGACTCTACCACCCAGTCAATTCTGTTCCACTTAATCTCTCTTTCATGGCCACATATCTTTCCGGCTAAGGAATGGGAAATCTTTTTCCTGTTACATGAATCCAATTTTCATTTCATCCGGGAAAAGCTATCTCTTTCTCAACAATGTCTTTGTCATTTGATCCAATAGCGTTCCGTTAAATAGGAAAAGATTTTATAAATACTGATAACTCTCGGATAGAGTATTAGAACGGAAAGATCCATTAGATAATGAACTATTGGTTCTAAGCCATCTCTGACGATTAATCAACAATTCAAAGTGCTTTTCTTGATAAACCAGCATTTATATATAGATGTAGGAGGATCCGTTTGGGAAGTAAGAAGTCCCTTTGACATCTCTTCATCTGCAAATAATTCTCGATATGAAAACACAGAGCCAGGAGGCTGATCTTTGAATAGGAAAAAGAGTGGATCTGCAGGGTCCCAAATGAATTGGCTTATTCGAAAAAAGCCTTGTTCTTTGGAAGATCTATCTCGTGTCTGGTACTGCACAGTTCCACTCTGCAAGAACTCCGAATCATTCTCTTGAAGCTTATCATCTTCATCATAAATGATCCGCTTGCCTCGAAATGACCTAGACTAATAGGGAAATCCCAATTTATTGGGCCTTTCGATACAATCAAATAGAAATCCCCAAGGGCGCCATATTCTAGGAGCCCGAACTATGTGATTGAATAAATCCTCCTCTATCTGTTGCGGGTCAAGGGCTTATTCTCCTTCCCCTTCTTCAAACTCCGATTCGTATTTTTCATAGAGAAATCTCTGATCAAGGATAGAACAAGATCCGTTTTGCATCATATCTAAGGGATTCCTCAGTTCGGGCCGAAGAAGCAATGTCACTCGATCATTATCAAACTGACTGCAATCTTTTTCTATCTGTGAAGATCCCATCAGAGCGCCTTCTACTTCTAATAAGCCATGAACTAGATCATAATCATTCTCAACGAGTCCATAAGAAGTGATCCCATTTTTTTCATCGGGTCCGGGTAGAGACCAAAGATCTTGAGCGACTGATCCGGCAGAACAACTCAAAAGATAAAGAAGTATCATTAATTTCTTCATGCTCGTTCCAAGTTCGAAGTACCATTTGTACAAATAAGAATCCTCTTCATTACATGATTTCTTCTTCATATAGATAGATATAGGATCTATGGGGCAATTACTTTGAAGTACATTTTGTGCTACAACCCTTCCTATCTGATAGAAAAGGATCCCATGATCCTGAACCGATCTTACCTGGGATCGCAAATTCCAAGTTTGTCTATGAATAGCAAATCTAATTGTATTAGTGTCTATAATTGATTTCTTATGTGTTATACTAATCGATAGGGCCTCATTGGTAAGTGCTACAAGATCTCGTGCATTGGAATCCATGGTTATGGACCCGAATCCGTTAGTATGAAACATTTTCTTTTCCAAGTGAAATCTCCTAGTATATGAAAGAGTGAAAAAGTGATTTCGTTGTTGTGGAATAAGAAGCCTTCGTATCTTAATGCACGTATTTAATTTATTCGGAGCTATTAGAGCGGGATTCACTTTTTGTGGAATATGAGTCGAAGCAATAACAAGAATATTTCTAGTAGAACATCTGTTACAATCCCTGGATAGATGGTTCACTACTAGACCGAGGGATAAGTAATTCGACTCATTCACGTCCATATCATGACTGTTTGGAATCCATATTATGCAAGGAGACGTTGCTTTTGCTAATTCGAATTGAAGGGTGATATAAAATCGGTCTATTTCCGACATCATATCCATAGTTAGCGCATTCATCTTAGTTAGTAGTTCCAGCAACTCCGTATCAAGGTCACGATCGATATCGTCACTAGCATCGATATCGTCACTAGTATCAATATCGTCACTATCATCAATATTGATATCATCAATAAGAAAACCTTTAGGCTTGCTATCCAGGAACTTGTTCAGAAATACCATAATGAAAGGAACATAGGAATTTGTCGCTAGGTATTTGACCAAATAGGATCGTCTAGTTCCTATAGAGCCTATCACTAAAATACCCCTAGAGGGGGATAAGGCTAAGCGGAGCGAAAAGGGTTTTCCATGGGATGGGAAATGAAAACTATTAGCAACACACGAAATTTGTGAATAAGTGATTTTCTGATAATGAGCATAGAATATCCGTCTTTCTGCTAAACAGGATGTATTGAACTCATAATTTATTAGATACATTTTATGAATGTCAACTAAGTATCGTAAGTAAATTACTCTTGCTTTACAATATATATGTGATGTAGAAGTTGTCTAAAGTGCTAAAGTTTGGTTTATATTATTAAAGTGCTTTATTGTTATTATTATCTTGGTACTAACAGTACGCACCAAGTCACCTGATTGAGTTTGGTAAATGGCAGACATAAGACCACCTTAAGCATGCTATCTCCTATTTTCTTTGTCCAATATAAGAAATCCAATTTTTAGTAACACGTGCATTTATTGCATGTCCTCATTGAATAGATGTACATTTAGACAGCTAAGCTTGTAATAGAACTAGATCTTCATTTTACATGAAAGAATCTCTCTATTAGTTTAGCTTGAACTCTTGCTGCCCAAATTGAATTCCATAGTTGCCTTTTTGAGCGTTCAACATTATTTAGTTACATTGATGAATGTAAACTATGAAATTTTATTTGGGATAGAGGAAATACTTCTCTTTTGGTATTATAGAGCCAAAAATGAATTTTGGTCTCTTCAATGAAAGAGAAAGAAATCAAGGGAAAAATAGTATTAATTCATTCAGCTTGAATAAAGATGTTGGTTCTTGCTTCTTCTTTTTTTTTTTTTTAAATAGTGTTAATCACTTCATATCATTTTAAAAATTTTAACATGCTTTTATTTTTTTATTTTTTTAAAATTACAGATTATTGTTGTTGTGAACGTCACTGCCTCTGCTTATTGCGTGAACGTCATCGCCTTCGCCTCCGCCATTGCCATTGTCATCGCTAGCATGAAAATAAGGATAATGAAAATTTGGCTAGTTTTAGTTATTTGTGAAATTATTTTAATTTGTGTAATATAAATACTTTTTACAAATTAGTATAATATAATATATTTTTCTTTTATTGTTCTTTATTATTATTGTTTATTTAAAATAAATAAATTAATTTTGAGAAATATTAATGAATTGAATTAAAACTTTTATTTAGTGACAAACTTTTGTAGTCTCTAAAAAGCGATAGATTAGTGACTGAATAATTTTTGTCGCTATTTAGTGACGGTTTTAGCAATCATAACAGTTCATTATCCGTTGCTATTTAGTGACGGTTTTAGTGACTCTAACAATTTGTCGCTATTTAGTGACGGCTATAATGACCGTAATAGTATGTCGGTATTTGGTGACGGCTTTAGCGATCGTATTACGTTTGTCGCTGTCCGTCACTAAATAGTGACAGATTTGGCGACAAACGTAACAGTTCGTCGCTATTTAGCGACGAATTTGGTAACAAACTATTGTTGTCGTTATTTAGTGACCGATTTATCAACCGTACTATTTTCGTCGTAAGTCGTTGTTAAATAGTGACGGCAAAGGCAATGAACCATATTGTCGTGAAATAGCGATGAATTTAGTGATGAAAACTCAATTTAGCGACGACCTTATTTGTGACAGTCATTTTGTGATGGGATTCCGTCGCTAATTAAATTTAGCGACGGTATAGCGACAGAAAACGTCTGTCGCCCTTCCCTGTTTTTTTAGAAGTGGAATCGAATTTGTGGACTTAACATATCATGGTCCTCATTCGATCGGGACATATTAATGGAAGGATTGGATTGCACGTTAATCGGTGACTATAAATAGATTCACTTGAGATTGGACTTCATTACTATATAAACTGTCTTGATATGTTGCTAGACGTCACTTTAGAACGTGAGGGTATTTCAAGAATGTCAGAGACGTTCTCAAAATAAATTAAAAAGGGTTTTAATACTCCCTCATTGCTATATGACGGTGAATCTAGAAAGTCACACACAATGGAGCACTTGTGAATAGGTTTCTGTTGAGCTTGCATTTTAGACGATATGGTGTTAACAGTGTTGTATTTGACAATTAATGGTTAATGGGACAAAAGTATAATTATCAAAAGTTTTGGGGTCAATGTGAAAATATGGAAAAGTTGTTTCCATAATTTAATTAATAGTGATTAGATTAAATTAATTATTTGCACAAGTTATATGTATATATGTATATGTATATGTATATGTATATGTATATATATATATGTATATATATATAGCCTTGAAAAGATGAATGACACTAAACTTGGTGCAGAATGTATCACATCATTTTTTTCCACTAACTTCAAAATGGCTAGGATTGCGCAAGACTAGTTAGTGGTTTTTACTACAATGATCTTGTGGGTATATGAGCATATACACCACCTAGTTTGTATAAAAAATCTCACTAACTAAAAGAACTATCTAATATATGATGGATAATAGTTATGCCAATATATATGTATATGATGTATGTATATTAAAGGGCTAATGGAATTTCCTAGAAAATATATTTCTCCACTAACTAAGTTAGTGGAATTGCCTAGGAAACATCTACACAATATATACATAACTCATAATAAAACACAAAAGATGAGAGAAGTCATCTTCTTCCTTCTCTAACTTTGGTTCGGCCATGGTGAAAGAAAAGAAGAGAAGAATTTTTCTCCACTAAATTCTTCTTCCATGCTCAATCCAACACCCAAGTAAGCTAGCACTAAAACTTTGGAGTTGGAAAGAAACTCATTCTATGCTTGTGTGGACCTACTAGGACTCTTGCATGTGTGAGAGATAGTGTATTCATCAAGTGTTAATTTTGGGCTTTATGACTAGGCTTCAAGAGGTATCTTCTTTGTCTATCTCTTGTATATAAATATACTTGCTATATTTGTTTTGGATATGTTAATTACATGATATAAAGATTGAGATATTGCATGAGCTTTGATCTTCTCGAAATTTTTGAATTTCATGTCCTTGCTTCTGCTAATTTCATAGCTAGATAATGTCCATATCCCAAATGTGCCTTTCACAAACTTGGCCTCATTTCTTAACTTCTTAACGAGTTTAGAGTCAAGTTCTAGCCTGTTTCACTTGTTAACATACTTTGATGTCAAATGGAAGCTTGACCTTCATATACGAACTATTATAAGAAACACATTCAAATGATAAAAAACTTTTTTGCCTCATTTTAGAATGATAAACACAGGTAGGAAACCTAAAATAAACATCATGAAAAGCTCTTATATCCATTTATGCCATACACGAACATTTGAAATCCTAAACAAAGTGAAACACCTTTTTGTAGCAAAATACATTACAACCATTTCAAATCCTAAACAAAGTTAAACACATAATCCAAATCCCAAATAAAACATACGTAATTGGTTGTTGCCAATACATAAAAGTAAAAGGTGACAATTAAGTAATCGTTCAAATCTCATTCGAAGGTCCAGAGTTTTCATTGCTGCAGCTACCTAAATTAGAACTCAAAGCCTCTTTCAGGTTTCTTAAGCTCACACAGTTTTTCCCCTTCCAAGTGTATGGTGAACTTTGCACAATTTTGGATTCAATGTTTAATGATCTTTAACTTGGTACCAAAGATTGGTCCCCTCATATGCACACATGTTCCAGCTGGAAAGAATGGTGGTCTCTTGGCTTGGTTGGATGTATCTTGCGTTAAGTTATGACTTAGAAGTAAATGTTAGCTTGCAAAGAAATAAGAACACATACAAGTTTGGACTGAAATCTAAATTAACTTGCAATGAAAGAAGAACACATACAAGTTTGGAATGGCTTGGCTTGGGTGGGAGTGTTGGAAGCTTGTCAGCATTGGCTTTAATTCTTTTCATGTGTTTTGCATGATCTGAGGTGCATGACCGTGTTGAATGACCAAATTTCAAACACATTCTACACTTAGTCATCCTAACAGGGAGCTTCCGTCTTGGTGCGACATTTGTAGTTTTGCACTAGTATCCTTTTCCACAATTCCTTGCACTTGTATATTACTTAGATTGGCATCCACTAACACATTGCTCATCATTACCTTTACCTGCACCCACTTGTTCTTGCATTAACATCGATCTCTCTTGTGTTAGCATCCACAGTGACTTGGCTAGTATTACTGGCAACATTGATATCACTCATGTATGCATCTACATTGATATCATTTAGGTACTCAGAATGTATATTCAGATCATTACATTCACTGCTCACATTACCTCCACTACTCCCTTGTACATCATTTGCACTTACTGATGTTGTTTTCTTCTTACAACTCCTTTTGTTATGGCCAAGACATTTGCAAATGGTACACTTCTACTTTTGCCCTTTTATGGTGATCTTTTGAATTTTTTAATTGCTACATTTAGCTCTTGCTTCTTTTTTTTTTCCCTCTTCATCAATCTCCTTTCTTCTAGATTTCTTTGGCCTCCCTGGGAGTTTGAATACCTTGGATACATGTACTTCTGGCTTACCAATAACTAGCCACAAGTTTAGGCCATTAATTGGATTAATGATAGGCTCATATGCCCTCATGTAAGCATCCTTCTTATCGCAATTATTGACATAGTCTTCAGGCTCACGTCCCACATAAGTCAGGGCATAAATAGTATGTGCACATGGGATTCCAGAAATATCCCATCTCCTACATGAACAACTCATCTCATTCAAATCTATAACATATTGTTCTGTCCCTAAACACCTAACTTCAAACTTGTTCCCACCACAGAATGTGGCATTCCATGGTGCACTCTCACTTTTCTTCTGATTCATCAACTTTCTTATTTTAAGGCAAATACTCCCTTCATATTTTGACATCCACTCCCTCTTAATTTGCAACCTCCTCATTAGATAAATCTGAATCTTTTCCAACATCACTATAATGGATCTATCTCTTGCCGGGAGTATGACAAAATTAAAACTCTCATACAGGTTATTCAACGAAATGTCACATTTTGTAAATATTCTAAAATGAGACATTCTCTAGTACTTAACTTCTTGACCTACCAACCATTTATATGCACTATGATCTATCTAATTTATCACATTCATAACCCCCATCAAAAATTTCAACATATGGTGCCTTTATAGCTCGCCACATTTAGTTTTTGGGTATTAATCCACCATGCAATTTCTTGAAATTGTTGTACATGTGTCGGGCACAGTGTCGATGCTTAACATTAGGCAAGATCTCAAAGATGGCAGGCAATAGACCCTACAAACAACATACATAAAAGATTAGTTAACATATTTATTTTACTTTAAGCAAGTTAAAAAAAGTTTAATATAATGTATTTACCTTCTGCTTATTAGTCATTAAAACCCATCTCTCTTGATCCAACATTTCAAGAACTTGGTCCATTAGATTCAAAAACTAACTCCAAGTTCTTTTATCTTATTTTTTAGCAACACAATAGATTATTTGGTAAATGCAGTTATTGCCATCAATTCCCACTACGGTCAATATAATCCCAAGATGAGATCCTTTCAAATGGCAACCATTTGAACCAATTACATGTCTATAACCTGATAAAAAACTTTTTTCTCAGTGCATCAAGGAATACGTATAATATCATAAACATTTCTTCTCTCATCTTCTTCAGTCTCTAACACTACCGTTGACCCAGGATTAGATCTCATTAACTCAGCACAATAATCTCAAATCCTTTTATATTGATCATTTTACTGCCCTTGTGACGCCCAAGAATTTTATCACACATATTTTAAATAACTGTTGCATAAACTACTTGTGCATTTTACGTGCATTTCTTGTCTTCTTTAATTGTTTATTTCTGAGGCACTATTCATAAGAAAATTTACTGTCTCGAATAAGTAATTTAATATTTTTCCTAGGTCACATGAAACATAATAGGAATCGAAAAATTTTCATTTTGGACTTTTGAGCTCGGGAGCATACAATTAGAAAATGTTTTTCGCATCATTTGAATAGTGTTACGTAACATAAACATTGTTTTAAAACTAGTTAGCATTTGAATTGAGTATTAGCATAGTTGACCAAGTTTTTATAACATTTGACTTAAGTTAAATATATAACACATACATATATACACTATATTACACAACACAAAAAAAAAAACATAAGAAAAAAAATGGAAATCAGCAAAGGGAGGCACAAAACCGTGGAGGGCTCTTGCACTTAGGGCTTGATTTCCTTCCTCAATTTCAGCCATTTTAGCATGGTCCAAGGGGTCTACTAGCTAAATTATTCCTTTGCCTAGCTATACAAGGTGAGGAGTCATGGTTTTTATGCATTTTTAGCTTGGAAACTTGAATGGTAAAATGTTGAATTTGTTGAATAATGTTATAATTATGCTTCTAATGCTTCCTAGACTAGCTAATGATGCTCTAGAGTACTCTTTTGTAGGTTGTTTGCAAGGGTAGCTATAAATTGTATGTAAAATTGTTAGGTTGAAGAAGATAAATAGTAATTTTATGTAATTTTATGATTTTGTTGTTAAATGCCTATCTAAAGCTTCTTATGCATGAAATGTGATCTAGAGACATAGTAGAGTAAACTTTTGAAGTTAGATTGCATTTTGAATGGTTGAATATGTATATTGGAGAGTTTGGGAAGAAGCTGAATAGGGTCGTGAATAGTGCCGTAAATAGTAACTTCGAATTTTGGGGTTTGTGGTTAATTTGGTGTGATGTGCTTGAATTGATGTTATCTAAGGGTGCTATGGGTGTTAGTAAATCTATGTTGGTGATTAAATGTGTTTGGATTGATTGGAATTGGGTTAAATGTGCTAAATTGGCTTGGTTTATAAAGAGGCTTTGCGTAAAATGTTAATCTGGGTGCATTTGAATGCTAGGATTGGTGTTTATTAGGTATAGAGGTACTAAATATGCTTTTGTGAGATTCGTTTGAGGATTGGTTTGAGTAGTTGCTTTGTAAATAGACTAAGGGACAAACGAGATTTTTTTTGATAGATAGAATTAAAAGGGTGTTTTCATGGCATATAAGTAGATCATAAAGTGGCCTTAGATGTGTAAGATGGTTGGTTTGTGGACTACATAACTTATGTTTTGATGGTACACCAAATTGCATTAGTAGACAAAAGGGGACATTTGAGCGAAGTGTTGATAGGGTGTGTTTGAGTGCTTTGGATAGTCTTAGATATACTATGTGATAGTTATGATGCATTTATGGTATTAAATTGGTGATTGGATTTGGTAGTTGTAGTTCAAGTGGGCTAAGGGGCAATTTGGAGTTTTGCGGCAAACGATGGTTAAAGTGTGATTTTATGTGGTTGGGAAGTGTCATAAAGTATGCGTAGAAGTTGGTATAGTTAGTTTTGGGGTTTCGTAGCTTGTGTGAAGTTTTGAAGTTAAAATGCTACTTTTTGGGAAGGGGTTTTAGTAGACTTCTTGTGATTTGAACCTGAATTGTTGCCTATTGTTATTTGTTATATAAATATACTTCTATGGATGTTTATTGGGGCAATTTATTGTAGTTTAGGTTCCTATCTTGAATCGGAGTTTTAATATGCTTAATTGTCTAATTGTGATTAGTTGAATTGTTACTTTTCCTTATTTGTTAAGTGTTATATTTTTGTGTAAAGTATGTCTAATTGGATAGTTAGATAGTTGGAATGATAGTTGTGTTACTTGAGACTATAGCTTGTTTGCTAAATGAATTGCTAGCTTAGAAAGAATATAAATAGTTTAAATGTAAGTAAACAAGATTGTATTAAGAGTTGTTAGTTGACATTGTACAATTGAAATACTAAATTGTTAACTATAAGTAAGGATGAGGTGACAAGTTAATGGTTAAAGAAACTTGAAACTCATGATTGGTTAGTTGTTTAGTGTGAAAAATGGTGTATGAATCATCTAATGCTTGTGATGCTAGTTTATATATGTGTTTTGGATGTAGTTGAAAATTTTGCTTAAGCTAACTTAATAATGTAGCTTAAGTGTTTGTAATAATGTCTAAATGAAATGTAAGAATGTTATACATGCTAGAGTATTGATCATAGTTAGTTAAATGCACGAAAACAATAAGAAAAGTTGATAAACAAGCAAAGCCCTGATTTGGACAGTCCACTGCCCCTGCCTTTCGAAGCTCTTTTGACATAGTAAAAGTGTTCGAAAATTAACAAAATTTGTACAGCAGCTAGATTAGGCATTTTAGAGCAAATGTTTATTTCTAGGACTAAGGCTAATTCTAACGGTTTAGCCCTCTGATCACATCATTTCCGAAATATAGCTAAAAAAAAAAAATCACTGGTTCTGCCCAGCTATGTGTAGTTGCACGGTAAGGGTTATAAATTTTGGAATTTAACTCGGAATTGAGCACCATTTGAACCTAAAATTAACTACACTTGAAGAGCTACGTTTATTTGTAAGAATCAGAGAGTTTGGAGGTGAATAGACTAGGTAACAAAATTAAGTAAGTTGAGCTTCTGTTAGAGGAATTGAAAAATGTCTTAGTTGAGCTTGCGGTATTAACTTTGCACTTGGAAACTTGTATTGAATGTTTGAAGAATTAATTAGAATGTAAGTTAAATGTAAAGATGTTAACCAATGCATGTTAGTTGAGTCCACTTATACAGCTGGCATTTAGTTTATATGTTAAGTATAATTTTGGTTAGTTGTAGTTAGCTTAAATTTATATATTAGTAAATGCTTCTATGTTGTCACAAAGCTTTGGTGTTTAATTAAGTTACAATGAAATAAAGCATGTAATATAGATTCTTGGATGTGGAAGATAGTTGTTAAACCTCCTATAGTCAATTGCTAAAGTGTTACACTTATATGAATAACTAGGGATTTGCACATTTGAGCGGATTCAAAGAGGTTTGGAGTAAGTCTAAGCTATACCCTTACATGTTTGGTAAAGGTGAGGGAGTTACATTCTTTTGTGCATCTTAATTTGTTTTACTGCTCATGAATTGTATGGTTCAATATGATTGCTTATAATTACGTGTATTTTGATATGAATAGACTAAATATACACTTGTCTTTTATTTATATTGTTATATGGCTTATTTATTGTAAACTACGTGTGAGGGCAGCCTACTTTGTTGTCCCTCATTTATGTGATTCTTGAATTATATTGCCATTGCTTGAAATATTGTGATCGAATATCGGGTTGCGCAACCTTTTCGGACATGGTAGCGTCGAGAAACACGGGCGGCGTCGGGCTTGCCGTGCTCCCTCGACTACCATGGGCCTATTCCCTTTCTCGCTGAGGCATACTCCACTACCCCAGAGGCGTGGTTCACCTGCTGGGCATGGACCTACCTCGGGAGAAAGGGTCGTAAGGTCGGGATACATCCAGAGTATCCCAACTTGTTGGAGTAAGGGTTTGTCTGCACTTGCGTGAAGTCGTGGCTCGTGGTTCGAGATTGAAGACAAGAAGTGAACCGTATCCTTTTTATATATGGTTAATTACTTGTTTACTTGGTTGTGTTATTTGATGTTGAATATGCTTTTATCCTGTTGCATATCATGTTGCATGCCCGGTAGGTTGCATCACCTCCCTCACTGAGTTTACCAGTTGTATACTCACCCTTGTCTCTAACATCTTTCAGGTTCAGCACTTTCACAAGGTGATACAGGGAAAGCTTGAGAGTTACCGTGTTTGGTTGTGTTGGCTTTCATTATTAGTACCTACGAATCCGTGTGAATTAGTGAAGTGGTTTGAATTGTAATTTGATTGGGACTATAAAAACTCGGATTGTAATTGTATTGGATCTTGGTTGTATTTGGTTCGTAGGTGGCCTGTAATAGCTTAAAGGACTATGTTGTTGTTTAATTGTCGTGCATGCTAGCTTGGGTTAATGGAGTTAGTAGGCTGGGTTAATAGACAAGACAATTGAAGAGATAAAGTTAAAATGATATGATAAGTGACTTTATAACATAGTTTTTCATTATTTCAGGACTATGCATGCTTGTGTACCTATTTTGTTGAGTCTAAGGCTTGGACGGCCTTGAGATGAGGCATAGCTTGGTGGTTGAATTTGAAGTATATGAGAATGTTGGATTACGGCTTCGTAGTTGTATTATTCGCAGGTTTTGATTTGTCCAATAAACAGGGGAGACTCCGTCCGTTTCCCCTAAATTTTTTGTGCTTTGGGTTTGGGATCGGGACCCTGGTCTCTTGAGGGATCGGGGCGTTACAGAAGTGGTATCAGAGCTTAGTTAGCTCTCAGCTGGGACAGGGTCCTCGGTCTGGTGGGTAGTGAACCTCGAGTGCGTGCATGTGAAATGTGTTTTGGAATAGGTATGTGCTTGTATGTGGACTTGCGTTTGCTTAAGTGAAAATATGCTTTATAGGTTACATTTATGTGAAATATGAAGATTTTGTTATATGCATAACTATGTGATTATATGTGACATAAGTGGAAATGTGTTTCTACGTGATTTGCTTATGTGAAATATGATGATTGTAATAGCCGAACAAATTTGTGACTAGGGGTACTTTTATGGGGTATATTTGGTAGTATATGTACTTCACATACTATGTATTGCATGCATACATATAATCTCATTTTAATTGGTATGCAAACTCTCCCCTATAGAGATTGCCAAAAGTGGATTTCTAAGGTGTGGACCAACAAGGCCAGATATAGTTCATAATTGTGATCAACAAGAAGTCATTCAAGAAGCCAGTTTGGGATTCGCCTCGGGTATTTTCTTCGGTATTTTCATTCGGACTTCTTGCCTGGAATTGTATTTGGTATTTTCTCGGAATTTCTTGCATAGCAATCATGTTGGAGTTCTTATGTGGTGATCACATTCGGAGGGATTTTCATTCGGTCTTCTGGATTGGTATTTTTACTTGAAGCCTTTATTTGACATTCATAGTTGGGATTTCTTTTGACTTCTCACTATGGATTTCTCATCGGGTATTCTTCCAATTTTCATACGAAGATTTTGTTGGAATTCTTATTGGCATTCATGAGTGATGGGGTTCTAGGGAGTTCCATATGAAAGGTCTTATTGGTGCGTTCCCTTGGTATTTCTATTTGGAATTCTTTGTGATTTCATATTCAGGGTATTCAAGATGCTTATATGGATTTCTATTGAAAATAAGAAATTGCGAGGACGCAATTTGTTTAAGGGGGAGAGAATGTGACGCCCAAGAATTTTATCACACATATTTTAAATAACTGTTGCATAAACTACTTGTGCATTTTACATGCATTTCTTGTCTTCTTTAATTGTTTATTTCTGAGGCATTATTCATAAGAAAATTTACTGTCTCGAATAAGTGATTTAATATTTTTCCTAGGTCACATGAAACATAATAGGAAACGGGAAATTTTCATTTTGGACTTTTGAGCTCGGGAGCATACAATTAGAAAATGTTTTTCGCATCATTTGAATAGTGTTACGTAACATAAACATTGTTTTAAAACTAGTTAGCATTTGAATTGAGTTTTAGCATAGTTGACCAAGTTTTTATAACATTTGACTTAAGTTAAATATATAACACATACATATATACACTATATTACACAACACAAAAAAAAAATCATAAGAAAAAAAAACGGAAATCAGCTAAGGGAGGCACAAAACCGTGGAAGGCTCTTGCACTTAGGGCTTGATTTTCTTCCTCAATTTCAGCCATTTTAGCATGGTCCAAGGGGTCTACTAGCTAAATTATTCCTTTGCCTAGCTATACAAGGTGAGAAGTCATGGTTTTTATCCATTTTTAGCTTGGAAACTTGAATGGTAAAATGTTGAATTTGTTGAATAATGTTATAATGATACTTCTAATGCTTCCTAGACTAGCTAATGTTGCTCTAGAGTACTCTTTTGTAGGTTGTTTGCAAGGGTAGCTATAAATTGTATGTAAAATTGATAGGTTGAAGAAGATAAATAGTAACTTTATGTAATTTTATGATTTTGTTGTTAAATGTCTATCTAAAGTTTCTTATGCATGAAATGTGATCTAGAGACATAGTAGAGTAAACTTTTGAAGTTAGATTGCATTTTGAATGGTTGAATATGTATATTGGAGAGTTTGGGAAGAAGGTGAACAGTGTCGTGAATAGTGTCATAAATAGTAACTTCGAATTTTGGGGTTTTTGGTTAATTTGGTGTGATGAGCTTGAATTGATGTTATCTAAGCGTGCTATGGGTGTTAGTAAATCTATGTTGGTGATTAAATGTGTTTGGATTGATTGGAATTGGGTTAAATGTGCTAAATTGGCTTGGTTTATAAAGAGGCTTTGCGTAAAATGTTAATCCGGGTGCATTTGAATGCTAGGATTGGTGTTTATTAGGTATAGAGGTACTAAATATGCTTTTGTGAGATTCGTTTGAGGATTGGTTTGAGTAGTTGCTTTGTAAATCGACTAAGGGACAAACGAGATTTTTTTTGATAGATAGAATTAAAAGAGTGTTTTCATGGCATATAAGTAGATCATAAAGTGGCCTTAGATGTGTAAGATGGTTGGTTTGTGGACTACATAACTTATGTTTTGATGGTACACCAAATTGCATTAGTAGACAAAAGGGGACATTTGAGCGTTGATAGGGTGTGTTTGAGTACTTTGGATAGTCTTAGATATACTATGTGATAGTTATGATGCATTTATGGTATTAAATTGGTGATTGGATTTGGTAGTTGTAGTTCAAGTGGGCTAAGGGGCAATTTGGAGTTTTGCGGCAAACGATGGTTAAAGTGTGATTTTATGTGGTTGGGAAGTATCATAAAGTATGCATAGAAGTTGGTAGAGTTAGTTTTGGGGTTTCGTAGCTTGTGTGAAGTTTTGAAGTTAAAATGCTACTTTTTGGGAAGGGGTTTTAGTAGACTTCTTGTGATTTGAACCTGAATTGTTGCCTATTGTTATTTGTTATATAAATATACTTCTATGGATATTTATTGAGGCAATTTATTGTAGTTTAGGTTCCTATCTTGAATCGGAGTTTTAATATGCTTAATTGTCTAATTGTGATTAGTTGAATTGTTACTTTTCCTTATTTGTTAAGTGTTATATTTTTGTGTAAAGTATGTCTAATTGGATAGTTAGATAGTTGGAATGATAGTTGTGTTACTTGAGACTATAGCTTGTTTGCTAAATGAATTGCTAGCTTAGAAAGAATATAAATAGTTTAAATGTAAGTAAACAAGATTGTATTAAGAGTTGTTAGTTGACATTGTACAATTGAAATACTAAATTGTTAACTATAAGTAAGGATGAGGTGACAAGTTAATGGTTAAAGAAACTTGAAACTCATGATTGGTTAGTTGTTTAGTGTAAAAAAATGGTGTATGAATCATCTAATGCTTGTGATGCTAGTTTATATATGTGTTTTGGATGTAGTTGAAGATTTTGCTTAAGCTAACTTAATAATGTAGCTTAAGTGTTTGTAATAATGTCTAAATGAAGTGTAAGAATGTTATACATGCTAGAGTGTTGATCATAGTTAGTTAAATGCACGAAAACAATAAGAAAAGTTGATAAACAAGCAAAGCCCTGATTTGGACAGTCCACTGCCCCTGCTTTTCGAAGCTCTTTTGACATAGTAAAAGTGTTCGAAAATTAACGAAATTTGTACAGCAGCTAGATTAGGCAGTTTAGAGCAAATGTTGATTTCTAGGACTAAGGATAATTCTAACGGTTTAGCCCTCTGATCACATCATTTCCGAAATATAGCTAAAAAAATCGCTGGTTCTTCCCAGCTATGTGTAGTTGCACGGTAAGGGTTATAAATTTTGGAATTTAACTCGGAATTGAGCACCGTTTGAACCTAAAATTAACTACACTTGAAGAACTACGTTTATATGTAATAATCAGAGAGTTTGGAGGTGAATAGCCTAGGTAACCGAATTGATTAAGTTGAGCTTCTGTTAGAGGAATTGAAAAATGTCTTAGTTGAGCTTGCGGTATTAACTTTGCACTTGGAAACTTGTATTGAATGTTTGAAGAATTAATTAGAATGTAAGTTAAATGTAAAGATGTTAACCAATGCATGTTAGTTGAGTCCACTTGTACAGCTGGCATTTAGTTTATATGTTAAGTATAATTTTGGTTAGTTGTAGTTACCTTAACTTTATATATTAGTAAATGCTTCTATGTTGTCACAAAGCTTTGGTGTTTAATTAAGTTACAATGAAATAAAGCATGTAATATAGATTCTTGGATGTGGAAGATAGTTGTTAAACCTCCTATAGTCAATTGCTAAAGTGTTACACTTATATGAATAACTAGGGGTTTGCACATTTGAGCGGATTCAAAGAGGTTTGGAGTAAGTCTAAGCTATACCCTTACATGTTTGGTAAAGGTGAGGGAGTTACATTCTTTTGTGCATCTTAATTTGTTTTACTGCTCATGAATTGTATGGTTCAATATGATTGCTTATAATTACTTGTACTTTGATATGAATAGACTAAATATACACTTGTCTTTTATTTATATTGTTATATGGCTTATTTATTGTAAACTACGTGTGAGGGCAGCCTACTTTGTTGTCCCTCATTTATGTGATTCTTGAATTATATTGCCATTGCTTGAAATATTGTGATCGAATATCGGGTTGTGCAACCTTTTCGGACATGGTAGCGTCGAGAAACACGAGCGGCGTCGGGCTTGCCGTGCTCCCTCGACTACCATGGTGCCTATTCCCTTCTCGCGGAGGCATACTCTATTACCCCAGAGGCGTGGTTCACCTGCTGGGCATGGACCTACCTCAGGAGAAAAGGTCGTAGGATCGGGATACATTCGGAGTATCCCAACTTGTTGGAGTAAGGGTTTGTCGGCACTGGCGTGAAGTCATGGCTCGTGGTTCGAGATTGAAGACAAGAAGTGAACCGTATCCTTTTTATATGTGGTTAATTACTTGTTTACTTGGTTGTATTATTTGATGTTGAATATGCTTTTATCCTATTGCATATCATGTTGCATGCCCGGTAGGTTGCATCACCTCCTTCATTGAGTATACCAGTTGTATAGTCACCCTCGTCTCTAACATCTTTCAGGTTCAGCACTTTCACAAGGTGATACAGGGAAAGCTTGAGAGTTACCGTGTTTGGTTGTGTTGGCTTTCATTATTAGTACCTATGAATCCATGTGAATTAGTGAAGTGGTTTGAATTGTAATTTGATTGGAACTATAAAAACTCGGCTTGTAATTGTATTGGATCTTGGTTGTATTTGGTTCGTAGGTGGCCTGTAATAGCTTAAAGGACTATGTTGTTGTTTAATTGTCGTGCATGCTAGCTTGGGTTAATGGAGTTAGTAGGCTGGGTTAATAGACAAGACAATTGAAGAGATAAAATTAAAATGATATGATAAGTGACTTTATAACATAGTTTTTCAATATTTGAGGCCTATGCATGCTTGTGTACCTATTTTGTTGAGTCTAAGGCTTGGATGGCCTTGAGATGAGGCATAGCTTGGTGGTTGAATTTGAAGTATATGAGAATGTTAGATTATGGTTTCATAGTTGTATTATTCGCAGGTTTTGATTTGTCCAATAAACAGGGGAGACTCCGTCCGTTTCTCCTAAATTTTTTTGTGTTTTGGGTTTGGGATCGGGACCCTAGTCTCGTGAGGGATCGGGGCGTTACAGCCCTTCGATCATTGTTCTAGCCAATATGAAAGTTCTATACACTTGTTTCTCACTTATGTTTACACACAAATCTGAGTGGACCCTTGACTGGAAATTAGGAACTATAGTAAACATGTTTAACCTTATGTCATCAAGGTACATCCTACATAAAACTTTGGCAGTTAGATTTTGGCTATCTAATGCCTTTCCACAGTTTTGTTGATTGCACATGCTTCTAATTTGGAATATACCCTTATCCTTAAGATAAGATGCATTTATGAACCAGTTACATGTCTTACCCTGGCACTTAGCTTTCAATCTATCCTTGTCATTCTTTACAAACTTGATGTCACTAGAGTGCTTTACTCTGTGTGCCCTAATTGCACTTCTCAGTTCTTTTGCATCACCAAATAACATGCCACAAGCAAACTTAGGATCAACCATGTCTACAAAAGCTCTAAATCTCTTAAATTTTTTTTTTTATCACGGGCTCATTTTTTTATCTTCTTCAGAACTATTATCCAAACTCTCAAAATCTTCAGAAGATTCAATCTCAGAACTACTGCCACAAATTTCAATGTCTTCTCCATATTCACTACTGCTAGAGGTGTTTCCAATCCAAGCTCTCTTACCCTTATTCTCATTCATTGAATTAGGAAGTCCATTCAATTAATCATCTATATCAATGTTTTCCTCATAAAGCTTGTCATCATTACTTTAATTCCTGGTATAATCACTGTCAGCAAAACTGGAATCCTTAGTATTATCCCCTTCACTATGACTATCATTATCTTCCAAAACCTTTCTTTTCCTCTTCATTAATCTTTTTTTTCCAGCCATTTTATCACGACACACATCAGCAAAAAATGCATTGATATCGTTCTCTATCCCTATTTCTAACATATTAGAAAGACCAACGACAGGATTGTATTATTCAACTTGGTTCTCCAAAGTCAGGGACAACACATCATACTCCCTAACCACATAAACATCAATAACAACATTATATGAGCACACTTTGCACATCTCTAGCACATCACGATCAGTCATCAAAAAAACTAATCCATTTTCTAAGTCATGATCAGGTTTCCTATAATAGAAACTTGCATTTTCTTTGTACCCTAGATCACGAGTAACAACATTAAATATACATAAAGATATCTCATTATATTGCAACTCTTTTATAGGCATACTACTATCCCCAACATACTGCTTCATAGGCAAATCTTCAAATTGACCACCGAAATGAAAGATCACATCAAAATGTTTTGAAAAATGAGATTAAACACAATTAAAAGCTTTATAGGCAAATCTTCAAATTGACTACTCCCAACATATGAAAGTTCACATCAACAGCTTCATAAAAAATTATAAAAACACAAAGAGCAAGAAACAGTAGAAACTAAATAGAGAAAAATATTGAATGCCTATAATATGACAAATACATTAGACATTGTTAAATATGGAGACTGAATCTATCTTATCAATCAACACATTTTTGTATCTATTCCTCAGAGTTTTTGTTTACTATAAACAATAGATGAACCACTAAAAAAAGAAAACAATAATAGTTCACGTCTCATTGATCATTAGAGCATGTTCCTCTTGAATAAAAGAAAAATAAAGATGCTGAGTTCTGGAAATGTAGATTAGTTTAAAAATCGACAAAAATATAAGAAAATGGTGTATACTCCCAGTTTGGAAGTAATTTTCTCTGACCATTGAAAATCAATTATATGACAGTTATACATCAAATGATAACATGACACTGATTTCTGGATCTCTGTTTCAATATGTTATTATAGGTGGAAAAAATTGCATGTTTATGCAAATGACTTGTGCAATGGAAAACTCTAGCTTTCCATTCATCATGGTAGCTATGTCATGAGTTTGAAAACATTAATTGGCTGGACTAGTAAGTGCCATTATCAGCCAAATATTAAAGCCCCAATTGGATCGACTAAACCTAGTAAGGGCATGAAAGATTCTACTTAACCAAAGTATTCTCAGACCACTAAAAAGGGCTTAACAAGTAAAATATAGAAGGCACTACTTATACCTTTACACAACAACAGTTGCAAAATATAAAAGGCATGACATTATTAAAAAGCATAAATTCAATCTGTACAATACAGCCAGACAAGAGGTGAGTGTGAGCTTGATACTTACTATACGGATAAGAAGAATCCAAGAGTGATTTGTTGCTACTTGGTGATGACGGATTTGAAGTTGTCGTTTGATGATAGGAATGGGGTTAGGATTCTTACATTGAAAAGAGAATTAGGGAAATTAGGTATCAGGTGATATTTTGTGAGAAAAAGAATGAATTGTAATGACCAATTTAACCTTCTAAGCTTTTTTTTACGTGCGGTGTTCTATTCATGCGGCTTTAATGGAGCAAATCTAACAGAAATTAGCTAAAGGATTAACGGTGTCCCTTATGTAAAATGTTTGGGACTAAAGTGTTTAATTTGAAATGTTTGGGACTAAAATGTCAAAACAAACAAATATTTGAGACTAATTGAGCCATTTTTTCTATGCTTATACACACTGATTGGCTTTTGTGCATTAAATGTATGTCTCATTATAAGCCAAATTGTACTTCAATATGTTGGCTTATGTCAGCGTTATCCATATCATACAATTCACGAAACAAATCGTACAATTCGATTCGATTCACTCACAAATCGATACGAATCAGTGAATGAATCATAAATTAAGGTGAATTGAGAAGTGAATCGCATGAATCACATATGAAACCTAGCGAATCGGACGATTCACTGAATCGTTCCGATTCACCATTGTGCACATATATTTTTTTCTTTTTAGAAAAAGAAAGAAAAATAACTCAAAAGGTAGCTTTTAAAAAAAAAAATCATTTTTAAAAGAGAAAATAGACAAATTCATCATCTTATTTGTATAAGGGGAAAAGAAAGAAGAAGAAGAAGAAGAAGAGACCTTGAGTAATCGTTGGAGAGCATTGGAAATGTGGAACTGATGATGATGATGATGAGTGTGGCTATTATTATTATTACTAGTAAGGTGGAGCTCTGTGTCCTTAGGTACCATGATGATTCTTCCATAAAAATCTCCCTTACCCGCTCCTATCACGCAGTAGCTCTTCTTCAGGGTTTCCGATTGCATCGCCATTTTTTTTGTTTGTTATTACTTACAAGTATAAAGAAGAATATGAAAAGAATAAAAGAAGGAGTTATAGAGGGGCGTGCCTTGGAGTTGAAGGATTTTGTATCGTTTCCTTGTTTTTGAATAGCGCATGTGTATGTGTTAGATATTTATGGCGTATGCAGCCCATTGGCCCTATTTAAAATATATTTATTATTTGAGAATATTAAAATTATTGTTTGATATGTAAAAATGTATATTCAAATATAAAAGTAATTTTTTACTTAAAACAACTAATGGGAATATACTATATCAATTATTAATTTATTTTTTAATATGTGGCCAAATCGTTACGATTCATGATTCGATACGATTCGCGATTCGATTCACGATTTGACAACTATGGCTTATGTGGATGTATTGTACTAATAATATTGTGAGCCAAAATATATTGTGGATTCTTGGTGTTGAAAGAGGAAGAAATAAAAAATGTGATTGATCAGAGAATAAATGGAAGATAAAAAGTACGATCATGATCACCACAAGTATGAAGAAACGAAGTCTTGAAGAGTTGAAGAAATTAAGATCATATTTCAAAATTCAAGATTTGAAGACATGAAGACAAAGTGGTTTAAAAAGGATGGATACGTGACAACATAAGGGGTAGCGCCTTAAAAATATCGTTTGCCTTAGGTATGTAATTTTATAGTTCAAGCTCTTGGTAATCTTTCAAAAATGTATTTAAATCTTTCTTCAAGAGTTTTAAAAAGATTTTAAAAGGCTAAATGGGTTGGAACATCTTTTGAAGAAATGTTCTTAAAAGGTCCAAATGATTTATCTTCAAAAGATCGAATTTTCGGGCGAAAACTTTGTTTTAAACTCTTGAATTCAAAATTAGATTTTGATCTTTCCACAAGAGTTTATAAAATATTTTGAAGTGTTAAAAATGTTGGAAACACTTTTGAAGAAGTGTTTTTGAAGTGCCTAAATGTTTTGTCTTCGAAAAATTAGATTTCGAGTGAAATTTTGCAAAGTTGAAAATCTAGCACTATTTGGTACTATTCATCCAATCGTGATACCGGTCAAGTTAACACAAATGCCTATCAAGACCGCCCCCTAGGCATAAATCTTGCTACTTTAATGGTCTTGATACCCGGTCGAGTTAACAGGACCGGTGGTCTGCAACTTTTGAAAAATAGTCGTTTTATGACTGTTATAACATTTTCTATGAATATCAAACTAACGCGTTTCATCAAATCAACTCTTCCAATCAATCTCTACTTGTTCTAAACTTATATTGTTGATTCAATCCACCAAAAACACCAAGCTTGAGCTACAACTTGCAAAATATATTGAGCATTCAAGTTCATTCAATTGTATATCAACTCATTAATGAGTATATAGTTGTGTAAGCCTTTTATACACATTATTTGTATTGTATACACACTTGGGGATCTAGAATAGGATTGAGTCAATTCTTGTAAGAGAGAAGAGTATAGAAAAATCATTTGTGGATTCAAAGGAAAGAGTGAATAGGTTTTAAGTCTCACCTACATTTGAAGAAGCTTTGTTTGATCTCTTGTGGATTCAAGAAATTGTTGTAGTAGGTTGGAGCTTCACCTACATTAGAAGAAACTTATGTTTCTCTTATGGACTCAAGAGAAGGTTGTAAATTTGGTTTGTACTTCATCGACATTTGAAGAAGCAACAACTAGTGGAGTTTGTGCAAATCCTAAGGGAAGGAAGACCTTAGGTAGTAGACTAGGCTTTCGGGAGTTCGAACCACTTGAAAATACCGAGTTTGATTTCTCTTTCCCTACTCTATTTATATTCATTGTCATATATATTGCTTAGAGTAATTATCTTGCTCTTGTGTGTGATTTAATCCATCATAATTTCTTTTATCAAGTTGTCCACACAAGGTGTTTGATAAATTGTCTCAAAGAGGTTTTTGTAGGTTGTAGTAATTTTTTAAATAACAATACTTTACTATTGTCCAGAGGTTAAAGTTGGGCATCGCCTTTATGTTAGATCAGATATGACTGCCAGGCTAGAAGAAGTGATGCGGGTTGGACAGGGGCCAAGTCGCATGCCCCAGGTCGGGAAGACCTGTCCCGGCTCGGGTTTATACCCATTTCGGTATCAGAATTTGGTATACACATATATACATTGGTTATTGTTGTCTATAAAAGGACATCTGAGCATGAGAGGTTCCTACATCCAATGGCGGAGCTAATTGGGAAAATTTATATCTTTTCAAAAAGAAAAAAAAGATAAATAAATATATATATATATATATATATATATATATATATATATATATATATATATATATATTTGTATAGTCAAAAAAACATATGGTATAACCCCCACCAAGAAAAACATTTGGATACGTCCTTACTTATGTCAAGACTTAGTGTACTGTGCTCATGGGAAAGATAAGAGAGAAGAGCAATAAATTAGACATTACAACAGACTTTTCCCCATCTTTGTTGCTATTGTTGCTGCTCAGATTGTTACTACTGCTGACGAAGATAATGGAGCCCATTGTCGCTAGTGCGAGACCGAATAATGATTGCAGAGCTGGCATAAGAATCCTCGTCATTGAGGGAGAAGCTTTGCCTGAGAAGCTTCCAAGAAAATCTCGCAAATGGTATTTAAGAATGACGAAGCCGCTAGATCTTCATTATATTGGAGTTGTGAACTGATGCTGAATAGCATTACGAATAGAGGAATTTATTGAATATGACTCCAATTTCAAACTCTAATGATATATATAAGATAAATAGAAACTCAATAAAAGCTAAAATGCTCTAAAAGTATAAGAATTCTATTCTTCATAGTTTAGCACTTATATAAGTAGGAATATATAACTTTATATAACTTACATTTAATGGTCACACACTGCAAGTGGATAAACCAAACTTGGTTACAGTGGGGCTACATGTCACACTCCACAAGGTGTGCAAACCTAAAACTACGATTATACCCTTTTAGAGTATTAGGGAAAAATATTATGTATGCGTAAACCAAGCCGAATTATGTTGAAAATATAATTATGTTTTACTAATCTATGTGTACGATCCTCCAACATGAACAGATCCTCAAGGGCCTCATTTTTTTTTTTTTAATCACATATAGTCTTCATTTATTGTATTTTGGAGGACTTTCTAATTAGAGTATAACTAACTTGCAAGGAAGAGAGGTGAAGAGAAGTTGAAAGTTGCAAGCTTGTATGGATGCCCCAAACCTAACGATCATCAAAACAAACACACCAAATTAAACTAATAATTCTTTAAAAAATGAATATTAAAATAAATTAATTTAATAACCTAAATATGAAAAACCCAAAATAAATTTTTGAATTTTTAAATATATGCCATTTTTTAATTCCGAAAATTGACAATAAATTATTATATATGAATTTTCTTTATAAATTCATCATTTTAAAAATCTGAAAATAAAAAAAAATTAAAAAAAATACTCAAATCTATAACATAAATACAAAATAATTAAACACTACATATTACGAAAAATAAATAAATAACTAAATGCATATATATACATTACAACATGTATAAAATGTAAAAGTACATAATGTATATACATTAATAGATATATATACATACATATAGATATAGGATAGATATATGTAAATATCTTTAAAAAAAAAAAAAAAACAGAACTATTACCTGTACTGCGCGCGCGTGCGGGGAGGGGGAGGGTGGGGGGGTAGGGGGATGGTTACGGGGTAGGGGAGGGGAGGGGAGGAGGGGGGTGGGGGGCGCTGTCGCTGAAGTGGGGAAGGGGGGTTTTTTTTTTTTTTTTGTGTTTTGGTTTCAAATCGAGGGCAGCAACTGCTGCCCTCGATTTGAACCCAAATTCAGCGAGGGCCCAGCGGCGGTGGGCCCTCGCCGAAATAAGTAATATAAGTTTTTTTTCTGGGCAGCGGCCCAGCATGATACTAGGCCACCACCCAGAAACCAATAGGGAGGCCCATTGGGTTAATTTCCTGTTTTTTTTTTTTTTTTTTTTTCCTTATGGCCACCGGCCCAGCATGATGCTGGCCCTCTGCCCAGTAACCAATGGGGAGGCCCATAGGCGTTACCAATGGGCCTCGCCCATTGAATTTAATTTGGGTATCCTTTTTTTTATTTTTTTTATTTTATTTTTATTTTTTTTTCTGGGCAGCGGCCTAGCATGATACTGAGACGCTACCCAGTAACCAATGGGGAGGCCCATTGGTTTAATTTCTTTTATTTTTTTTATTTTTTATTTTTTATTTTTTACCTATGGGCAGCGGCCTAGCATGATACACTGCCGCTGTCCAGTAACCAATGGGGAGGCCCATAGGCGTTACCAATGGGCCTCGCTCATTGGATTTAATTTGGGTATCCTTTTTTTTATTTTATTATTATTTTATTTAATTTTTTTTTTCTGTTTTTGTTTTTGGCTTATTGTTTAATTTTCATGATTCATTTGTTTTAGTTTTTTTGCATCATAATTTTTGTATTAATTAAATATAAATTTGTTTCGTTTTTATAATACTAAATTTTTTTGTTTATTATCTTACCTTTTATGTTTCTATATTAATTTATTTTTAAATTTTTGCAACATAATTTGTATGTTTAATATGTTATTACTTTGTTTTTTTATTGTATTTATTTGTTTTCAATGCAACTTCAATAATTCCTTAATTAATGAATATATTAATAAATTCATCAAAAAATTTATTAGATATTATTTTTTTAACCTTTTTTTGTTTATTAGCTCTAAAATTTTTTCTTGTTTATTTATTTTTCATTTTAATATTTTCTTGGAAATAATTTTATTAATAACGCATACAAATAATTTAGTTTTTTAAACTTTTTTGTGGTTATTATCTTAAAATTTTGAATTCTTTTAATTAATATGTATTTTCATATTTTCTTCAAAAAAATTATATTAATTAGCTATTACTTTGTTTTTTTCCACTTTTTTCTTTTTGTTTAATTTGTAATTTTTTGCCACTTTTTTTTTTTCATATAATGTATTTATTTATAACGAAGATTAGGTGACATATATATATATATATATATATATATATATATATATATATTATTATTATTTTTTTTTTTGTGGATTAGCTAATTTCTCTTCTTCTCACAGGAGGCCTATTTGTGCATCCAATGGGCTTTGCCCATTGGATTATATATAAGAGACGGACAAACAGGTCCATTTCCTCTTTTTTTTTTGAATTTTTTTCATAATATCATCAAAATAATTATATTAATTAGCTAGTAGTTTGTTTTTTAAACTTTTTCTTTTTGTTTTGATAAATTTTTTTTTTGGCATTTTTTTCCATACTAATTATTTTTTTAAGCGAAGGTGAACTTTACTTTCATTTTTTAGATGACCAATTTCGTCTTCAAAAACCTGACACACCATAGGCTGTCTACAAAAAGAGTTTTTTTTATTACTTCTTAAATTATTAAATATTAATAAACTGATTATTTTTATGAATTAGTTCTCATGTAAGATGAGATATATATATAATGTGAAAGATATACAAGTTAGGATAATTTTAATAATCCATAAATATTATGTAATTAATTATATAAACATAATAATTTAAATAGTTTTTAAAGAATTAAAAGTATTCAATTAAACAAATAATTAAATAATGTAATTGTACATAAATATAATATGTTCAAATTGTAAATATCAATGCCGCCAAGTCCCATCACCATGACTTTTTTGTTCACGAGAAATGAAATGTACGATGAGAATACGTTATACGCAACAATCTCTCCATAAAATAGTTCAAACTTGCAAGGACACGTCTTCCAAGGGAGTTGGCTTTAGGAACTTCATCATCTCCAAAATACCAAGCACGCCTTGTCACCAATTATTTCACAGATAGAAGACCAATGGGTAGTGTCCACGTGCCCACGAACCACAGGGCATAATATAATGAAATGACAGGGGCTTCTTTTGGCATAGGAATGGAGAAACACCTGTTTTGCATGCATTGTGTTAGCGTGCACAATGCATGTGGACAATGATTTCACATATTGACATATGTACATTTACGTCTCCAAGGAAAACAAATTTTTATTATTCTTTCTAATAATTAATGTGTTTCTTATAACAATTTTTTAAACTTTCATAAATGTCGTGAAGTCCCGTCAATAACATCAACTTCATCACGGGCTGTCATATGAACCATTGATTAATCTTGTCATGAGTACTATGAGAACATCTTATAGGCTACCACGGGGCAGAATGTGGTAAGAACTGATAGGGCCCCGTTGTGCAAAAGATATGGACACAACAACTTCTAAATCTCCAAACAATAAAAAACTCTATGTCCCCAATTATTTGACCCATCAAAGTCCAATGGTACACAAACACGTGTCAACAACCATTCGTTGATATATTGACCCTTGTAAAAAATGAAGAGTTGTCTCCATACGCTCACCAAGCTATCAATCTTCTCATCTAATGACCTAGTTTCTATAAATATCACTTGACATTGCGTTTTCTCATAGTATCTCAAAGTAGTAATTGTAAAGATTTCATCTAAATTGTTTGAAGGATGAGTAAGGATCAACAACACCACTCAGCTAATCGTCCAGTGACTAAAGATGAAGAGATGGATACAATGCAAAAGTATCCAATTTACAGCGAATATGTTAAACCCCAACTTGATCTAAATGCTCCGCCAAAGTACAACGGATACATTTCTAATGCCCAAGTAGGCCAAAAAGTTCAAGCCGACATGCTGCGGATCTATTTACCAAACTTTTTTCCGTAATATCTATATCTTTTTATCATCTTAGAAGCATCAGCAATAGTATAAATTGTTACTAAATATAACAATGTTACTACGTTCTTCTGCCTGATGTGTAGTGTGCACTTGTTATGTATTAGTGATATTGCAGTACTATGTTAGGTATTAAGTAGGTGTGTTTATGTAAGCCCTCGAAAATAATTTGTAATCTTTATAGGGTTTTAGGTATTAAGTAGGTGTGTTTATGTAAGCCCTCGAAAATAATGTGTAATCTTTATAGGGGGTTAGGTATTAAGTCGTTGTGTTGCATTATAAAAAATGCACGCCATGTAATCCTTTAGTAATTCCCAAAAATGTAAAATTAAGTTAATGCTTGTAATGCATTAACTCTTATAAGAAAATGCTTTAATTATAATTTCGTGATGTCAATTTGAAAGAAATAATTATATATTTCTATTTTGCATGACGTTAAATATAAATTTTGTATATAGTTATGTATACGCCAATCTAGGACATTTTAAAAATGAAAAAAATTACTCACTAGTTGCATGTATAATTATTTAAAATAAATTTACTACATATTATTAAATTTAAATTCAATGCTTTTAAAACACTCATAAATTATTATATGAAATAATCATAATTGTTAAATGCAAACTTAGAACTAATTGTTTGTAGTAATTATAAATTACGACTATTTGCATGTAGCGTCAAAAATGTTGGGGCCGAATCGGCGAGGGGAATGATTGTTAGTTGCCTAATTGTTCGAATTGAACTTTATTAAATTTTCTAATTTTATTTGTTCAATCTAAACATAAAAGTGAATCGGCAAGGAACGTCTAATTTCCTCGCCAAGTCAGCGAGCGACAGCGAGATCCCTCGCCGATACATGGCCTTCCCTTGCCGAATCGGCGAGGGACAGTGAGTTCCCTCCCCGAATCAGCGAGGGACAAGGCCTTCCCTCGCCGATTCGGCGAGGGACGACACTCTCCCTCGCCGATTCGGCGAGAGAAAGCAAGTTCCCTCGCCGATTCGGCGGGGGACAAGGCCTTCCCTCGCTGATTCAGCGAGGGAACTCGCTGTCCCTCCCCGAATGGCCGGGGCACAAGGCCTTCCCCCGCCGAATGGGCGAGGGGAGGCCTTGTCCCTCGCCAATTCGGCGAGGGACGGTCTCCCTCACCGAGCCCTCGCTGAAAAGCGACGGCACAGCGACGCTCCATCGCCGAAACCGTTTTTTCTTGTAGTGTATAGCAAACAAATGGAGCCTTGGTAGACGTACTTGGAATTTCTTTCTTTCTTTCCATTTTTTTTTTTGTTTACCTTTTCAAAAAGACAATCAACTAGAATCACTATCTCTACCCCCAAGGTGAGGAGAGGTTTGCCAAGTAGCTACTTGTTTGGTTAAAGGTTTAAAGTCAAAACTTATGTCTTTTACCTCAAATATTGTTTAAGTCTTAACTAGTTCGGATCGGAGAATACTAGTGACATGCCACTGCACCATCGACATCCAAAGTTGTCATACACATTGTGAGTTTCTCAACATAAAAAATTATCAATATTTCCTAAATCATTATCGTACCTGATAAAAATTGACATTTTCGTGAACAATCCACCAGTATCGTCCATTATAGTTGAAAAATCGACCCACACTTTTTGTCAAAGTTAAATATGTCACTTTAATTGGGTTAGACTCAAATAAGCCATGAATGAAGAAGTATAGGCCTTTCACCCTCTTTCTATATTTTGTACTCTCCCATCAACATTCGTTCATCTGAACATTGAAACAATAACGAGCAAAATGCCCCACTCCTCTACATTCATTATCACTACTTACTAAGGTAGTGGCTAGTATGCTAGAATGAGTTGGGAATGAAATGACATTCCTAATTCTATTCCAATTATCATATATATTTTGTATGAAGTAATAAACTTGTGGATCTAATTTTTTTAAGTAATGTAATTACCATGAATATAAGAATAACCATCCAAACAATATCTATGGGATTAGCTCATTCTCATATTATTGGGAATGAACCCACTTATCAAATGATCAAAATGCCCTTTTGAAATATAACATGTATATACTAACAAAAAAAAAAAAGCCTTGTTATTATTATTATCATCATCATCATTATTATTATTATTATTATTGTTCAAATGACCAAAATGCCTTTCAAAACATCACATGTATATAATAATAAAAGGGCAATCCGTATGATTATTGTTATTATCAGTTCTCATTGATATATTATTATTATGGTTTATGAATATTATTTATTGTTATTATTATTATTATTATTATTTATTAAGTGACCATAAGACCATTTCAAAATATAAGCATGTATACACTATGATGAAAGGAAAATATTTATTACTATTATTATTGTTATTATTATTATTATTATTATTATTATTGTTGTTGTTGTTGTTGTTGTTGTTGTTGTTGTTGTTGTTGTTGTTATTTATCAATATTATTTATTATTTATTATTTATTATTTATCTTATTAATATTATTAATGATAAAAATACCCTTTCAAAACATAACATGTACAATCCTTATCATTGTTATTATAAATTATTATAATGATTCTTTATTAATTATAGTTATTTTATTAAATGACCAAAATACCCTTTCAATACATAAATAATGAAATGAAATCTTTTTTCTTATCATTATTTAATATTAATGTTACTAATATTATTGTTACTCTTACCATTGTTATTATTATATGTATTTTTAATCTTAAAAAATAACATGTATATAATAACAAAGGGCAATCTTGTCATTTTATAAAAGTCAATCCTAATACTACCCAAGTGTATTGACTATCAAACATGGATTTGGAATGAATACATTCATTCTTATAGTATACCAAGCATGTTATACTCTTTACCAAGCTCAATCTATTCCTCATTCCATTCAATTGTTTAACCCATTCCATTCTTGTTCAAATTCATTCCAAGATACTTGTCGCTACTTAAGTCCTTGTTTGATGTACTTACTCTTGTTTTGCTCTTGCTATGACTCGCAGAGTTTTACTCAATCGCCTAAAACTCAAATTCAAACATATTACTAGTTAATGGTGTCCATTATCACCTTGAACAACCCTTGATATTTCCATTTGAAATATTGCTAACACATTAATTGATTTTGGTATTGAATTCTAAAAATATTTTACAAGAAGTGACTGTTTTTCTGCTAGCACACAACAAGGGATTTGTCAATCAGCTACATATATTTTTCCAAGGGATGTCGTGTAAGGAGAAATGGTTAATGTGTATAACTCCATTATTGAGGTCTTATTCCCTCCAAATTTGAAAAATTGAACCTCTTTCAGTAATGTACTAAGCTTTCCAAGTCATTTACAAAATTCCTATTCTCTCTCTCTTTCTTTTGACTTGTCATTTTAGTTTTCGGTTTATCTATCGGTTCTTTTAATTATTTTCCATCTAAGTATATTTTTTGCATAAACTATGCATGTCGCAGTGAAAAGATAACTTCTAATCTGCTCCCAAGGGTTAGGTGGAACTACCGGTGAGCGGCTTATTGTGAAAATTTATTCTAAGTTCGTACTTATGTCTTTCAATCACAATATTAATTAGCTTTTAACTAGTTACAAGCATACGTTAGAGTGTACACTTGCAGTATGGGGTTTGCAACTTTGAGGTAAATTAAATCTGACTTTGGCTAAAATGAGTTTGTAGTCATAAGAAAAAAAAAAAAAGCAAAAAATGTGCTTATCTATTATATGGATTGAATGATTAGTACTAAATTCTAGAAGTCAATTCTTCACACTATATCTCTTCCATTATATGTTTATTTGAGTGAGTAATTATTATCAAAAAGAAAACAAAAAATATACATTTCAAGAAAGCCTTAATTTTTAGGTCTTTTGGGTCAAATAATTTTAGGTTTAAAGAGTAACTACTTTGTAGAAAAAATCTTAAGTTCACTTCCTCATTTCTATTAGCCCTGTTATTATTCATTTGGACATTTGTTATCTATGAGGAAAATGATATAGGAGGTGATGTAGCATAAATAACCCGACATGAGGAGTATTGTGAAAAACAATCAATCCTCCAATTTGAGATTCAAAAGAAGTTTCCTTATTTTTTTCAAAGTTGATCTTTCAAGGAAACTCATTCCCAATGATTTCAAAATCCTCAAGGAACTTATCATTTCTAGTTCCAACAATTCTAGGAATATGTGGGGGACAGTAAAATCTACACCCCTTTGAGTTTACCACATAGCCAATAAAAAATCCATTAACTGTTCTTGGGTCCAGTTTCTTTATGTTTGGGTTATAAACTCTAACATCTATAGGCAACCTCAAATATGCAGATGTCTTAAACTAGGTTTCTATCCATTTAACAATTTGAAAGATGTTTTGGGAATGACGTTAGATGACACTCTATTTAAGATATGATAAACTACAGTCTTTAATGCTTCATTCCTTAAACTCAAAGGGAGATTAGAATTACTTATCATGCTCCTTACCATGTCCATAAGTGTACGATCCTTCTTTCAACAACCTCATTTTGTTGAGGTGTTCTAGGGATTGTATATTGTGCAATAATGCCTCCTTTTTGAAAGAATTTTACGAATGGACCAGACATTTAACCCATTTCAAGATACCTTCCATAATATTCCCTACCTCTGTCTGACTTTACAACCTTTATTTTCTTGTCTTTCTATTTTTCTACTTCTGCTTTGAATACCTTAAAGGCATCTAGTGCCTCAAATTTATCAAACATGAGTTAAAGATACATATATCTTGTTTGGTCATCAATGAACAAGATAAAGTATTTTTGTCCATTCATGCAAGGAATGGGATAGGGTCCTCATATGTCTGTATGTATGATCTCAAGCATCTCAGTACTCCTTTTAGCTCTTTTAGAGGACTTGTTGGTTTGCTTTCCCTTTATGCAACCAACACGTATTAAAGTCAGTAAAATAAGAGCTTTGTAATACTCTATCATTTACTAATCTTTTAATCCTCTCTATGAAGATGTGTCTCAATCTCCTATACCATAGTTTTAAAGAGTTTTCATTAATGATGCATCTTTTACTACCAATATCCTCATGTGGAGTCAAAAACCATCTTTAACAAGTTTGAGAATAGAAACTAATTTTTTAGAAAATGAAGGAATAAAAAAAAAATGTTATTATGATCTAAAATATCTTGTTTCCAAAACCATCCTAAAAATTCCACACCTTCCACCTGTAAACGCATCTGATTTTCTGAATAGATGCATTGTTCACTTCCCTTCAGTTTCTTAAAGTTTAGAAAGCCTTTTATAGTAGTAGCAATATGGATTGTACAACTAGAATTAATCCACCGTATATTATTATGAGCATCAACTAAAAGAGATCCATAACATGCAAAAGAGCTCATTCCATTACGTGGTCACGCACATTTTTGGAATTGTCAAACTTTATGCCCAAAAGCTTCTTCGTTAGGGTGCTAGCCAATGCCTTATCATATTTTACAAATTGTTCCTTAATGGCTTTCATAAACACTTTGGCTTTATCACAATCAATAATGGAACCTCGAATGCTCTTAGTGATGTGAGATTTGATGAGCATTAAACTTAATTAAGCGATTAGTTGGCTCCCACTACTCATACAAACTTTTATCAGTTAGCGAACTTGATTCTGTGGGGGCGGGTAGTTCATCCACACGAAATGCCAAGTCAAGTAGGAACAACTACAATAATCAAGAAAACACATACATTATGTTATGAATAATAACTTAATTTTGAATTAAACAATGTTAAATTCAAATAGTAATTCAAACCTTCCTATAAGCAAAGGTTGCATCATGCATGAATTTACTAACTTTTATATAAGAATAATAAATTAAACACCAATAGATAAATAGTCCATACCTGTGCGTATAGGTATATTTGCTCTTGATACTAATTTACTATCTTATTCCATTAAGTCTATGAAAATAAATACCTCCTTGTGGGCCAAGTAAATTATTCTCATAAATTAAATACAATTATTGATGTCATTTATTTTTATGTAGTCCTTTAAATATTTTGAATAGGAGCGACTACCTAATATCACCATGACCCAGGATGCTTTGACTACTCTGAAATCATTGACATTATACCCTTAATAATGGCATCACATACTGATACATTTTTATGCTGAAATTTTTATACAATTTCGTACATTACAATGTATATATTGAACATTATTTCTTACAACATCATAATAGCTTAGCCAATAAATATTTATGACTTTCAGATGCCATATGGTTATTCATACCTAATATGCATTTAGTTACCATATTACACGTCATATGATATGAAATTACATATAACATATCCACACGACTTTAGAATTGGTACATGAGGTTCAATAATAATCATTAAGTCCTCATTCGAAATAACCTTTGACCTTAATAGAAAGGAAAAACGATGGCTATGTTGGTGTCATAACAATTGACAGTCACCGAAGACACAGTAGCACATCCATTGGTACTAATATATTCAATACACACATAGTTTGTCATTATGGAATATAGTTTATCATTATGCAATATTACACACATGCATATATTAGATACACTTTTGCCAAGAATTGTGAATTTATAATAAGACTTATGAGCAGACCTTTGGGTAACCACTCTTCGGCCTCATCTCATTATTCACAACCACAACTATATTGTTTATAATTTCTAGTTTTTTTAAATGCCTTCGGATTCAAATACTAAATTGGTGTGTAAAACAACAAGACTATATACATCCCATGGATTGTCCACACATATATCTTAGATCTGGTACATTAGTGCTTACAATTCCAATTAACAATAGATTCATTTTTCTTTAAACATGAATATGTAAGCATAAAATTATCATTTTAGTGAACAAGATAGCCTAGAGGTGGCTTGATACCAAATGAAAGCATATTATAAGATAATTTAAATATGTTGAAGACAAAATTAATATACCTCCGACCATAGTTGTCAAATTGTGAATCGTATCGTGAATCGAAATATCATTTTTGTGAATTATGAATCGTATCGAATCGTGAATCGTAACGATTCGGTTACAAATTTAAAACTAGAATACTAGATGATAATTGATATATTATTTTTCCATTAGCAAAAATAAACAACAAAAAATAAGTTAAAGCCATAACTATACGTTAATAATGCCAATTACCAAAACTAAAGCCATAACTATACTTCTTTTTTTATTTTCCAGAAGCCATAACTATAATTTAAAAAACTAAAAAAGCACTCAGCCAGTCAGTTACTCACTAAGTCACAACTCATTCCGAACAAAATTTGTTAATCAGAATTGGACTTTTTCTTTAAAAATTTATCCATGAATATCTACAAAAATATATATATATATATATATTTTAGAGACTTTTAGTTATGCTTAATTAAAATAAATAAATTATAGAAAATTAAAAAGAAAAAAATAACTTTAACTAAAATAATAATACATAGCAACTATAACTAATATTTTTTTTTTAAAAAAAATCTTAATTTCAATTATTATAAATTAAAATTAACCACCAAGAACAAACAAAAAAATAAAGGCAATTAGAACTATAATTACAATTAAAAATGAACAAATAACTGAAATTAAAAATTAAACTAAAAGTATTGAATAAGTAAAATGATTTTTAGTGTTTAGTTACGCGTCTGACATAAACGTGTAAAAACATGAAAATTGCTTCTACTGTTATTCAACCCCTTGACTTTCAAGGAGACATGAATTGGCATTACCACTAGACCCACTCTTGTCTTGGTTTTGTTATGCGAAATTACTATGTTGTTTTGTTTCTGATCCAAACAGAACAAAGATAAAAAGAAGTGGAAGCAGGAGAAGGATGGGCTAGAGCAGACACATCAGATACACTACCATACGGCCCACAATGGAAAAGAGAGTTTGAAAAGCCTAGCCCAGAGAAGTTCAAACCAGTCTTCCGAAAATGCCATTTGAGTGTAAGCATTTAAAAACTCTATAAGCAAGATTCAAATCTAGGCGGCCATTTTCCCAACTAATTTTAAATTTATCTCCTTAACTAATGAGCCAAATTACTATTTATTGAGTGTAAACATTTATATACATTATTTATAACGTAGGGCCACTCTTGCCTACTGGCTATCATAGTCAAGGAAGAGTTTTTTAATCAAGCAGGCTCGTATGCACCACAATTTTAATAGAGGCAAAAGATGGAAACATGCAAATTGGCTTTTTTTTAGTAGGTAGCAATAGTAAGTTTTTGGCTGCTGTTATGAGCAACAACTACCTCAAGCAAAAGCTCACCAACCACGGAAGCTTCAATCTCGCCAACCCCCCAAAGTTGGTCTTTGCTGACCCACACATTGCACTAGTGATGCTACTAGTTACAAATGTCCATCTCATCAAACATCAACCTTTAACATGTTAGTGATGCTACAATTAATCACAGAAGTTCCTTTTTAAAGTTTTATGCATGTTTCCACACATCACGTGGTCCATGCTTAGCGAAAGATCACTATGATCCATAAAATTCAGGTCATGCAATTTCTTTCCAAAGTCTATTTGAATATTTTCACATGTTGTTAAGCTCAAAACAATAAAAGGCCTATGTAGATCAAATTCAATTCATTTTCTCATTAATTTATGTTAAGTGACCACCTGATCTAAGTTAGAGAGAGATTTATCATAATATTTATTATACTTAACACGCCATTTCATGGACAAGTTAGATAGTTTTTTATGAAACTTTATACGTAGACGTAATTTTACATATAGATGACGGTAGGTTTTGAATCCAAATTTTTTGGTACCTAGACTCTGATCCTATATTAAGTGCCTACGTTATTTTAAAACTTAAGTTGTTAGAGATGTGTTTGTTATATTTTATTTATTGTTTCAACAATTTTTATTTAGTGCTGATCAAATTAGTTATTGGTATTATTCTAATTGTCGAGTTTGTAATTGCGGAATTTCAACAAACCCACACTCTCTCAATTTTTGAATAAAAACTTTTCATACACTATTTTAATGGGAGATTCAAAAGTAACTTAGTGATGTATTACTTTCTTGGTAATTGAGATATCAGAGTTTGAATCTTATGAAAGTAGAACAGGTGGAAGTGGGGGTGAAAAAAAATACACTACTTTAATGGGAAATTTTTGGCCTCGTTCACTATGTTGTAGATCATCATTATGATGATTTTTTTTTTGGTCAATATAATTATAAAATATCTATCATTCTACTATTGTAAACTTTCCACGAGCCACTAATATTTGAGAAATATTTCTCACGTTTAGACAATGTATACTTTGTTTTTCTTGAGGCACTTTTTTCTTTTTCTTGTAGGTAGGTGAATCAATAGGCCATAATTATATACCGGCGAAGGGAGTAGTTGCATCATGGGTCCTTTTCCATTTCCTTACTCTTCTTTGTCTCCTACATAATTACAAGGGTACATGAGCCCCGAAGCAAAAGTTAGGAAGAGGAAGAAAGAAGGGCCATTATACGTAATTGGACTAAGAATAAAATAGAAGAGGAAAGAGACAAGTGTAGAAGATCAATCTTGATGGGCAACCTATAGAAGAGGTACGCAGTCATAATGAACTGTAACAAGCTTGTTGATGCTTACTCCTTTTGTTTTTCTCTTTTTCTACATTTTATTTTCAAATGAATTTTTTTTTTCTAGTCTTATGTAATTCATAATTTTTATTATTTGTAATTTGCTCATTTCCACATTCTTGTGATAGGAAAATTAATTACTTCGGAAACTTTTTGCATTGTTATCTCTTTGATGGGTGCAATCTTTATTATATTCACAGTGTTTGAGTACCCAAAAGTTAGTCTAGTGGAGCTCAAGTCTACTGCAAGAAGAGCACCTAGTTCTAAAAGTACATCTGAGCATCAATATAAAGAAGGTTGCCAGTCATAAAATAATTTACTAACCAATCAGTAATTTTATTTCCAGTCCTACATATTAGGTAATTCAAAACTATTGCATACTAAGTATTTCAATTACCTCCTGGTTCTGATAAAAATAAATAAAAAGAAGATATTTCCTGGTCCAGATTTCTATTAATATTTTTTTAAGTAACCACTACATCTAAAAGTTTAAACTATTAGTAGGGGTTTATTATATTATTTATTATCTAACACGTCCTCGCAAGTGCACGTGGAGTTTTGTTTTTTAGCTTTGTACTTGGACAATTTTAATATTTTTAAATGGGTGGCTCAGAGTTTTAAACCCAGGATCTTTTGGTACTTAGACTCTAATATCATATTAAGTGACCACCTCATCTAACAATCTAAGCCATTAAAGATGAATTTTTTATATTATTTATTATCTAACAGAAACAATACGGAACGTAGAATTCTATTGTTTGCAACCAAATATATATAGCATGATGAAATTTGTAAAGAGAAATTTTCAGACACTTTCAACCCTAATTTTTTATTTTGACCACTTAATATCCCTTGAGCTAAGTCAAAATTAACAATATTACTGAACTTCCAAGTGTACCTACTCTTTTTTCTTTTTCTTTTCCACTTTCTTCTTCCTCACCTTCTTTCTTCTTCTTCTCATATACCCATCATCCTACAATAGACACAAGACAAGACAAGACAAGACAAACACCCAAAACTACGCAAACACACGACACTCATTTCACACACACAACAATTATATATGTATATATATATATATATAGAGCTCTTGCATTTTTAGATGTTGGAGTTGAACCAGAAATACTGAAAACAAATAATAATGAAAAAATGAATACTCAGAGCCTTAAAAAATTATCAAATGGAAAAAAGAAAAAGAAAGGGTATAATAGGAAGTTTACTTAGATTGCAAGGCTTGACTTATGTCGAGGAAGAATAAGTGATCAAAATAAAATGTTAGGGTTGAAAGAGTCTCAAAAGATAAAAGAAAGGGATATTTAGTGAAATTATCCATCCAAATGATACAATTTGTATGAACTTTTGGTACAGCTCTCTTTCTATTTTTTTTTTCTTAGGACTTTTTATACACCTTGAAGACGAATTTATCTATTCCTTGATGTTGACAAGGTGGTAAACCTTGACCAAAAAAAAAAAAAAGAAGACTGGGTGGTAAACTATTAATCATTACGTCCTCATTTATTTACTTGTAGGACCTCAAATATAGACAATTAAAATTTTGACCCTACCATTGGAATCATTGATATAATTGGTAATTTGATTTTCATATCAGCTTTGCACATTATACGCCGCACTCACAAGACTAAATATTTTCTGATTTGACCTTACTTACATTTACACGACTCAAGTTCAATAACCCTTGTTCAAAAAACAAAAAAAGAAAAGTTCAATAACCCGCTAGGCATTTGTAAGCTCTACAATAGGAATAAAAACCAGAAAGTTTAAAATTGAAATTGATGGGTATTTGACTGACAATAAATCTAATAATGAAAATTGATGGGATACTCATTAGGTTTTGATTTTTATAATGGATAACTAACATGTAACTTGTAGATTTTAGTATTATACGTTAAAAGAAAAACGAAACTTGAAACTTAATTTTTAATTTACTATATATATACGCTATTTTCTATATATATATATATGTGTGTGTGTGTGTGTGTGTGTGTAGTATACTTTCTTTATGAATGTTATTATCTTATTGTATATGGACAAATATTTTATTGATATTGTTTTATTGGGATTGAGTATGTATTTATGGACTAATTGTATGACTATGTAGTTTATTTTCAATTTCAGCATCTTATTGTGCATGAATTTCATTCATTTTACTTTTGAGCTTTTTATGATATTTAAATTGAAATTTTATAGGTTTTAAATTTATTTTTTATTTAAATTATTAATATATTTTTATTTTTTTCAAAGTAAACGGTTACGGATACGATTCCACAGTCTTTTGGATTCTAAATAATGTTGATTATGGTTAGTGACTTTTAAACTTTTAAGGTCATGTTTATGATTATGATTATAGATTACTCTTTTTTTAACATGTTTTTGGTTGGATATTCATGTCAATAAAAGCATGCATATAAATCGTTATCTTTGTATTAAAGCAAATTGCACAGTACACAATATAAGTAGAATAACTTAATTAACCATGTATTATGTTATTTATGTAATAGATCTAGATTGTTTAAAATGCTAATCTTCATTCTTTTGCTCGAAGAAAATGAAAATTTCTCTGCACTCACACGGAGCGGATTTGTATCCCAAGCAGTTTTGTTTTGTTTTGTTTTGTTTTGTTATGTTTTTTTTGTTTTTTGTTTTTTTGTTTTTTTTGCAGAAAGGAGGGATTTTATTAATTCAAAATTAAAATATACAAGGAGTGGAGGGGGACATAAAACCTTACCATCCACAGGAGGATGAATGACTTACCTATCCCGTCATCCAACTACTCTAAAAGAGGTACAAAACACCTCTTCTTACAAAAAGGATCCTAGAAAAAAAACCAAAAAGATCAGAAAAATAATTGAGTTGTTAATTGGATAACAAGGAAATTTTCCAATTAACAATTCGACATATTTTAAAAAGGCAAAAAGCAACAAGCCATACAAAAATAATTAATAACCACATCCTAAAAAGAGAAAAATCTGAAGTAAGGGAGAGCCACCTTGTCCAAGTGAATCATACCTCTTAGGTAGCGATTGGTATATTGGAATAAGGTTGGGAATAAAATGACATTCTCAACTCTTTTCGATTCTTATGTTTGGTATGAAAGAATGAACTTGAGAATCTCATTCTCCATACATGGGATTAGTCATTTTAGAGCAAATACATAGGATTAGCCCATTTTCATGTTCTTAAGAATGAACTTATTTCTAAAATGACTAACATACTCATATAAAAATATAACTTTTACATATAGTTTCTTTTGCAATAATAATGATAATAATAATAATAATAATAATAATAAAAAAAATAATAATAATAATAATAACAATAAAAATATTAGTAAAAGTAAAAGCAAAAATAAAAATATCAATAATAATAATAAAATAATAATAGTAATAATTATCATTATAATAATAAAAATAATAATATTTATAATAATAATAATAAAAACAAAAATAAAAATAAAATAACAATAATAATAATAATAATAATGAATTAAATTAATAATAATAATAATAACAAAAATTAAATAATAATAATAATAATAATAATAGTAATAATAATAATTATTATTATTATTTATTAGTATTATTATTATTATTTTATTAATAATAGTAATATTATTATTATTATTATTATTATGTTTATGTTTATGTTGTTTAAAGTTATGTTCATGTTTATTCTTATTTATAATACTATAATAATATAAGGACAATCATGTCATATTATACAAGTTATTCTCATTACTATTCTTGTATACTGATTACCAAACATGAGTTTGAAATCAATATATTTATTCATATCTTCATTCATAGAGCATACCAAGCATGTCATTCACATTTCTAAATTTATTTCATTCCCAATTCTATTCCATTTCATTCCTTAGTTCATTCCATTCCTGACCAAATTCATTCCACTATATAAATTGCTATCTTAAGATTTTGTGTATACCAAGCAGTTTAATAATGCTAAGACAGCTGTATGAGTGTTGAACATTTTCAATGTCATAATAGGGTCAAAATTACCTTTCTCAATTGCTTAAAATAAAAATAAAAATATGAAAGAGAGAGCATATTCATTTGGTTTTCTTCTTTCTCAGATAGCTAAGCAGTATTTCACTCTTATTGCACAATAGGCTTGTATTTAATAACATGACAGAACGTTAGATTGTCACACATTTTCACTTTCCTCACCTCTTGCTACCCAAAAATGTTAGTGGATCTAAAGCTATTGTATGTTTAAAAAAAATAAATAAATAAATAAATATATATATATATATATATATATATATATAAAATTCGTATATTGATATTTCTTGATTTAGGATCATAGGTCAGTAAACTTATGCACATACCATATATATTTTTCCCTAATTTTCTACCACTTCCGTGCACCATGTCCATCATTTTCGTGATGTCTGATCCAAAATATCAATTATATTTTCAGGAAAGAGAGAGAAAAAAAAAATTGCCGAATCTAGTTGCAGAGAGGACGAGCTAAACTACATGAGTCATCTGAAATTATTCTTAGATTTTTCTTTCAAAATGTTACTATCCTTTTTCTTTTCAATATCAATCACCGGGAAAGAGAATTATAACTTGATGATAAAATAGGTTATATTGTTTCTTTACTTATTTATTATGGTTCTTTTTTGGCCAAATAAATAAAATCCTTTGATGAAACAAGGATATTTTCTCATTTTAGAAGTTGAATGCCGTATTTATTATTATTCATTTTAACTCTAGGACTTCAGAGAGCATTATTAAATTTGTGAAAAGATTATCATGACAATATATAGGGAAAAATCTATTAAAGACTCCACTAGTAAAAGTCTATTAAAGACTAATTAAAAACTAACTTAGTCCCAAGGCTTGACAACATTAGGGCAAAATCTAAGGTTCGGAATTTATGTATCCTTCGACCAAAAGAACAAAAAGAGAAAAAAGTATTTATGAATCAAGTACTTTTTTAGATTCTTGGGATAAGTTTTGCTTTAATAAATATCTTGATCATGGTAGTTTATTCTTCCTCCAAAGATTTTTACACCAAGTGACTATATTCGTGCGTGTAAACAATGTTTACCTTGAAATTTCCACCCAAGCTTGAAAATTAATACTGAAAATGAAAATGTCAAATAGCTGAAGGAAGGGTTAGTTAGGAATGGAGACATGTGATGTGAGGTTGAACAATAAATTAGCCAGCAATTCAATTTTACTCCATCAGTAGTTTATAGCACCACGAGTACAGCTAACCTTGTTTCCACTTGTTCTCTTCTAAATCACGCATTCCATCTTCATCTACTCTCCTCTCTCCCAAATCGATCATTATGTAATGAAATGCTATTCTCAAGCTTAGTTTTCATGCTGTGAAATGGACTATTGTTTCAGCGAAGTGCAGAACACCATAAAGCCGAAGTTGTTGGAGACGTGCAAAAATACCTTGTTTGAACGTGAGGTAGTGTATTAGAAATATTTTGTTCACCATGTGCATAACTTTGAAAAATCTAATAACTTTGAAAAATTTAATGTACACGTGATGAAATGTATCATTATCATATCATTTATAACGTATACAAGTGAAAAAATCACCGCACTTGAACGTGTGAAGTGACGCATTAATAATATTAAAATAATTAAATTTAAATTCTCTAACACTTTAATCCTTAATTAAGTAATTATTACAGTATTTCACAATAAAAAACGTCAGATCATGTGTTGTGATAGGTTTAGGTTACGTAACCCACTCTCTCTCTCTCTCGCGTTGTCACTCGCAAATTGGTTGTTAACAGGGGGAACGCAGCTGAAACATTGAAACTGCGAGTCAAAGCTTGCTCTCACGTGTGGAAGGTGGTAGATAGACCCTTCAAGTCTGGGAGATATTTTTAAGCTACTCCTCTATATAATCTGCTAAACAAATCCAACCATCAACAAATAACTGAACTTAAGTCTCTTATCTGTAGTTAGGTACTTAGTGTGTTGCCTTTTGCCATGGTCTCTTTACTTTGTTCAACATCATCTTTATTTTTTTTCCCCCTTGTTTTCTTGCTTTGAAGGAAGTTTTGTTGATAAAGATTTCTTTTAGCTTAATAAAGAAAGTCTCCTTTTTGGAGTTGATGGAAGATGTATGATCATGAGATGCTCAAAGGGTGCTTGGTTTTGATCAATTCAGGTGAGTGGTTTCTGTGCCTTGCTTGTCAAGTGAGCAGTCTTTTGCAGTTAACCTTTGTTTCGTTGTCTGTTCGACCTTGAATTTCCGGTAGGGTTATGTATGACAAAACCCTAGTTTTCCTTCTTTGCATGCTATAACAATTCAAGCAAGATAGCTTTCCTTTTTCTTCTCACAGATTTCCCCTTATATTTTTCAATTAAGCACAATTCTATTCGTCTCAAAATATGTATTTGGATTTCCTTCAATATTATAATGTTATTAGAAAAATCAATACAGGTGAACTGATGACCCAGTTATGATAACATAATCTAGATCATTAAGTGTTAGAGATCCAATAACTACATCATCACTTCTTCCGATTGATTTTCCTCGTAGTTCTTATAACGTTATTCAAATCTTCAAAATACATGCTGCTTTGGATTTCTCTAGTCCGGTAATTCCTGGTCTAGTAATCATCAGAGATTTGCTTTTCACTTCTTTCACTCGAAAATTTAAACAAAATCATGGGGCATCATAAAAAGAATATAGTGATATCGCGAGTTTTGGATAGCTGAGAAATGTTTCAGGGTTGAGCTTTCAAAAATTTTAGTTGTGGTTCTAAGAAAAATAAAAAGGCGTAAGGTCTTCAGATACTATAATATATAGTAAATCTTTTAATCAAGTAGTACTTTATTCGACCACCATATCATGATTAACCAAAAAATTGGAAGAAGATTATGATCATGACGCAACCATCAAGATGAAAATTATACTGCGGTTGAATTTTTTTATTTTATTTAATAGGATCTAAATTCCTCCTTTTCATGAAGTATAGATCTATATAATTCATTGATAAATTAGAGGACAAGAAAAAATTTGATATTCGTATGCTGCCTGTTGAAAGAAAAGGAAAAGAGAAAATATGAAGAAAAAAATTATGTATATTAAAAACAATATAAGAGCCACCACCACGGTGATTTTAGAAGAGACTATACATATTGATATTTTGGTATTGAAAAATATAATATGAGAGTGTATATTTATATGTCTTATAATTAGGAACTTAGTGTAGTAAGGAAACCTAAATCTTTTTAATTCTTATATATAAACTAGTGCCGCAATATAAAAAGTTATAGTAAAACCTAAATATACTTTGGCGCTGCCCTTTGCTTGGCCACTTCTTCCTCAGTAGTACAAACCATTGTCGTATTTAGCAGGAAAATCTTGGAAAGACCTCCCCCGGAACAAAAACAAAAACAAAAGACAAAAAGGCAAGAAAGATAGTACTTCATGTTGTAACAATTGAAGAAATTTATCTCATGGGCGAAATGAGATGGGCGACATCAGTGGCCGACATGTAGATGTAAAAAAGCCAACAAGACATTTGTAAGGAACTTGAAAAATGGGTTATGGGTGGTTTTATGGTAGTTTTCTTTATTAATAACCAAGTTTTGATATATGTACGCAAATACAAAATTTTGGGGCGGGATAAGACGGTTATCTTCAAAATCTGCCCCATTACCATTCCTAGAAAAATTGTTGCTTTGATCATTAACTGAAAAGTGTGGTAAGGTTTGGTTTTAATTATTTACCAGAAAATCTAATCTTTGGTAAGTAATGCCTCCGGACCGTAGAACATTATATATGTGAGATGATCAACATTATAAGGGTGAAAGTTATAGTTTTGGAGCAAGAGTTCTCAATTGCACATGGCACGAGACAAGAAAGCAAGCTATTTGTTATTCTATATATAGGAAGAAAAGGACCTTGGAATCTTTTACCAGACTCTAAGTCATGGACCATGGTTATATCATATTAGTTATATTCAAACTACTTTTGGAGATGAGTGGTCCCTTACCTTGCTTTCATGGGTAAGAAATTGAGGAGCAACAATGTAATACCTTAAATGTTTTTTTCTTCTAAACGTTTAAATTGTTTAAAAATATTTATTACATTTGTTTAGTATTTTTTAGTAAAGATTGCCAAAGAATATGATGTTTAGCTCTCGTATACGGGTATTAATTATATGCTTAAGCTTCAGCAATCAAATAAAAGTGGCATAGCATGCTACACATACCTTAGCTTGTCTCTATTCTTATTTCCAATAATAAAATATAACCTCAAAGGCCAATTTTTTATTTTTTCGAGACTTGGGGCAGATTTTATTTTGTTTTTTCACTTCTCACTTACACACTAGTTGAGTTTTTTTTTAACCTCAACTCCCATGAGATTCGAACCCTGATCTTCAATTATTAGATAAAATAATTCACCACTAAACTACTTATAAATCTCATGTATTATTTGAGGTTTGGAGCACATGCATACACTCAAATCTTAGATACTTCAAGGTCGGACAGTCAACGAGTTTGAGCTTTAACATGCATGGACTGCTTACTTGCCAAACTTTGCATGGAAATCAACAGCTTGCTTCGGTATCAAATCCCGCAAGGCCGGTAGCTGTATGTTGGCATGGACGTGGAAAGCCTCTTTTCTTCCCGGTCCAATATATTTGTTCTCGAAGCCACCATCAGAAATCAGGGTTGAAGATGTCACCGGTAGCTATATGTTGGCATGGACGTGGAAAGCAAAAACCCTTTCCAGATCCTAAACCATTCAATGTTCAGGTTCTCTCTCTCTCTACCCTTGGTATTGAAGGTGTTTCCTCTCTCAAACGTAGCATATGGCTGGTTAAGCAGAAGCCTTTGGATCACATGATGGGATAGTATATACCATTGTACATTTTGTTCTTCCATATATGGTATAGAACATTGACGTTAGATGAGACGTACTGACAATGTGAATTGTTGGATTGTGGTTCAAATTTCAAGTCTAGTCAAAATATTAAAGATAAAGAATAAAGTGCAATAAAATGGGAATTCTATTTTCAGAAATGGAGCCAAAGATTTTAAAATTAAGAGAGTCAAAATTCAAATAACAATATTCATGATAAGGGGAAAAAATAGAGGGATCGTTAATTTATTTTTAACGATATTATATAATTTGTTTTAACAATACTATATAAACTTTTAAAAAAAAAAAAATCTTGCGGAGAGCTGGGGCCGGCAACTCTACCCCTGCCTATTTTTGATGGGATTAAAATATTGCTGTATTTTTATTCAAAATATTATTCAGTCTATACCCCACCGAGAAAAATAAATTGGATCCGTCCCTGCTTATGTCAAGACATGGTGTACTGTGCTCGTCGAAAAGATAAGAGAGAAGAGCAATAAATTCGACATTAGAGCAGAACTTTCCCCATTGGATCCGTTGTTGTTGTTGTTGTTGCTGCTCAAAATTGCTACCACTGCCGTCGAAGATGATGGAGCCCATTGTCGCTCCTACGAGACCGAATTGCAGAGCTGGCATGAGAATCCTCGTCATAGAGGGAGAAGCTTTGCCTGAGAAGCTTGCTGAATCTCGCCATTTATTGCATATGATTCGAATTAATTTCAAAGTCTAATGATATATATAAGATAAATAAAACCCAATAAAAGCTAAAATTCTCTAGAGTATAAGAATTCTATTCTTGATAGTTTAGCACTCGTATCTTATAAGTAGGACTATATAACTTTATATAACTTACATTTAATGGTCACACAATGCAAGGTGGGTAAACCAACTTGGTCACACTAGAGCTACATGTCACACACCACAGGGTGTCTGTAAGCCTAAAACTAGATTGTAGTCTTTGAGAGTATCAGGGAAAAATATTTTATACATGTAAACCAAGTCGAATTACATTAAAAATATAATTGTGTTTTGCATATCTATGTGTACCATCCGCCAACATGAACATATCCTCAAAGGCCTCATTTTTTATCACATATAGTCTTCATTCAGTGTATTTTGCAGGACTTTCTAATTAGAGTTTGACTAACTTGCAAGGAAGAGATGTGAAGAGAAGTTGAAAGTTATTGAAGAAGAGAAGGATAATATAATTATACTTTCTTTTTCATTTCTCAGTTCATGTGAGAAGAAACCTTGTTTTAATTATTTTCTGGGAACTGAAACTAAACTTCATATTTATGGATGGATTCATAACAATCTACACAAGAACAAATCAATTCATATCTTATCAACTTCACTCAAATTATAAAAAAGGGTAAATTACACGATTCGTCCTTGATCTTTAGCCATTTTGTCAACTGAATTCTTTATATTTCAAAATAAATTTTTTATTAATTTATCTTAATATTTCTTAACACCGTTAGACCTTTTGTGTTTTTCATCTAAAACTAAAGTTAACCTCAAGTAGTGTGCTAATTTCTAAATTTTCAGGGGGTCCTTTCAGCTATCCATAGTTTAGGTCTTTGTAACCTTTTTTTGTTCTTCTTCATTCTATTATCCCGCACCTCCCCCTCCCACGCAGCCACCTCCATCACCCTCTTCCCCCACCACGAATGACACATGAAAGTGCGCGCCCACTTCGTACCACCACAAACCCAAACTTTTTTCGGCCATTCCACAAGCCCAAATTACAATATCCAAAAAAAAAAAAAAAAACACACACACACACACAACACCTAAACACAGATGTGCATTACAAAACTCACATTATATTTTCTTAAGGGTAAATACTCAGTTTAATCCTTTATCTTTAGAGTTTGTATCATTTTAGTTTTTATTTTTTAAAATACACCATTTTAGTCCAGTATCTTTACTATTTGTCCAAACTTAGTCTTTATCTTTCAAAATATATTTTTTTAATCCCATATCTTTACCACTTATCTCAACTTAGTCCTTATCTTTGTCATTATAGTCCACATTAGTCCTCCACCATTTTAAAAGATAAGGATGTAGTTGGGACAAATGATAAAGATACAAAAAATGTATATTTTGAAAGATAAGGATTAAGTTGGGACAAATAGTAAAAATATCGGACTAAAATAATACATTTTAAAAGATAAAGATTAAAATGACACAAACCCTAAAAATAATGGACCAAATTGGGTATTTATCCTTTTCGTAATTGAAGCCTAGAGCTAGTATATGGGCCAGCTCTGCCTAGCTCAACCCAACTCATTCGAGTCATGGATTGAGAGAATCAAGTTGAGTTCGTCCCAAGTTTTTAGTGTGTTGGGCTAGGTTAGGCTCATTTCTCAAAATAAATGACTCAACTCAACTCACGAGCTCACCTCCCTAGGCCACAGCCTAGGTTGAGTTGGGTTGTGCAAACCTTTTTTTTTGTAATTATTGTATTTTGAATATATTAATAGACATACATATACATATAAAACACTAATACCCACACACATACAAACACATTAATTGAGGGGCACTTAGATTAATAAAAAATAATCTAAGTAAAAATTTAATTTAATTTTTTACAAAAAAATTAATTTAATGGTTAACAAGACATAAGTATATTAATAACATTAACATAAAATATTACACAAGTATATTTATTATTCTCTTACTCTTCTTAATAAAAATTTCTATCCGTTATGGAGGGGGGAAAGATTAGGGGTTCTCTCTAATACTTTTAATTGAGAGGATTGTAAAATTTTGGATTTTATGGAGGAACAAAAAAAGAAAAAAAGAAAAAAGCTGTCTAGTAGTGGTAGATTGATTAACCTACTAAACATAATATTCATTAGTATATATATCTTTCTCTGTTGGACATGTCTTCTCTATTCTATACTCTCTTCTTTTTTCTTTTTTTTTGATTCAAAGGACGGCATAAAGTCATACATATATATAAATGTAGTTAACGAAATTCAAACTCGCAACTTCTTACAAATGCTGCGAGTCATGTTATGCCGTTACACCAAAGGCTCTTTGACCTTTTCCTTTATTTTTGAATATCTCATCTATCACAATACCAGCCCTTGAACGTGGAATGCCTTTTTCTGCCGTTAAAATGATCCACCATTTTTCTTGTCAATTAAGAGGTCTTTTTTAATCAAGCAGGCTCATATGCACCACAATTCTGATAGTGGCAAAGATGGAGACACCTAAATTCTCTTCTTTTTTATATTTTTTTTATTTTTGGACTTTTTATGTTTTTTTTAGTTTGATCCGAATTATGAATCGTATCATGAATCACACGATTTATCACGATTCACTCCTATTCGCTTACCGATTCACTTTAATTAACGATTCACTAACTAATTCAAATCATTTTTTTGCCTGAATTGTACGATTCGTATCACGAATCCTACAATTACGAAAACTACTATAATATAGTCAAGTTAATCGTGTGAAAATTGGTCCCTATGAACCAAATGGTCCTTCCAGTTAACGAACGATACTGGTCGTGCTTGGTTGACATTGTCTACACCAACCTTTCTCTTCAAAAGTTGCTTAAGTCAGATTTTGGTCAATTTGTAGGTATAAATCACCTTCATCTACGTGAAACTTATTTATTTGATTGTATATTACTAGAATCTTATTATTCTTCTAAAATACGTTGTTACTCTTCTTAATAAAAATTTCTATCCGTTATGGAGGGGAAAAAGATTAGGGATTCTCTCTAAGGCTCCATTTGTTTGCCGTTAAATACTTTTTTGAAAAATATTTTTCCAATTTTATGGTATTTGGTAACACCAAAAAATTGGTTAACTGAAAAATATTTTTCACTCAAAAATGGTGGCTACTTTTGCTTAATTTTTTGGTGTTTGGTATTACCAGAAAATTGATCAACTGGAAAATATTTTCCAATCAAACATTATGGCTAGTACAAAGTTTGAAAAAATATTTTCATGTTCTTTAAGAGAAGAAAATATTTTTTAGAACTCAATCATCCCTACCCCCTACCCTATCCTTACCCCCCTACCCCTCACCCCCTCCCGCCCATCCTCACGGTTAACATATATATTTTGTGTATATATATATTTTTTTTTATAAAATCTAATATCGAAAAATATTTTTTACTATACATCCAAACACTAGAAAATATTTTTCAATATTCTATGTTCCACAAAAATATTTTCCCTTAACAAGTTATTTTACGGCAAACAAACGGAGCTCAGAAAAATATTTTATTTTCTACAAACAAATTATTTTACGGCAAACAAACGGAGCCTAAGACTTTTAATTAGGAACATTGTAAAATTGTGGATCTTATGGAAGGAAAAGCAAAGTTGTCTAGTAACGGTAGATTGATTAACCTACTAAACATAATAGTTATTGGACTTGAGATTAACCAAGCAATTCTTTGAATACCTCATTTGTCACAAATCCTACCAGCCCTTGAAGGTGGAATCTCTTTTTCTGCCTTTAAAATGATCCACCATTTTTCATGCCAATTAAGACGTCTTTTTAAATCAAGCAGGCTCATATGCACCACAATTCTGATAGTGGCAAAGATGGAGACACAAAATCTCAAACAATAACTCACCAACCACGGAGTATCAATATTCTCGACAAACGCCAAACGTCAACCTTTTGGCACATATTAGTGACGCTACAATCGCAGGTATTACTGGGTGTTTTTTTTTTTTTTTTTTTCAAGTTTCATTTATGTTTGCTTAGATAGGATCACTATGATCCATGATTTGAGGTTGTGCAATCTCTTTCCAGAATCTATTTGATTTTTTTGTTTTTTCACAATGTTAAGCTCCAGATTAATATAATTATTAGATACATCAAACTAATAAAGTATATATACATACACTCTCTAACAATTTAAACATTTAAATCAAGTGGTTACTTAACAGGATATCAGAGCCCTGTTACTAATAATGTTCTAAGTTTAAGTCTTGTTACTATCATCGCATTTATTGCGTGCATATTTAAAAAGAAAAAAAAATTCTTGCTTACACGTGAATGAACGGTTTCTAAACATCAAAGTATGTGGCCAATTAACAAGAAGGCCTATGTAAATCAACTTCAGTTCATTACCCCCTTTGTTTTTAAACAATTTTAATCAACTTAATTGTTTGTACTCTCTAATTCACGAGTTAGTATGTAACTACGTTGTTGAAATAAATATTCCTCACACATCAAAAAATCACTGATTCAAAAGTCAAGATATAAGATTATGAACTATTCTTTCTAACAATATAATAAACTTTGAATTGGTGATTTTTAATATGAGAAAAAGTATATTCCTAACACACGTAATGTGGACAAAACCGCAGTCCTCTCAAATTTTCAATAAAATCTCTTCATATACTGTTGTGCGACCATCATCATGAAAAAAGTAATCATTCTTCTATTTTAAACTGACCACCAATATTTATGAAATATTTCTCACGTTTAACTAATGCACACTTTCTTTTAGGTGGTCTTTTAATTGAATATAGTTTCCTTTTCTGTTGAGGTACTTTTTTTTTATTTTTGTTGGTAGTTGAATGGTCTATCAAAAAGATCAAATAAAGACAATTATACACCTTCGAAGGGATTAGTTGCATCACCGGTCCTTTTTTCCTTTCTCCGTTTCTTCTCCTATAAAACAAGGGTACATGAGCCTGGCAGCAAAAGTTAGAAAGAGGAAGAGAGAAGGATCATTGTGCTTGAGATGAAAATCAATCTTGATGGCCAACCTATAGAAAAGGTAGTCACTTTCTTATCAATATACTTGTACATACATGTATGTATGGTTTCATTTTTCCTACTTGCTTGTTAATGTTGTTTTCATCACATATGAACTGTAAGAAAGCTTTGTAGCTTTGTTGATGCTTACTCCTTCTGATTGTTTCCCTTTCCAACTTTTCTGTTTTTGCTAAGTTAGTGAGCAAAAGGTATCATTAATAAAAAAAAAATGAAAGTACATAGCTTTTTCGTTTTTAGTTTCATTAATGAAAATCTTTTCTATAGTCTTGTGAAAGGATTATAACACTGTTGTCATATGAAATAGAAGGCTACGATGCTCTTCTTATTGATATGTTGCAAGTTAAATAATACAGTGAGTGATACAATCTGATAAGTCCTATCATATTTGAATACAACAACCTGTCACTAAGCTATAGCTATTTACAAGAGATAAACATATAAGAATACATACATAAGCACGTGATAAACCATGGTTAAGGATATGTCTCAATATGCCCCCACAAGACGGTGGAGCCATCAATTACACTGATCTTGGACTGAATTTTCAAGAATTGAGACTTGGCCAACGGCTTTGTCAAGATATCTGCCAGTTGATGTGAAGTAGGCACGTGACAAACTCTCAAAGCCCTAGTCTCAACCTTGTCCCGAACAAAGTGATAATCAAGAGCAATGTGCTTCATGCAGGAATGAAAAACCGGGTTTGCACTTAGATATGTGGCGCCTAAGTTATCACAGTAAATCGAAGGGACCTACGACAAATGTACCCCAAGTTCCGAACCCAAGTTATCTCAGCAGTTGTGGAGGCAACTACGCGATATTCAGCCTCAGTTGACGACCTTGCAATTGCTTCTTTGAGCACCATGAAATTGGATTTTGGCCAAGATACAGGATATATGATGTGGTTGATGTATAGTCATCCTTGTCACCTGCCCAATCCGCATCCGAAAAAGCTTGAAGAACTAGAGGCTGATGCTTGCGATAAAATAGACCACGGTGTAAAGTATTCTTGAGATATCGCAGTAGTCGTTTAGTGGCAGACCAATGAGACTACAGTGGAGCATACATATACTGAGCCAAATGATTCACACTAAAGGCAATATTTGGGCGAGTAAGAAGCAAATACTGAAGCCCCTCAACCAAGCTGCGATATTGAGCTCCATCAGCTGGTGGCGAGCCATCATTGTGAACTAATTTAGCAGTGGCAGACATTGGGGTACAAGTTTCTTTGACCAGAATGCCTTTCAAAACATCACATGTATATAATAATAAAAGGGCAATCCTTATGATTATTGTTATTATCAGTTCTCATTGATATATTATTATTTATATGGTTTATGAATATTATTTATTGTTATTATTATTATTGTTATTATTATTTCTTAAGTGACCATAAGACCCTTTCAAAACATAAACATGTATACACTATGATGAAAGGAAAATCTTTATTACTATTATTATTGTTATTATTATTATTATTATTATTATTATTATTATTATTATTATTATTATTATTATTATTATTATTATTATTGTTGTTGTTGTTGTTGTTGTTGTTGTTGTTGTTGTTGTTGTTGTTGTTGTTATTTATCAATATTATTTATCTTATTATTTATTATTTATCTTATTAATATTATTAATGATAAAAATACCCTTTCAAAACATAACATGTACAATCCTTATCATTGTTATTATAAATTATTATAATGATTCTTTATTAATTATAGTTATTTTTATTAAATGACCAGAATACCCTTTCAATACATAAATAATGAAATGAAATCTTTTTTTATCATTATTTAATATTAATGTTACTAATATTATTGTTACTCTTACCATTGTTATTATTATATATATTTTTAATCTTAAAAAATAACATGTATATAATAACAAAGGGCAATCTTGTCATTTTATAAAAGTCAATCCTAATAATACCCAAGTGTGTTGACTATCAAACATGGATTTGGAATGAATACATTCATTCTTATAGTATACCAAGCATGTTATACTCTTTACCAAGCTCAATCTATTCCTAATTCCATTCAATTGCTTAACCTATTCCATTCTTGTCAAATTCATTCCAAGATACTAATCGCTACTTAAGTCCTTGTTTGTTGTACTTACTCTTGTTTTTTATCTTGCTATGACTCGCAGAGTTTTACTCAATCGCCTAAGACTCAAATTCAAACATATTACTAGTTAATGGTGTCCATTATCACCTTGAACAACCCTTGATATTTCCATTTGAAATATTGCAACACATTAATTGATTTTGGTATTGAATTCTAAAAATATTTTACAAGAAGTGACTATTTTTCTGCTAGCACACAACAAGGGATTTGTCAATCAGCTACATATATTTTTCCAAGGGATGTCGCGTAAGGAGAAATGGTTAATGTGTATAACTCCATTATTGAGGTCTTATTCCCCCCAAATTTGAAAAATTGAACCTCTTTCAGTAATGTACTAAGCTTTCCAAGTCATTTACAAAATTCCTATTCTCCCTCTCTTTCTTTCGACTTGTCATTTAGTTTTCGGTTCTTTTAATTATTTTCCATCTAAGTATATTTTCTGCATAAAAAATGCATATCGCAGTGAAAAGATAACTTCTAATATGCTCCCAAGGGTTGGGTGGAGCTACTGGTGAGTGGCTTATTGTGACAATTTATTCTAAGTTCGTACTTATATCTTTCCATCACAATATTAATTAGCTTTTAACTAATTAAAAGCATACGTTAGAGTGTACACTTGCAGTATGGGGTTTGCAACTTTGAGGTAAATTAAATCTGACTTTGTTTAACATGAGTTTGTAGTCATAAGAAAAAAAGCAAAAAATGTGCCTATCTATTATATGGATTGAATGATTATTACTAAATTCAAAAAGTCAATTCTTCACACTATATCTCTTCCATTATAAGTTTATTTGAGCGAGTAATTATTATCGAAAAGAAAACAAAAAATACACATTTCAAGAAAGCCTTAATTTTTAGGTTTTTTGGGTCAAATAATTTTAGGTTTAAAGAGTAACTACTTTGTAGAAAAAATCTTAAGTTCACTTCCTCATTTCTATTAGCCCTGTTATTATTCATTTGGACATTTGTCATCTATGAGGAAAATGATATAGGAGGTGACGTAGCATAAATAACCCGACATGAGGAGTATTGTGAAAAACAATCAATCCTCCAATTTGAGATTCAAAAGAAGTTTCCTTATTTTTTTCAAAGTTGATCTTTCAAGGAAACTCATTCCCAATGATTTCAAAATCCTCAAGGAACTTATCATTTCTAGTTCCAACAATTCTAGGAATATGTGGGGGACAGTAAAATCTACACCCCTTTGAGTTTACCACATAGCCAATAAAAAATCCATTAACTGTTCTTAGGTCCAGTTTCTTTATGTTTGGGTTATAAACTCTAACATCTATAGGCAACCTCAAATATGCAGATGTCTTAAACTAGGTTTCTATCCATTTAACAATTTAAAAGATGTTTTGGGAACGGCGTTAGATGAAACTCTGTTTAAGATATGATAAACTACAGTCTTTAATGCTTCATTCCTTAAACTCAAAGGGAGATTAGAATTACTTATCATGCTCCTTACCATGTCCATAAGTGTACGATCCTTCTTTCAACAACCCCATTTTGTTGAGGTGTTCTAGGGATTGTATATTGTGCAATAATGCCTCCTTTTTTAAGGAATTTCACGAATGAACCAGGCATTTAACCCATTTCAATATACCTTCCATAATATTCCCTACCTCTGTCTGACTTTACAACCTTTATTTTCTTGTCTTTCTATTTTTCTACTTCTGCTTTGAATACCTTAAAGGCATCTAGTGCCTCAAATTTATCAAACATGAGATAAAAATACATATATCTTGTTTGGTCATCAATGAACAAGATAAAGTATTTTTGTCCATTCATGCAAGGAATGGGAGAGGGTCCCCGTATGTCTGTATGTATGATCTCAAGCATCTCAGTACTCATTTTAGCTCTTTTAGAGGACTTGTTGGTTTGTTTTCCCTTTATGCAACCAACACAAGTATTAAAGTCAGTAAAATAAGATCTTTGTAATACTCCATCATTTACTAATCTTTTAATCCTCTCTATGAAGATATGTCTCAATCTCCTATACCATAGTTTTAAAGAGTTTTCATTAATGATGCATTTTTACTACCAATATCCTCATGTGGAGTCAAAAACCATCTTTAACAAGTTTGAGAATAGAAACTAAATTTTTTGAAAACGAAGGAATATAAAAAAAAAATGTTATTATGATCTAAAATATCTTGTTTCCAAAACCATCCTAAAAATTCCACACCTTCCACCTGTAAACGCATCTGATTTTCTGAATAGATGTATTGTTCACTTCCCTTCAGTTTCTTAAAGTTTAGAAAGCCTTTTATAGTAGTAGCAATATGGATTGTACAACTAGAATTAATCCACCTATATATTGTTATGAGCATCAACTAAAAGAGATCCATAACATGCAAAAGAGCTCATTCCATTACGTGGTCACGCACATTTTTGGAATTGTCAAACTTTATGCCCAAAAGCTTCTTCGTTAGGGTGCTAGCCAATGCCTTATCATATTTTACAAATTGTTCCTTAATGGCTTTCATAAACACTTTGGCTTTATCACAATCAATAATGGAACCTCGAATGATCTTAGTGATGTGAGATTTGATGAGCATTAAACTTAATTAAGCGATTAGTTGGCTCCCACTACTCATACAAACTTTTATCAGTTAGCGAACTTGATTCTGTGGGGGCGGGTAGTTCATCCACACGAAACGCCAAGTCAAGTAGGAACAACTACAATAATCAAGAAAACACATACATTATGTTATGAATAATAACTTAATTTTGAATTAAACAATGTTAAATTCAAATAGTAATTCAAACCTTCCTATAAGCAGAGGTTGAATCATGCATGAATTTACTAACTTTTATTTAAGAATAATAAATTAAACACCAATAGATAAATAGTCCATACCTGTGCGTATAGGTATATTTGCTCTTGATACTAATTTACTATCTTATTCCATTAAGTCTATGAAAATAAATACCTCCTTGTGGGCCAAGTAAATTATTCTCATAAATTAAATACAATTATTGATGTCATTTATTTTTATGTAGTCCTTTAAATATTTTGAATAGGAGCGACTACCTAATATCACCATGACCCAGGATGCTTTGACTACTCTGAAATCATTGACATTATACCCTTAATAATGACATCACATACTGATACATTTTTATGCTGAAATTTTTATACAATTTCGTACATTACAATGTATATATTGAACATTATTTCTTACAACATCATAATAGCTTAGCCAATAAATATTTATGACTTTCAGATGCCATATGGTTATTCATACCTAATATGCATTTAGTTACCATATTACACGTCATATGATATGAAATTACATATTAACATATCCACACAACTTTAGAATTGGTACATGAGGTTCAATAATAATCATTAAGTCCTCATTCGAAATAACCTTTGACCTTAATAGAAAGGAAAAACGATGGCTATGTTGGTGTCATAACAATTGACAGTCACCGAAGACACAGTAGCACATCCATTGGTACTAATATATTCAATACACACATAGTTTGTCATTATGGAATATAGTTTATCATTATGCAATATTACACACATGCATATATTAGATACACTTTTGCCAAGAATTGTGAATTTATAATAAGACTTATGAGCAGACCTTTGGGTAACCACTCTTCGGCCTCATCTCATTATTCACAACCACAACAATATTGTTTCTAATTTCTAGTTTTTTTAAATGCCTTCGGATTCAAATACTAAATTGGTGTGTAAAACAACAAGACTATATACATCCCATGGATTGTCCACACATATATCTTAGATCTGGTACATTAGTGCTTTCAATTACAATTAACAATAGATTCATTTTTCTTTAAACATGAATATGTAAGCATAAAATTATCATTTTAGTGAACAAGATAGCCTAGAGGTGGCTTGATACCAAATGAAAGCATATTATAAGATAATTTAAATATGTTGAAGACAAAATTAATATACCTCCGACCATAATTGTTAAATTGTGAATCGTATCGTGAATCGAAATATCATTTTTGTGAATCGTGAATCATAACGATTCGGTTACAAATTTAAAACTAGAATACTAGATGATAATTGATATATTATTTTTCCATTAGCAAAAATAAACAACAAAAAATAAGTTAAAGCCATAACTATACGTTAATAATGCCAATTACCAAAACTAAAGCCATAACCATACTTCTTTTTTTATTTTCCAGAAGCCATAACTATAATTTAAAAAACTGAAAAAGCACTCAGCCAGTCAGTTACTCACTAAGTCACAACTCATTCCAAACAAAATTTGTTAATCAGAAGTGGACTTTTTCTTTAAAAATTCATCCATGAATATCTACAAAAAAAATATATATTTTAGAGACTTTTAGTTATGCTTAATTAAAATAAATAAATTATAGAAAATTAAAAAGAAAAAAATAACTTTAACTAAAATAATAATACATAGCAACTATAACTAATATTTTTTTTTAAAAAAAAAAAATTGTAATTTCAATTATTATAAATTAAAATTAAACAACAAGAACTACCAAAAAAATAAAGGCAATTAGAACTATAATTACAATTAAAAATGAACAAATAACTGAAATTAAAAATTAAACTAAAAGTATTGAATAAGTAAAATGATTTTTAGTGTTTAGTTACACGTCTGACATAAACATGTAAAAACATGAAAATTGCTTCTGCTGTTATTCAACCACTTGACTTTCAAGGAGACATGAATTGGCCTTACCACTAGACCCACTCTTGTCTTGGTTTTGTTATGCGAAATTACTATGTTGTTTTGTTTCTGATCCAAACAGAACAAAGATAAAAAGAAGTGGAAGCAGGAGAAGGATGGGCTAGAGCAGACACATCAGATACACTACCATACGGCCCACAAAGGAAAAGAGAGTTTGAAAAGCCTAGCCCAGAGAAGTTCAAACCAGTCTTCCGAAAATGCCATTTGAGTGTAAGCATTTAAAAACTCTATAAGCAAGATTCAAATCTAGGCGGGCATCTTCCCAACTAATTTTAAATTTATCTCCTTAACTAATGAGTCAAATTACTATTTATTGAGTGTAAACATTTATATACATTATTTATAACGTAGGGCCACTCTTGCCTACTGGCTATCATAGTCAAGGAAGAGTTTTTTAATCAAGCAGGCTCGTATGCACCACAATTTTAATAGAGGCAAAAGATGGAAACATGCAAATTGGCTTTTTTTTAGTAGGTAGCAATTGTAAGTTTTTGGCTGCTGTTATGAGCAACAACTACCTCAAGCAAAAGCTCACCAACCACGGAAGCTTCAATCTCGCCAACCCCCCAAAGTTGGTCTTTGCTGACCCACACATTGCACTAGGGGTGCTACCAGATACAAATGTCCATCTCATCAAACATCAACCTTTAACATGTTAGTGATGCTACAATTAATCAAGTTCCTTTTTAAAGTTTTATGCATGTTTCCACACATCACGTGGTCCATGCTTAGCGAAAGATCACTATGATCCATAAAATTCAGGTCATGCAATTTCTTTCCAAAGTCTATTTGAATATTTTCACATGTTGTTAAGCTCAAAACAATAAAAGGCCTATGTAGATCAAATTCAAATCAATTTCTCATTAATTTATGGTAAAGGACCACCTGATCTAAGTTAGAGAGAGATTTATCATAATATTTATTATACTTAACACGCCATTTCATGGACAAGTTAGATAGTTTTTTATGAAACTTTATACGTAGACGTAATTTTACATATAGATGACGGTAGGTTTTGAATCCAAATTTTTTGGTACCTAGACTCTGATCCTATATTAAGTGCCTACGTTATCTTAAAACTTAAGTTGTTAGAGATGTGTTTGTTATATTTTATTTATTGTTTCAACAATTTTTATTTAGTGCTGATCAAATTAGTTATTGGTATTATTCTAATTGACGAGTTTGTAATTGCGGAATTTCAACAAACCCACACTCTCTCAATTTCTAAATAAAAACTTTTCATACACTATTTTAATGGGAGATTCAAAAGTAACTTAGTGATGTATTACTTTCTTGGTAATTGAGAGATCAAAATTTGAATCTCATGAAAGTGGAACAGGTGGAAGTGGGGGTGAAAAAAAAATACACTACTTTAATGGGAAATTTTGGCCTCGTCCGCTATGTTGTAGATCATCATTATGATGATTTTTTTTTTTTGGTCAATATAATTATAAAATATCTATCATTCTACTATTGTAAACTTTCCACGAGCCACTAACATTTGAGAAATATTTCTCACGTTTAGACAATGTATACTTTGTTTTTGTTGAGGCACTTTTTTCTTTTTCTTGTAGGTAGGTGAATCAATAGGCCATAATTATATACCGGCGAAGGGAGTAGTTGCATCATGGGTCCTTTTCCATTTCCTTACTCTTCTTTGTCTCCTACATAATTACAAGGGTACATGAGCCCCGAAGCAAAAGTTAGGAAGAGGAAGAAAGAAGGGCCATTATACGTAATTGGACTAAGAAAAAAATAGAAGAGGAAAGAGACAAGTGTAGAAGATCAATCTTGATGGGCAACCTATAGAAGAGGTACGCAGTCATAATGAACTGTAACAAGCTTGTTGATGCTTACTCCTTTTGTTTTTCTCTTTTTCTACATTTTATTTTCAAATGAATTTTTTTTTTTCTAGTCTTATGTAATTCATAATTTTTATTATTTGTAATTTGCTCATTTCCACATTCTTGTGATAGGAAAATTAATTACTTCGGAAACTTTTTGCATTGTTATCTCTTTGATGGGTGCAATCTTTATTATATTCACAGTGTTTGAGTACCCAAAAGTTAGTCTAGTGGAGCTCAAGTCTACAGCAAGAAGAGCACCTAGTTCTAAAAGTACATCTAAGCATCAATATAAAGAAGGTTGCCAGTCATAAAATAATTTACTAACCAATCAGTAATTTTATTTTCAGTCCTACATATTAGGTAATTCAAAACTATTGCATACTAAGTATTTCAATTACCTCCTGGTTCTGATAAAAATAAATAAAAAGAAGATAGTTCCTGGTCCAGATTTCTATTAATATGTTTTTAAGTAACCACTACATCTAAAAGTTTAAACTATTAGTAGGGGTTTATTATATTATTTATTATCTAACACGTCCCCGCAAGTGCACGTTGAGTTTTATTTTTTAGCTTTGCACTTTGACAATTTTAATATTTTTAAATGGGTGGCTCAGAGTTTTAAACCCAGGATCTTTTGGTACTTAGACTCTAATATCATATTAAGTGACCACCTCATTTAACAATCTAAGCCATTAAAGAAGAATTTTTTATATTATTTATTATCTAACAGAAACAATACGGAACGTAGAATTCTATTGTTTGCAACCAAATATATATAGCATGATGAAATTTGCAAAGAGAAATTTTCAGACACTTTCAACCCTAATTTTTTATTTTGACCACTTAATATCCCTTGAGCTAAGTCAAAATTATCAATATTACTGAATTTCCAATTGTACCTCCTCTTTTTTCTTTTTCTTTTCCACTTTCTTCTTCCTCACCTTCTTTCTTCTTCTTCTCATATACCCATCATCCTACAATAGACACAAAACAAGACAAGACAAACAAACACCCAAAACTACGCAAACACACGACACTCATTTCACACACACAACAATTACTCATTTCACACACACAACAATTATATATATATATATATAGAGCTCTCACATTTTTAGATGTTGGAGTTGAACCAGAAATACTGAAAACAAATAATAATGAAAAAATGAATACTCAGAGCCTTAAAAAATTATCAAACGGAAAAAAGAAAAAGAAAGGGTATAATAGGAAGTTTACTTAGATTGCAAGGCTTGACTTATGTCGAGGAAGAATAAGTGATCAAAATAAAATGTTAGGGTTGAAAGTGTCTCAAAAGATAAAAGAAAGGGATATTTAGTGAAATTATCCATCCAAATGATACAATTTGTATGAACTTTTGGTACAGCTCTCTTTCTATTTTTTTTTTCTTAGGACTTTTTATACACCTTGAAGACGAATTTATCTATTCCTTGATGTTGACAAGGTGGTAAACCTTGACCAAAAAAAAAAAAAGAAGACTGGGTGGTAAACTATTAATCATTACGTCCTAATTTATTTACTTGTAGGACCTCAAATATAGACAATTAAAATTTTGACCCTACCATTGGAATCATTGATATAATTGGTAATTTGATTTTCATATCAGCTTTGCACATTATACGCCGCACTCACAAGACTAAATATTTTCTGATTTGACCTTACTTACATTTACACGACTCAAGTTCAATAACCCTTGTTCAAAAAACAAAAAAAGAAAAGTTCAATAACCCGCTAGGCATTTGTAAGCTCTACAATAGGAATAAAAACCAGAAAGTTTAAAATTGAAATTGATGGGTATTTGACTGACAATAAATCTAATAATGAAAATTGATGGGATACTCATTAGGTTTTTATTTTTATAATGGATAACTAACATGTAACTTGATAGATTTTAGTATTATACGTTAAAAGAAAAACGAAACTTGAAACTTAATTTTTAATTTACTATATATATACGCTATTATCTATATATATATATATGTGTGTGTGTGTGTATAGTATACTTTCTTTATGAATGTTATTATCTTATTGTATATGGACAAATATTTTATTGATATTGTTTTATTGGGATTGAGTATGTATTTATGGACTAATTGTATGACTATGTAGTTTATTTTCAATTTCAGCATCTTATTGTGCATGAATTTCATTCATTTTACTTTTGAGCTTTTTTATGATATTTAAATTGAAATTTTATAGGTTTTAAATTTATTTTTTATTTAAATTATTCATATATTTTTATTTTTTTCAAAGTAAACGGTTACGTATACGATTCCACGGTCTTTTGGATTCTAAATAATGTTGAGTATGGTTAGTGACTTTTAAACTTTTACGGTCATGTTTATGATTATGATTATAGATTACTCTTTTTTTAAACTGTTTTTGGGTGGATATTCATGTCAATAAAAGCATGCATATAAATCGTTATCTTTGTATTAAAGCAAATTGCACAGTACACAATATAAGTAGAATAACTTAATTAACCATGTATTATGTTATTTATGTAATAGATTGTTTAAAATGCTAATCTTCATTCTTTTGCTCGAAGAAAATGAAAATTTCTCTGCACTCACACGGAGCGGATTTGTATCCCAAGCAGTTTTGTTTTGTTATGTTTTTTTGTTTTTTTGTTTTTTTTTGCAGAAAGGAGGGATTTTATTAATTCAAAATTAAAATATACAAGGAGTGGAGGGGGACATAAAACCTTACCATCCACAGGAGGATGAAGGACTTACCTATCCCGTCATCCAACTACTCTAAAAGAGGTACAAAACACCTCTTCTTACAAAAAGGATCCTAGAAAAAAAAACCAAAAAGATCAGAAAAATAATTGAGTTGTTAATTGGATAACAAGGAAATTTTCCAATTAACAATTCGACATATTTTAAAAAGGCAAAAAGCAACAAGCCATACAAAAATAATTAATAACCACATCCTACAAAGAGAAAAATCTGAAGTAAGGGAGAGCCACCTTGTCCAAGTGAATCATACCTCTTAGGTAGCGATTGGTATATTGGAATGAGGTTGGGAATAAAATGACATTCTCAACTCTTTCCGATTCTTATATTTGGTATGAAAGAATGAACTTGAGAATCCCATTCTCCATACATGGGATTAGTCATTTCAGAGCAAATACATATGATTAGCCCATTTTCATGTTCTTAAGAATGAACTTATTTTTAAAATGACTAACATACCCTTATAATAATATAACTTTTACATATAGTTTATTTTGCAATAATAATAATAATAATAATAATAATAATAATAATAATAATAATAATAATAATAATAATAATAGTAAAATTAAAATAATTATTATTATTATTATTATTATTATTATTATTATTATTATTATTATTATAAAAAAAAAAAAAAAAAAAAAAAATAATAATAACAATAAAAATATTAGTAAAAGTAAAAACAAAAAAAAAAATATCAATAATAATAATAAAAAAAAAATAGAAAAAAATATCATTATAAAAAAAAAAAAAAAAATATATATAATAATGATAACAAAAACAAAAATAAAAATAAAATAACAGTAATAATAATAATAATAATAATGAATTAAATTAATAATAATAATAATAATAACAAAAATTAAATAATAATAATAATAATAATAATAATAGTAATAATAATAATAATAATAATAATAATAATTATTATTATTATTATTATTATTATTATTTTATTAATAATAGTAATATTATTATTATTATTATTATGTTTATGTTTATGTTGTTTAAAGTTATGTTCATGTTTATTTTTATTTATAATACTATAATAATATAAAGACAATCATGTTATATTATACAAGTTATTCTCATTACTATTCTTGTATACTGATTACCAAACATGAGTTTGAAATCAATATATTTATTCATATCTTCATTCCTAGAGCATACCAAGCATGTCATTCACATTTCTAAATTTATTTCATTCCCAATTCTATTCCATTTCATTCCTTAGTTCATTCCATTCCTGACCCAATCTATTCCCCTATATAAACTGCCACCTTAACATCTTGTGTATACCAAGCAGTTTAATAATGCTAACACAGCCGTATGACTGTTGAACATTTTCAATGTCACAATAGGGTCAAAATTATATATATATATATATAAAATTCTTATATTGATATTTCTTGATTTAGGATCATAGGTCAGTAAACTTATGCACATACCATATATATTTTCCCCTAATTTTCTACCACTTCCGTGCACCATGTCCATCATTTTCGTGATGTCTGATCCAAAATATCAATTATATTTTCAGGAAAGAGAGAGAAAAAAAAAATTGCCGAATCTAGTTGCAGAGAGGACCAGCTAAACTACATGCGTCATCCGAAATTATTCTTAGATTTTTCTTTCAAAATGTTACTATCCTTTTTCTTTTCAATATCAATCACCGGGAAAGAGAATTATAACTTGATGATAAAATAGGTTATATTGTTTCTTTACTTATTTATTATGGTTCTTTTTTGGCCAAATAAATAAAATCCTTTGATGAAACAAGGATATTTTCTCATTTTAGAAGTTGAATGCCGTATTTATTATTATTCATTTTAACTCTAGGACTTCAGAGAGCATTATTAAATTTGTGAAAAGATTATCATGACAATATATAGGGAAAAATCTATTAAAGACTCCACTAGTAAAAGTCTATTAAAGACTAATTAAAAACTAACTTAGTCCCAAGGCTTGACAACATTAGGGCAAAATCTAAGGTTCGGAAAATATGTATCCTTCGACCAAAAGAACAAAAAGAGAAAAAAGTATTTATGAATCAAGTACTTTTTTAGATTCTTGGGATAAGTTTTGCTTTAATAAATATCTTGATCATGGTAGTTTATTCTTCCTCCAAAGATTTTTACACCAAGTGACTATATTCGTGCGTGTAAACAATGTTTACCTTGAAATTTCCACCCAAGCTTGAAAATTAATACTGAAAATGAAAATGTCAAATAGCTGAAGGAAGGGTTAGTTAGGAATGGAGACATGTGATGTGAGGTTGAACAATAAATTAGCCAGCAATTCAATTTTACTCCATCAGTAGTTTATAGCACCACGAGTACAGCTAACCTTGTTTCCACTTGTTCTCTTCTAAATCACGCATTCCATCTTCATCTACTCTCCTCTCTCCCAAATCGATCATTATGTAATGAAATGCTATTCTCAAGCTTAGTTTTCATGCTGTGAAATGGACTATTGTTTCAGCGAAGTGCAGAACACCATAAAGCCGAAGTTGTTGGAGACATGCAAAAAGACCTTGTTTGAACGTGAGGTAGTGTATTAGAAATATTTTGTTCACCATGTGCATAACTTTGAAAAATCTAATAACTTTGAAAAATCTAATGTACACGAATGAAATGTATCATTATCATATCATTTATCACGTATACAAGTGAAAAAATCACCGCACTTGAACGTGTGAAGTGACGCATTAATAATATTAAAATAATTAAATTTAAATTCTCTAACACTTTAATCCTTAATTAAGTAATTATTACAGTATTTCACAATAAAAAACGTCAGATCATGTGTTGTGATAGGTTTAGGTTACGTAACCCACTCTCTCTCTCTCTCTCTCTCTCTCTCTCTCTCGCGTTGTCACTCGCAAATTGGTTGTTAACAGGGGGAACGCAGCTGAAACATTGAAACTGCGAGTCAAAGCTTGCTCTCACGTGTGGAAGGTGGTAGATAGACCCTTCAAGTCTGGGAGATATTTTTAAGCTACTCCTCTATATAATCTGCTAAACAAATCCAACCATCAACAAATAACTGAACTTAAGTCTCTTATCTGTAGTTAGGTACTTAGTGTGTTGCCTTTTGCCATGGTCTCTTTACTTTGTTCAACATCATCTTTATTTTTTCCCCCCTTGTTTTCTTGCTTTGAAGGAAGTTTTGTTGATAAAGATTTCTTTTAGCTTAATAAAGAAAGTCTCCTTTCTGCAGTTGATGGAAGATGTATGATCATGAGATGCTCAAAGGGTGCTTGGTTTTGATCAATTCAGGTGAGTGGCTTCTGTGCCTTGCTTGTCAAGTGAGCAGTCTTTTGCAGTTAACCTTTGTTTCGTTGTCTGTTCGACCTTGAATTTCCGGTAGGGTTATGTATGACAAAACCCTAGTTTTCCTTCTTTGCATGCTATAACAATTCAAGCAAGATAGCTTTCCTTTTTCTTCTCACAGATTTCCCCTTATATTTTTCAATTAAGCACAATTCTATTCGTCTCAAAATATGTATTTGGATTTCCTTCAATATTATAATGTTATTAGAAAAATCAATACAGGTGAACTGATGATCCAGTTATGATAACATAATCTAGATCATTAAGTGTTAGAGATCCAATAACTACATCATCACTTCTTCCGATTGATTTTCCTCGTAGTTCTTATAAAGTTATTCAAATCTTCAAAATACATGCTGCTTTGGATTTCTCTAGTCTGGTAATTCCTGGTCTAGTAATCATCAGAGATTTGCTTTTCACTTCTTTCACTCGAAAATTTAAACAAAATCATGGGGCATCATAAAATAGAATATAGTGATATCGCGAGTTTTGGATAGCTGAGAAATGTTTCAGGGTTGAGGTTTCAAAAATTTTAATAGTGGTTCTAAGAAAAATAAAAAGGCGTAAGGTCTTCAGATACTATACTATATAGTAAATCTATTAATCAAGTAGTACTTTATTCGACCACCATATCATGATTAACCATAAAATTGGAAGAAGATTATGATCATGACGCAACCATCAAGGTGAAAATTATACTGCGGTTGAATTTTTTTATTTTGTTTAATAGGATCTAAATTCCTCCTTTTCATGAAGTATAGATCTATATAATTCATTGATAAATTAGAGGACAAGAAAAAATTTGATATTCGTATGCTGCCTGTTGAAAGAAAAGGAAAAGAGAAAATATGAAGAAAAAAATTATGTATATTAAAAACAATATAAGAGCCACCACCACGGTGATTCTAGAAGAGACTATACATATTGATATTTTGGTATTGAAAAATATAATATGAGAGTGTATATTTATGTCTTATAATTAGGAACTTAGTGTAGTAAGGAAACCTAAATCTTTTTAATTCTTATATATAAACTAGTGCCGCAATATAAAAAGTTATAGTAAAACCTAAATATACTTTGGCGCTGCCCTTTGCTTGGCCACTTCTTCCTCAGTAGTACAAACCATTGTCGTATTTAGCAGGAAAATCTTGGAAAGACCTCCCCCGGAACAAAAACAAAAACAAAAGACAAAAAGGCAAGAAAGATAGTACTTCATGTTGTAACAATTGAAGAAATTTATCTCATGGGCGAAATGAGATGGGCGACATCAGTGGCCGACATGTAGATGTAAAAAAGCCAACAAGACATTTGTAAGGAGCTTGAAAAATGGGTTATGGGTGGTTTTATGGTAGTTTTCTTTATTAATAACCGAGTTTTGATACATGTACACAAATACAAAATTTTGGGGCGGGATAAGACGGTTACCTTCAAAATCTGCCCCATTACCATTCCTAGAAAAATTGTTGCTTTGATCATTAACTGAAAAGTGTGGTAAGGTTTGGTTTTAATTATTTACCAGAAAATCTAATCTTTGGTAAGTAATGCCTCCGGACCGTAGAACATTATATATGTGAGATGATCAACATTATAAGGGTGAAAGTTATAGTTTTGGAGCAAGAGTTCTCAATAGCACATGGCACGAGACAAGAAAGCAAGCTATTTGTTATTCTATATATAGGAAGAAAAGGACCTTGGAATCTTTTACCAGACTCTAAGTCATGGACCATGGTTATATCATATTAGTTATATTCAAAATACTTTTGGAGATGAGTGGTCCCTTACCTTGCTTTCATGGGTAAGAAATTGAGGAGCAACAATGTAATACCTTAAATGTTTTTTTCTTCTAAACGTTTAAATTGTTTAAAAATATTTATTACATTTGTTTTGTATTTTTTAGCAAAGATTGCCAAAGAATATGATGTTTAGCTCTCGTATACGGGTATTAATTATATGCTTAAGCTTCAGCAATCAAATAAAAGTGGCATAGCATGCTACACATACCTTAGCTTGTCTCTATTCTTATTTCCAATAATAAAATATAACCTCAAAGGCCAATTTTTTATTTTTTCGAGACTTGGGGCAGATTTTATTATGTTTTTTCACTTCTTACTTACACACTAGTTGAGTTTTTTTTTAACTTCAACTCCCATGAGATTCGAACCCTAATCTTCAATTATTAGATGACGTAATTCACCACTAAACTACTCATAAATCTCATGTATTATTTGAGGTTTGGAGCACATGCATGCACTCAAATCTTAGATACTTCAAGGTCGGACAGTCAACGAGTTTGAGCTTTAACATGCATGGACTGCTTACTTGCCAAACTTTGCATGGAAATCAACACCTTGCTTCGGTATCAAATCCCGCAAGGCCGGTAGCTGTATGTTGGCATGGGCGTGGAAAGCCTCTTTTCTTCCCGGTCCAATATATTTGTTCTCGAAGCCACCATCAGAAATCAGGGTTGAAGGTGTTTCCTCTCTCAAACGTAGCATATGGTTGGGTAAGCAGAAGCCTTTGGATCACAGATCCAAAGATGGGATAGTATATACCATTGTACATTTTGTTCTTCCATATATGGTATAGAACATTGACGTTAGATGAGACGTACTGACAATGTGAATTGTTGGATTGTGGTTCAAATTTCAAGTCTAGTCAAAATATTAAAGATAAAGAATAAAGTGCAATAAAATGGGAATTCTATTTTCAGAAATGGAGCCAAAGATTTTAAAATTAAGAGAGTCAAAATTTAAATAACAATATTCATGATAAGGAGAAAAAATAGGAGGGTCGTTAACTTATTTTTAACGATATTACATAAATTTTTTTAATGATAATAATTTTTTTTAATGATACTATATAAACATTTTTAAAAAAAAAAAAATCTTGCGGTGGGCTGGGGCCGGCAACTCTGCCCCTGCCTATTTTTGATGGGATTAAAATATCGCTGTATTTTTATTCAAAATATTATTCAGTCTATACCCCCACCGAGAAAAATAAATTGGATCCGTCCCTGCTTATGTCAAGACATGGTGTACTGTGCTCGTCGAAAAGATAAGAGAGAAGAGCAATAAATTGGACATTAGAGCAGAACTTTCCCCATTGGATCCGTTATTGTTGTTGTTGTTGCTGCTCAAAATTGCTACCACTGCCGTCGAAGATGATGGAGCCCATTGTCGCTCCTACGAGACCGAATTGCAGAGCTGGCATGAGAATCCTCGTCATAGAGGGAGAAGCTTTGCCTGAGAAGCTTGCTGAATCTCGCCATTTATTGCATATGATTCGAATTAATTTCAAAGTCTAATGATATATATAAGATAAATAAAACCCAATAAAAGCTAAAATTCTCTAGAGTATAAGAATTCTATTCTTGATACTTTATAGTTTAGCACTCGTATCTTATAAGTAGGACTATATAACTTTATATAACTTACATTTAATGGTCACACAATGCAAGGTGGGTAAACCAACTTGGTCACACTAGAGCTACATGTCACAGACCACAGGGTGTGTGTAAGCCTAAAACTAGATTGTAGTCTTTGAGAATATCAGGAAAAAATATTCTATACGCGTAGACCAAGCCGAATTATGTTAAAAATATAATTGTGTTTTGCATATCTATGTGTACGATCCTCCAACATGAACATATCCTCAAAGGCCTCATTTTTTATCACATATAGTCTTCATTCAGTGTATTTTGCAGAACTTTCTAATTAGAGTATGACTAACTTGCAAGGAAGAGATGTGAAGAGAAGTTGAAAGTTATTGAAGAAGAGAAGGATAATATAATTATACTTTCTTTTTCATTTCTCAGTTCATGTGAGAAGAAACCTTGTTTTAATTATTTTCTGGGAACTGAAACTAAACTTCATATTTATGGATGGATTCATAACAATCTACACAAGAACAAATCAATTCATATCTTATCAACTTCACTCAAATTATAAAAAAGGGTAAATTACACGATTCGTCCTTGATCTTTAGCCATTTTGTCAACTGAATTCTTTATATTTCAAGATAAATTTTTTATTAATTTATCTTAATATTTCTTGACACCGTTAGTCCTTTTGTGTTTTTCATCTAAAAACCAAAGTTAACCTCAAGTAGTGTGCTAATTTCTAAATTTTCAGGGGGTACTTTCAGCTATCCATAGTTTAGGTCTTTGTAACCTTTTTTTGTTCTTCTTCATTCTATTATCCCGCACCTCCCCCTCCCACGCAGCCACCTCCATCACCCTCTTCCCCCACCACGAATGACACATGAAAGTGCGCGCCCACTTCGTACCACCACAAACCCAAACTTTTTTCGGCCATTCCACAAGCCCAAATTACAATATCCACAAAAAAAAAAAAAAACACACACACACACACAACACCTAAACACAGATGTGCATTACAAAACTCACATTATATTTTCTTAAGGGTAAATACTCAGTTTGATCCTTTATCTTTAGAATTTGTACCATTTTAGTTTTTATTTTTTAAAATACACTATTTTAGTCCAGTATCTTTACTATTTATCCAAACTTAGTCTTTATCTTTCAAAATGTATTCTTTTAATTCCATATCTTTATCACTTATCTCAACTTAGTCCTTATCTTTGTCATTATAGTCCACATTAGTCCTCCACCATTTTAAAAGATAAGGATGTAGTTGGGACAAATGATAAAGATACGAAAAATGTATATTTTGAAAGATAAGGATTAAGTTGGGACAAATAGTAAAAATATCGGACTAAAATAATACATTTTAAAAGATAAAGATTAAAATGGCACAAACCCTAAAAATAATGGACCAAATTGGGTATTTATCCTTTTCGTAATTGAAGCCTAGAGCTAGTATATGGGCCAGCTCTGCCTAGCTCAACCCAACTCATTCGAGTAATGGATTGAGAGAATCAAGTTGAGTTCGTCCCAAGTTTTTAGTGTGTTGGGCTAGGTTAGGCTCATTTCTCAAAATAAATGACTCAACTCAACTCACGAGCTCACCTCCCTAGGTCACGGCCTAGGTTGAGTTGGGTTGTGCAAACTTTTTTTTTGTAATTAGCGTATTTTGAATATATTAATAGACATACATATACATATAAAACACTAATACCCACACACATACAAACACATTAATTGAGGGGCACTTAGATTAATAAAAAATAATCTAAGTAAAAATTTAATTTAATTTTTTACAAAAAAATTAATTTAATGGTTAACAAGACAAGTATATTAATAACATTAACATAAAATATTACACAAGTATATTTATTATTCTCTTACTCTTCTTAATAAAAATTTCTATCCGTTATGGAGGGGAAAAAGATTAGGGATTCTCTCTAAGACTTTTAATTGAGAGGATTGTAAAATTTTGGATTTTATGGAGGAACAAAAAAAGAAAAAAAGAAAAAAGCTGTCTAGTAGTGGTAGATTGATTAACCTACTAAACATAATATTCATTAGTATATATATCTTTCTCTGTTGGACATGTCTTCTCTATTCTATACTCTCTTCTTTTTTCTTTTTTTTTGATTCAAAGGACGGCATAAAGTCATACATATATATAAATGTAGTTAACGAAATTCAAACTCGCAACTTCTTACAAATGCTGCGAGTCATGTTATGCCGTTACACCAAAGGCTCTTTGACCTTTTCCTTTATTTTTGAATATCTCATCTATCACAATACCAGCCCTTGAACGTGGAATGCCTTTTTCTGCCGTTAAAATGATCCACCATTTTTCTTGTCAATTAAGAGGTCTTTTTTAATCAAGCAGGCTCATATGCACCACAATTCTGATAGTGGCAAAGATGGAGACACCTAAATTCTCTTCTTTTTTATATATTTTTTTTATTTTTGGACTTTTTGGGTTTTTTTTAGTTTGATCCGAATTATGAATCGTATCATGAATCACACGATTCACCACAATTCACTCCTATTCGCTTACCGAATCACTTTAATTAACGATTTACTAACTAATTCAAATCATTTTTTTGCCTGAATTGTACGATTCGTATCACGAATCGTACAATTACGAAAACTACTATAATATAGTCAAGTTAATCGTGTGAAAATTGGTCCCTATGAACCAAATGGTCCTTCCAGTTAACGAAAGATACTGGTCGTGCTTGATTGACATTGTCTTCACCAACCTTTCTCTTCAAAAGTTGCTTAAGTCAGATTTTGGTCAATTTGTAGGTATAAATCACCTTCATCTACGTGAAACTTATTTATTTGATTGTATATTACTAGAATCTTATTATTCTTCTAAAATACGTTGTTACTCTTCTTAATAAAAATTTCTATCCGTTATGGAGGGGAAAAAGATTAGGGATTCTCTCTAAGGCTCCATTTGTTTGCCGTTAAATACTTTTTTGAAAAATATTTTTCCAATTTTATGGTATTTGGTAACACCAAAAAATTGGTTAACTGAAAAATATTTTTCACTCAAAAATGGTGGCTACTTTTGCTTAATTTTTTGGTGTTTGGTATTACCAGAAAATTGATCAACTGGAAAATATTTTCCAGTCAAACATTATGGCTAGTACAAAGTTTGGAAAAATATTTTCATGTTCTTTAAGAGAAGAAAATATTTTTTAGAACTCAATCATCCCTACCCCCCTGCCCTATCCTTACCCCCCTACCCCTCACCCCCTACCTCCCATCCTCACGGTTAACATATATATAATTATGTATATATATATATATATTTTTTTTATAAAATTTAATGTCGAAAAATATTTTTCACTGTACATCCAAACACCAGAAAATATTTTTCAATATTCTATGTTCCACAAAAATATTTTCCCTCAACAAGTTATTTTACGGCAAACAAAAGGAGCTCAAAAAAATATTTTATTTTCTACAAACAAATTATTTTACGGCAAACAAACGGAGCTCAAAAAAATATTTTATTTTCTACAAACAAATTATTTTACGGCAAACAAACGGAGCCTAAGACTTTTAATTAGGAACATTGTAAAATTGTGGATCTTATGGAAGGAAAAGCAAAGTTGTCTAGTAACGGTAGATTGATTAACCTACTAAACATAATAGTTATTGGACTTGAGATTAACCAAGCAATTCTTTGAATACCTCATTTGTCACAAATCCTACCAGCCCTTGAACGTGGAATGCCTTTTTCTGCCTTTAAAATGATCCACCATTTTTCATGTCAATTAAGACGTCTTTTTAAATCAAGCAGGCTCATATGCACCACAATTCTGACAGTGGCAAAGATGGAGACACAATAGCTCACCAACCACGGAGTATCAATATTCTCGACAAACGCCAAACATCAACCTTTTGGCACATATTAGTGACGCTACAATCGCAGGTATTACTGGGTGTTTTTTTTTTTTTTTTCAAGTTTCATTTATGTTTGCTTAGATAGGATCACTATGATCCAGGAATTGAGGTCGTGCAATCTCTTTCCAGAATCTATTTGATTTTTTTGTTTTTTCACATTGTTAAGCTCCAGATTAATATAATTATTAGATACATCAAACTAATAAAGTATATATACATACACTCTCTAACAGTTTAAACATTTAAATCAAATGATTACTTAACAGGATATCAGAGCCCTGTTACTAATAATGTTCTAAGTTTAAGTCTTGTTACTATCATCGCATTTATTGCGTGCATATTTAAAAAGAAAAAAAAATTCTTGCTTACACGTGAATGAACGGTTTCTAAACATCAAAGTATGTGGCCAATTAACAAGAAGGCCTATGTAAATCAACTTCAGTTCATTACCCCCTTTGTTTTTAAACAATTTTAATCAACTTAATTGTTTGTACTCTCTAATTGACGAGTTAGTACGTAACTGCGTTGTTGAAATAGATATTCCTCACACATCAAAAAATTACCGATTCAAAAGTCAAGATATAAGATTATAAACTATTCTTCTCAACAATATAGTGAACTTTGAATTGGTGATTTTTAAATATGAGAAAAAATATATTCCGACACACGTAATGTGGACAACCCCGCACTGGACAAAACCGCAGTCCTCTCAAATTTTCAATAAAATCTCTTCATATACTGTTGTGCGACCATCATCATGAAAAAAGTAATCATTCTTCTATTTTAAACTGGCCAACAATATTTAAGAAATATTTCTCACGTTTAACTAATGCACACTTTCTTTTAGGAGGTCTTTTAATTGAATATAGTTTCCTTTTCTGTTGAGGTACTTTTTATATTTTTGTTGGTAGTTGAATGGTCTATCAAAAAGATCAAATCAAGACAATTATACACCTTCGAAGGGATTAGTTGCATCATCGGTCCTTTTTTCCTTTCTCCGTTTCTTCTCCTATAAAACAAGGGTACATGAGCCTGGCAGCAAAAGTTAGAAAGAGGAAGAGAGAATGGATCATTGTGCTTGAGAAGAAAATCAATCTTGATGGCCAACCTATAGAAAAGGTAGTCACTTTCTTATCAATATACTTGTACATAGATGTATGTATGGTTTCATTTTTCCTACTTGCTTGTTAATGTTGTTTTCATGATATATGAACTGTAAGAAAGCTTTGTTGATGCTTACTCCTTCTGATTGTTTCCCTTTCCAACTTTTCTGTTTTTGCTAAGTTAGTGAGCAAAAGGTATCATTAATAAAAAAAAATGAAAGTACATAGCTTTTTCGTTTTTAGTTTCATTAATGAAAATCTTTTCTATAGTCTTGTGAAAGGATTATAACACTGTTGTCATATGAAATAGAAGGCTACGATGCTCTTCTTATTGATATGTTGCAAGTTAAATAATACAGTGAGTGATACAATCTGATAAGTCCTATCATATTTGAATACAACAACTTGTCACTAATATAGGAGATAAGCTATAGCTATTTACAAGAGATAAACATATCAGAATACATACATAAGCACGTGATAAACCATGGTTAAGGATATGTCTCAATATGCCCCCGCAAGACGGTGGAGCCATCAATTACACGGGACTGAATTTTCAAGAATCGAGACTTCGCCAACGGCTTTGTCAAGATATCTGCTAGTTGATGTGAAGTAGGCATGTGACAAACTCTCAAAGCCCTAGTCTGAACCTTGTCCAGAACAAAGTGATAATCAAGAGCAATGTGCTTCATGCAGGAATGAAAAACCGGGTTTGCACTTAGATATGTGGTGCCTAAGTTATCACAGTAAATCGAAGGGACCCGCGACAAATGTACCCCAAATTCCGAACCCAAGTTATCTCAGCAGTTGTGGAGGCAACTACTCGATATTCAGCCTCAGTTGACGACCTTGCAATTGCTTCTTTGAGCACCATGAAATTGGATTTTGGCCAAGATACAGGATATATGATGTGGTTGATGTATAGTCATCCTTGTCACCTGCCCAATCCGCATCCGAAAAAGCTTGAAGAACTAGAGGCTGATGCTTGTGATAAAATAGACCATGGTGTAAAGTATTCTTGAGATATCGCAATAGTCGTTTAGTGGCTGACCAATGAGACTACAGTGGAGCATACATATACTGAGCCAAATGATTCACACTAAAGGCAATATTTGGGCGAGTAAGAAGCAAATACTGAAGCCCCTCAACCAAGCTGCGATATTGAGCTCCATCAGCTGGTGGCGAGCCATCATTGTGAACTAATTTAGCAGTGGCAGACATTGGGGTACAAGTTTCTTTGATCCCAGACAAGTTATGCTTAGCAAGAAGGTCACGAATGTACTTATACTGGGAGAACAACATGTCATTTCTTGTTGGAATAGCCTCTACACCAAGAAAACAATGTAAAGCCCCAAGATCTTTTATAGAAAATCGACATGAGATAGCCTCAATTAGCTAAGAGAAGAACTTGGCACAATTTCCTGTCACTAGAAGATCATCAACGTACACCAAAAAATATCTTGTAACAGAGGCAGTAGCATAGATAAATAAAGAGGCATCGGATTTTGAATTGTGGAACCCAAACTAAATTAGAAAACTCCGAAGCTCATTGTACCAAGCCCCGCACAACCCATAAATAGCTTTTTGAAGCCTGCAAACATAGGAGGGATGTTTTGAATCAACAAATCCCCGAGGTTGGGACATATACACTTCCTCTATCAAACGACCATGAAGAAAAGAATAGACAGAACTGAAAGTTGATGGATATGCCAACTTGAGCTCAAAGCAATAGACAGAACTGTACGAATAGTGGTCAGTTTGACAACTGAACTGAAAGTATCGTGAAAGTCGACACCAGGTTGTTGGAGAAATCCCTTAGCTACCAGACGAGCTTTATAGCGAGAAATGGTACCATCAGGATTTCTTTTAACCCGGAAAGCCCACTTACAAACCATAACATGATTAGAAGAGGGATGAGAAACTAGGACCCAGGTATGATTTTTCCTTAAGGAATCAAGTTCTTCAACCATAGCACGATTCCACTTAGGATCACGAAGAGCATTCCTAATGCTACTAGGCTCGACAGACTCGGGAATGGGATGTTTAAGCGCATGAAAGTTGCGAACATATCCAGAAAACTCTTTTGGTTTAAAGATTTTGTTTTGTTCACGAGTGACAGGTCGTGATCTAGAAAATGTGGAGGGCAAAGTATCGTTACCTGCTGGATGAGATGCCGTCAACGAAGGATCTGAAGATGAAATTGGAGGAAGCAATGACTCAGTGGAAGACCCATGTGGAACAGAAGACTCAACAGGCAGTGAAGGAGAAGGGTGCTGTGAAGACCCAGAGCTGGAATGCACTAACAGTTCATGAACGGAGTTAGGCATCAAGTGTTGAGGGCGAAGAGCCGCTGACGATCTGTCGAGTGTTGAGGGTGCTGTGTGAGAAGTTGTTTGTAGGGGCTAAGTGAGGACATGAAATATGCACGGCTGCAGAGCAGCTAGAGCAGTCGAGCAGTGAGACCATTTGGGAATGTCGGACAGAAGGGATGAAGTATATGAGGGATTTGAAAAAGACTATTCCAGAAATTCAACATGCCTTGAAATATACATTCTATTGGATGAGGGGTCGAAACATTTATATGCATTATGAACATTCGAGTAACCAAGAAACAAACAAGGCTTAGAACAAGGTTGTAATTTATGCGAGGAATAGGGACGCAACCATGGAAAACAGAGACATTCGAACATGCAAAGCTTATCGTCGTTGGGTAGCTTTTTAAACAGTGTTTCGAAAGGAGACTTTAGTTTAAGAAGAGGCGTGGGTAATCTATTTATCAAATACACCGTTGTAAGAAAGGCATGAGACTAGTAGACAGGAGAAAGAGATGCGTGATGAAGTAGCGTTAAACCAGTTTCAACAATTTGCCTGTGTCGACGCTCAGCAGACTCAACGTGTTCTGGTGTATATGGCGGAGATACAAGATGTTGAATACCATGAGTTTCAACAAAATGTTTGAGACCTTTGTACTCGGTGCCACCATCAGAATAAACAGTAACTATAGAAGTGGAAAAATAGTTTTCAACCATAAGCTTGAATTTTTAGAAAATGAAAAATACATCAGATTTTCTAGTCATAAGAAACAACCACACATATTTAGTATAGTGGTCAACAAACACAACATAATAGCGAAAGCCATCAATTGATTCAATCGGGGTAGGACTCCACACATCTGTATACATTAAATCAAGTGGACGACGACTCATAAGAGTAGAGTTACCAAATTGTAACTTGTGACTCTTATTACAAACACAGGAATAACAAGCTGAAATGTTGATATCACCAGAATGAATCTGTTGGAAGGATCATGCACATAGATAAGTTAGCAACACAATACTATTTTAACGTAGTTCGGCATAGCCTACGTCCACAGAATATTATTCTTTATTACTCGTACAAACTACTACTATAATAACTCCGATATACCTACCTAGAGGTATATATGCTCTAACTCTAATCTAATCTAATATGGTATATTCACCTTGTGGTGTGTGACCACTAAAATCAAACTAGGTAGCCCTATTTATAGATAATAGTTGCTAATCCTTTTAGGAATAGGATTCATATACTCTATACGAAAACTTATTTAATAGAATCCTAATCACTAATAGAATCCTAATCAAGTTTAATTACTAACATCCCCCCTTAAACTTGATTTGACTTGCTAGCAACCACGAACCACCACGATGTGATCCACTGCCATCTTTTCCAATGGTTTCTTCCCTTCATCAACTACAATCTGGTCAAGGGAGGCATGCAGCAGCGGTACCATCATCTGTTTCTCTTTCCAGCAAATCCAATTGTCTGCAGATCATGGTTTCAAGCTCCAATGGGTTGTCAAGCCACCAAAACCTAGAGTTGCTTCTTCATTAACGAAATGACTTCGTCTTTGGCTTCGTCTTGAAAAGCGGCATATTTCTCTTTGTCGTTGCAATTCTTCCGGTTTTTATTTTTTTATTTTTTCCTTCTTTATTTATTTATTTTTGTCTTTTTTTTGTTTTTTCCTTTTTTTGTTCCTTTTTTATTGATTTTTGATTTTTTTTTTGGTTGTGTTCTCTCTTAACTTGCAACTTTTTCTTCGCCAATCGTCTCTGTCTCTTTCTTGAATAGTGGTGCTCGTTGATTTTCTTTTAGACAATCGCAGTTGTTTGTCTTTTTCGGCGCACTTGGGGATGCCATCTCCTTCATGGCGCAACAGCGATGATGCGTAGCCATACCTTCTCTGTTGGCCATGTTGTTATCTTCTGAACTTGGAGTTGCTATTGGAACTCCATTGCTCCGGCGCGGCATCAATCAAACGCGTCACGGCAGCAATCTTCAACAATGAGCATTGCACCATATCTCGACGCAAGCTTCTTGGTTGCTTCAACGTCTTTTTTTTTTTTGTATTCTTCAACTTCAACAGCGGAATGAACTTCTCTTGGCGACGATAATAACCAACATATCTATATGCAGTCTGAGGCTCTGATACTACTTTGTTGGAAGGATCGTGCACATAGATAAGTTAGAAACACAACACTATTTTGACGTGGTTTGGCATAGCCTACGTCCACATAATATTATTATTTATTACTCGTAGAAATTACTACAATAATGACTCCGATATACCTACCTAGAGGTATATATGCTCTAACTCTAATCTAATCTAATATGGTACACTCACCTTGTGGTGTATGACCACTAAAATCAACCTAGGGTGTATTTATAGATAATAATTGCTAATCCTTTTAGGAATAGAATTCCTATACTCTACACTAAAACTTATTTAATAGAATCCTAATCACTGATAGAATCCTAATCAAGTTTAATTACTAACAGACATTTATTATGGAACAAATGACCTAGAGTGCGACTAGAAGGATGGCCTAAACAAGAGTGTCAAGTAGACAAAGAGGTTTTGAGTCCCACGCAAGCTTGCTTCGGAGGCCACACATCAGGATTTCCAGCAACCCTCAGCGACTCATACACATCATTCTGGCTCCGCCCTTGAATGAGAGGTGCCCCGTGCTGAGATCCTTCACAACAAAAGAATGTGGAAAAAATTCAATTGACATATTATTTGTTTTACAAAACTTAGACACATATATAAGATTTTGCTTAATTGAAGGAACATAAAGGACATTCGAAAGAGAAAAAGATTTAGAGCCAGAGAAAAGTTGAGAGGAACTAGTGTGAGAAATTTCAAGTCTCGAGCCATCACCCAAGAGAATATCATCTGGGGCCTCATAAGGTTGATGTAGTGTGAGATTATTGAGATCAGATGTAACATGATGTGAAGCCCTTGAATCCAAGAGCCAATTGCTGGACTCAACATTCCTAGTAGTAGTATGATTTGCAACAGGTTGTTGCATGAGCCTTTTAGCCATATAACACTATTTGGTTGTGTGTCCCTATTTGTCGCATAATTGACAGAAAATAAGAGACTTGGCTGAGGATGCTGCACCATTTTTCCCATTGCCGCCACCACTGTTTTTCTTCCACTGATTGGATTGATTAAAAAACTTGCCATACTTTTAAGACTGAGAAGAGTGGCCACCTTTGGAGTTAGAAAACCCAGTAGATTTATGAGTTACATTCACAATAATAGGACTGTTAGTAACGCACAAGTCCTCACAACGAAGAGCAGTTTCGTACTCGACAAGTTTGTCGTGAAGCTCCTCAAAAGTTATAGGAGTATCACGAGCTCGAAGAGCGGCAGAGATTTCACAAAACCCACTACCCAAGCCATTCAGTGCAAAACTTGTAAGATCGTCATCGAAAAGAGGAGAATCAACAGCGGCCAGTTCGTCTGCGGTGTTACGAATAGTTTGAAGATACTCTGTTATCCTCTGTAACATATTGATTACCTCTGGATGCATTGGTCAATTTTTCCTTCAAATTCATGATGCGAGACCTTGATTTGTTCGCATATAATTTGTGCAGTTTGTCCCAAGCAGCCCTAGAGGTCTTCACAGTAGTATATGAAGTAGTAACGGTATCAAACAGAGATGCCAGAATAGCATGCAAGAGGAGCTTGTCCTGGCAAACCTATAGTAAGTATGCAGGATTAGGAGTAGGCGGATCACTATCAGTAACCTTAGGAGATGGACAAGGAATAGTCCCATCAAGATTACCCATCAAATTGTACCCGATTAAAAGGGCATTAAGTTAAGCTTTCCAAGCGGGAAAGTTTGATGGTGTTAAGTGATGATCAGCCACAGTTATCCAAAGGACAGTTAGAGTCCTATGAACATGAAACATAAGCTCGTAACTTCTGTAGTTATTTTCTTATATTCTCGCATATCATGTATAGCAATTCAAACTGTAAAGTTTATCTTGTAATTGTTATAAATATGAATGAAAGAATCCCATAATAGTATGAGAAATTACATCCTTACATGGTATCAGTGACTCATGCATTATTCCTGGTGTTCTTTTTTTTTTCCTCTTGTGCAAATTTCGAATCCTCTCTCTCTTCATGGCGTCATCAGATACTGGCAATTCCACCCTTCCTGCTTCGTCTACTGTTGTTCCTGATGTGTCGACTTTGTCCATCGTACATCATATTCCCCATGAGATCTCACTCATACTGAGCAATGATAACTTTTTACTTTGGAAGACCTAGATCTTCCCAGTTTTACGGTGTCACAACCTGTTTAGATTTGTTAATGGATCTACCCCAAAGCCGATGGCTCCTCCTGATGCTATTTCTCAATAGAATCGGCTCGACCAAATAGTTCTTGGGTGGTTGCTCGTGTCTCTCTCTGATTCGGTGTTAGCTCAAGTGGTTGATAAAACAACAACGCGTGATGTTTGGACAACCTTAGAGCTTATCTACGGTTCTCAGTCCCGTATGCGAATTCAACAAGTGAAAACTGAATTGCAGTCTCTTGCAATGGGTACGCAATCAATCCACTCTTACGTTCAACACACGAAGTCTCTCTCTCTCTCTTATCCTGGCCAGTGCTGGCAAGTCTGTCGACGACGATGATCTCATTCTTTGGACATTGCGAGGCCTCAATTCGGAGTATGACCCTATTGTTGCTGCTATTAACTCCCGTCCTATATGCCCTTCTTTTGCTGAAACTTGTAGCCTGTTGTTGGACTATGAACTTCGTATTTCAGCATCCACAGCCTATCTGGATAAATCCGTAGCCCTCACAACTCACTCAACTTCTCACCCAGTCTCATCTTCGTTGCCACCACCTTACCCTCACCCTCACCCTCACCGTGGAAATCAATCCAATAAACCCATTAGAGGAGGTCGAGGAAAGCACGGAAGGGGTCGTGAGCGTGAGAGACAATCAGTATCTCTTAATCAACCATTGAATGGTTCTATTCCTACTGTTGTTTGCTATAGATGCGGATACCCTTATCACAAAACAAATAATTTTTGGGCTCCAAACGACGATGTTGATAATTCTGCTAAAGCTCTTAACACTGTGCATCGTTCGAACTCTACCAAACCCACATGGTATGTTGACACTGGAGCCACACACCACATGACTACGGATGATAGTCCACTCACGGGTAAGGCTAACTACTCTGGTCTTGATTTTTTTTTTGGTTGGTAATGGAGCTGGTCTAAAAATTACTCAAACTGGTTTTCAATCTCTTGGGTTTTCTAATGGTTCAAACCTATCATGTAATGTATTGGTTGTGCCTGATCTTGATAAGTGTTTATTTCACAATTCACCAGAGAGCATAATTGTTACTTCATATTCACCCCTTTTGGTTATTGTATAAAGGACATGAAGACAGGCAGATTAACCTACCAAGGGAAGATTGATGGTGCACTGTATCCATTTTCTCCATTACCTAAGTCTTTATGTTTTGCAAATAAGGTGTCACCAGACTTATGGCATGCACGGTTGGGACATCCATCAGCCCGGGTTCTTCATCACTTGAATACAGTACTTTCTATTCGCTCTCCTGCAGCCCCAATTACACCATGTAGTAGCTGTCAACTTGGGAAGAGTCGCAGACTTCCTTTTGATTCTCCTATATCGAAGTCTTTATCTGTACTGCACATAGTGCATTGTGATGTATGAGGCCCTGCTCCAACTATTTCTCTAGATGGTTATCGATTCTACCTTGTATTGGTTGATGACTATTTACGTTATTCATGGTTTTATCCATTAATTCACAAGTCTGATGTTGGTGTTATTCTTCCATCTTTTATCTCTATGGTGCAAAATATTTTCGACTCCAAAATTAAATACTTTCAGAGTGATGCAGGGGGTGAGTTTTTTAATGCTCAAGTTCGTAGTTTACTTCAACACCATGGCATTGTTCATCGTCTTTCTTGTCCAGGTACCCCAGCACAAAACAGGGTCGCAGAGAGAAAACATCGGCATATTGTGGAAACGGGACTTTCCTTATTAGCTCATAGTTGACTCCCACAGTAGTTTTGGGTTCATGCCTTCGCTACGACTACTTATCTTATCAATCGCTTGCTAACTCCTACTTTACACAACAAGTCACCATATGAGATGTTATATAATATTGTGCCAGATTATTCTTCCATGTGTGTCTTTGGATCATTGTTTTTTCCCTGCCTGGACACTTTTCGACGCACCAAGTTGGATTTCAAGAGTTGCCCATGTGTGTTTGTTGGGTACAACCCTCTTCATAAGGGATTTCAATGTTACAACCCTACTACTCAGAAAATTATCATCTCTCGCAACATGGTATTTGATGAAGCTAAGTTTCCTTTGGTCATTTTTGCACCTTCAGGCTCTACTGGAAAGGCATTTACTATAAAACCATTTTCTCACAAATTGCTGCCTCAAGATTTTGTCAATACTCATTCTACTCCACTATCTGATGTTCTCGTGCCCTCCTCATCTACAACTGCTTCTTTGCCGCTTGCTGCTCCAAATTCCCAGCTTGATGATCAGTCTAATATTCTATCGAGACACTCTCCAATTCATTCGCCTACTACACCTTATCTCATGCACCAACATGATGTTTCACAAATAGAATATGCTTATTCAAGGCCACAGTCTGATGTTGCTCCTATTGAAAATTCAGACTCTATTTTGCCACTCTCTATTGCACCTCCTTAGCCCAATCGTACCTAGACAATGGTCACTCGCTCCATGGATGGTACTCGTAAGCCTTGCGTACTTCTCTCTACTCGATACCCGCTTCCGTACTGCTTAGTTTCGAGTATCAGCAACTTGCCCGTTAAGCCAACTTGTTTTACTCAAGCTCAGAAAGATGTTCGATGGCGTAAGGCAATGACTAAAGAGTTTAATTTGCTACTGAAAAATCAAACGTGGTCTTTGGTTCCTCGGTCTTCCCTATGAATGTAGTAGGATGCAAGTGGGTGTACAAAGTGAAACAAAAATCTGATGGTTCTCTGGAACGATTCAAAGCTCGATTGGTCACGAAAGGGTTTACCCAGCAACCCGGACGTGATTACGGGGACACTTTTAGCCCCGTTGTTCGACCTGAAACTATTCGATTGGTTATTAGTCTCGCTCTTTCAAAGCAATGGTCTCTTCGTCAACTCAATGTCAAAAATGCTTTTTTACATGGCGATATCTTAGAGACAGTTTTCATGCATCAACCGCAAGGCTTCGTGGATTCTAATTATCCTGACTATGTTTGCAAGTTGCACAAATCATTATATGGCCTAAAACAGGCCCCGCGAGCATGGTATCATAAATTCAGCTCCTTTTTGCTTTCTTGTGGTTTTGCTCATTCTCATCACGATGCATCTCTATTTGTTCGTCATTCTTCGGATCATATTATTATTCTTCTTATCTATATCAATGACACAGTTATCACAAGGGATAACATATATAACATTCAGTCATTTATTCAACAACTCTCCAACTCATTCGACATGAAGGACCTTGGGCAATTGCATTTTTTTTTTAGAATAGAAGTTAAACATCATAATGATCATTTCCTGCTAACTCAAAGAAAATATTCAATTCAATTCCTCCAGAAATTCGATCTTGATGGTGCGAAACCCGTTTCCACTCCGATGGCTTCTGCACGCTTAACTCCTTTGGATGGTGATCTTTTGGCTGATCCCATGGAATATAGACAACTCGTAGGTGCGTTACAATATCTCACGATGACTCATCCAGACCTGTCATATGCTGTAAACTCTGTGTGTCAATTCATGCAAGCTCCTCGTACATCACATCTCATGGCTGCCAAGAAGATCTTACGATATGTCAAGCACACTATTGATTTCGGTTTTCGTTTCACTACAAATCATGACATGAGTCTCACAGGTTATTGTGACGGAGACTGGGTCGGGTGCCCAACTACTTGTCGTTCAACCACTGGCTATGCAATATACCTAGGCCTAAATATTATTACATGGAGCTCGAAGAAGCAGCAAACAGTTTCTAAATCTAGCTCCGAGGCTGAATATCGCGCCGTTGCTGCTCTTACTTCTGAAATCTTATGGGTTTGTCATGTCATGGACTTTCTTCGCCTCAAATAGACTTGCTCTACGATTTTGTGTGACAATGTGAGTTCAATTTACATGGCCAGCAATCCGATCGTTCATAACCGCAGTAAACACATCAAAATCGATGTCCATTTTGTCAGAGAAAAGATTATTGATGGTGAAAGAATAGGAAAAACCTCTGGAAACACTTACCAGAGATGTGTATATTATCATGTATATATATAGCCGAAGTTGTGTTACAATAGATAAGGATATAGCCAGAGCAGTTTACATGATATAAGATCAAATCGAAGTAGTTGCGTTACAAAGGATAACAATTTACAAATTCAAATTATTTTATCATGATCTGTATTCCTAACATCCCCCCGTAAACTAGCAGGAAGATCAGTGATGGATAGTTTGTTACGCAAAGAACATAAACGATCGGCAGTGTGTCCTTTGGTAAAAATGTCTGCAGGTTGAAGAGAAGTATGAACATACTGCAGAATGATGTCACGGTTTGCAACCTTTTCTCTGACAAAGTGATAATCCACCTCAATATGTTTAGAACGAGCATGAAAGATTGGATTAAAGGCAAGTGCAAGAGCACTGATATTATCAAACCAAACAACAAGAGCAGAGTCAAGTGCCACTTGTAACTCATACAAGAGCATGCGCAACCAATACACCTCTGCAGTAACAAGAGCTAAGCATCAATATTCGGCCTCGGTACTGGATTTTGACACCACAGGTTGTTTCTTGGCCAACCAAGAGTTAAGATTGGGACCAACATAAACACCATAGCCACACGTTGATCATCTATCATCAGGGTCGCCAGCCCAATCTGAGTCACAATAGGCATTAACAAAAAAAGAACCAGGTTTGTAGAAGAGCCCATAATCAAGTGTTTGCTTTAGGTATCGCAACACACATTTGGCTGCTGTCCAATGAGCTGAAGTCGGGGATTGCATGTGTTGGCAAAGCTGATTCACAGAATATACAATGTCAGGGCGAGTGAGAGTGACATATTGTAGGGCCCCTACAATGTGCCAATACTCAGTAGGATCCAAAAGAGGTTCTCCATCAAATTTGGATAGCTTAGAACCCGAGACACAAGGAGCACGATAAGGTTTGATGCCAAGAAGTTTCGCACATTCCAAGAGATCAATGATATATCTCGTTTGCCGAAGATGCAAACCTGCAGAATTCCATGTGGCTTCCATGCCTAAAAAATAAGACAAATGGCCAAGATCTTTCATAGCAAAATCAAGCTGTAGGTTAGATATGAGAGATGTAATGAAATCCTGATTATTAGAAGTAACAAGAATATCATCCACATAGACTAACAAAAATGCATGAACTGAAGCATGATGATAGTGAACAATGATGGATCGACTTGTGAACTGTGAAATCCAAATGATAAAAGAGCAGTAGAGAGTCGATTAAACCAAGCTCGAGGAGCTTGCTTTAATCCATAGATAGACTTGTGTAGCTTGCAAACAAACTGTGGATGCTTAGGATCCTTAAAACCTTTCGATTGTGTCATATAAACCTCTTCTTCCAGAATGCCATGTAGAAATGCGTTGGAGACGTTAAGTTGCCGAATGTCCTAATTAAATGAAACAACAAGGGCAAGCACTATACGAACTGTAGAGGGTTTGATAACAGGACTGAAAGTGTCATGAAAATCAATCCCACTACGTTGGAGATAACCAACAGCCACGAGTCTGGCCTTCCGATGTTTAATGCTACCATCGGGTCGTCGTTTGAGCTTGAACACCCACTTGCACGGGACAACATTTTTCCCAAGAGGCCGAGAACACAAGGACCAAGTTTCATTTGACAATAACGCCGTAAATTCACTCTCTATTGTTGTATGCCACTCGGGTAGGGACATTCCTTGGGCATAGGTTCGAGGCTCAAAAACAGAAGCACTTGCATGTAAAGCTTGAAGAGGGTGATAAGTTGAATAAAACAATTGAAACCTAGGAAAGGTTCGTGGTTTAAGATTTCCAGTCTAAGAACGTGTGATTATACGAGAGGAAGGGAGAGAAGGTACATGCTCACTATCGGGTGGTGCAGGTATGGAGTGACTGGGAGAGATGATGGACGTGGGAGCAAATGAGGAACTCTCGGTCTGGCCAGAATTTTGTGCAAGTAAGGGACTCTCGGGTTGGATGGAATGTTGAGGGGAAGGTAAGAGATTAAGTGAGGTTTCAGAATTTTGTGCAGGTATGGGGTGACTGGTAGATGTAATAGGCAAAGCAAGACTAGTATTTGTGATGGAAGTGAGGAAAAGATGCGAGGGAGGAGATAGAAATAAAGTGGAAGTATTACCTGAGGAGTCCGAGCCACTAACGGAGGTAGTGACCATGGATTGTATCCGAGCAGGGAAACTTGTTTCATCAAAGATCACATGTCTAGAGACGTAGACTCGTCGGGAGGATGGATCGAGACAACGAAAGCCTTTTTGATTAGAACAATAGCCAAAGAATATACATGGAGTGCTGCGAAAAGCTAACTTCTCCTGTGTGTAAGGCCGAATATATGGAAAACACTTGCAACCAAATGCTCTAAAATAAGTAAAATCAGGAGAAAGCTTGAAGAGACATTGATATGGTGATAAGAAGTGAAGGACTTTGGTAGGTAAACGATTAATGATCAATATAGAAGTGAGAAAAGCATCTACCCAAAATTTCTTGGATAAACCTGATTGAGCAAGCAAGGTAAGTCACATTTCCATTATATGACGATGTTTTTTTTCGGTGAGACCGTTTTGTTGAGAGGTATGAGGACAAGAGAGTCGATGGAAAATTCCATTGTCACTCAAAAACTACTTAAACATGGTAGAACAATATTCACCCCCGTTGTCACTTTGATATCGTTTAATGGTGTAATTAAATTATTTTTCCACTAAAAGCTTGAATTTAACAAAGGTAGAATAAACATCAGATTTATGTGAAATGGGAAACAACCAACAAAAATGACTAAAATCATCAATAAATATTACATAATAGCGACAACCAGTCAAAGAAGAAGTGGAAGTGGACCAAACATCAGAATGAATTATTTCTAGAGGAGCAGTTGATTCTCTAGATGAATCAGAGAATGGTAACTGCTTGGACTTTCCTAATTGACAAAACTCACAAATGGACTGTTTATAGACTGAACCATTAATAGGGAGAGAAAAATTTGAAACAACGTGATGAAGAGTAGTGGCGGAGGGATGCCCCAAGCGATCATGCCAAGTAGAGAGAGGAGCTTTGACGCCAACGGTCATGGAGAGAGCATGAAATTTTGATAAAGACAATTGATGAAGATTGATCGGGTATAATCCATTATCACTTGGCCCCGTCAGGAGCGTGTCCCCCATCAGGATGTCCTTCACAGAAAAATTAGAACCAGTAAGTTCAAAGAGAACATTATTATCTTTGCAAAATTTATTTATGGAAAACAAATGAGTTGAAGCATGAGGACAATAAGCAACGTTATTTAAGACTAAAGTGGAGGAAGGGGTTTTAATGGAAGCACTGCCAGTGCAGGAGATCATCAAACCTGTCCCGTTACCTATGCCTAGAGAGTCATCCCCTTCATAAGGTTGAGAGGTGGCAAGATTAGCAATGTCGGAGGTAACATGAACATTTGCACCACTGTCAGCATACCATTGATGTTGATTGATATATGCAGTATTAGCCTCAGCGACCATAGCAGCCAATTCAGTTGGAGGATGTCGTCCCTGAAAAGAATAGTTCATTCGATTAAAGTAGTCAAGCGCCTGATGGCCATCTCGTTTGTAAATCTGGCATAGAGAGCGTGGCCTAGCTTCAGAAGATGCAGGAGCTGTAGAAGATAGCGGCAAGTGAGGCAACGGTTGCCGATATTGAGAAGGAGCAGGCCCCGAGCCATTAGACTTAGTTCCACCAGAAAACTGAGACTTGGTATTGTTCTGATTGTTTGATTTAGAGGCCGTCTTGTGTGAGTAGAACGCATAGGAGCCAACTTCAAGTTGAATAGACTGAGTGTGAAATTTTTGCATAAGATCATAGTTCAACAACTCTGCATGAAAATCTGAGAACGGCATAGATTTATCCTTAGCAAGAAGCATATATGTCGTGACAAATGAGTGAAAAGAAGAGTTGAGACCATTAAGAACTGAGAGAATCAAATTTGAATCATCAATAGGTTTCCTAACAGCCAATAACTCATCAGCGAGATATTTAACCTCATCCAAAAATTTTTGGCAAGACATAGAACCTTGCTATAGAGATTGCAATTTCCGCTTAATGAGTGAAATACGAGAAGTAGAGGGCGCAGCAAAACGTGCCTTAAGGGCTTGCCAAGCAAGCCGAGAGGTCTCAAGCCCATAGATAGTAGAAACCACCGCATGAGACAAAGAAGAAACTATCCAACCAAGTACCGATTGGTCCTTATACTGCCAAACAACATAAGAAGGATTAAGAGTACCTTGGGCCTTGTGTTCATCAGTGGAAAATTGAGGAGGACACGGGTCAGAACCATCAATGATTCCCATAAGACCATAGCTGCGAAATAAAGGAAGCAATTAAGCATTCTAGGCAAGGAAGTTAGTTCCATCAAGTTTGATGGAAATAACTTGAGCTGGAAGATGAACGACAGCGGAAGATGAAGAAGAATTTGAAGTGGCAGCGAAAGATGACGAAGAATTTGAAGTGGCAGCCATAGGATCGACGAAAGCGTGAGCTATAGGACTTTCTGATACCATGAAAGAATAGGAAAAACCTCTGGAAACACTTCCCAGAGATGTGTATATTATCATGTATATATATAGCCGAAGCTGTGTTACAATAGATAAGGATATAGCCAGAGCAGTTTACATGAGATAAGATCAAATCGAAATAGTTGCGTTACAAAGGATAACTGTTGTGTGATTTCTAAAGCAAGTGCACATATCGCAACAAGTAATAAAGTGATAAGTAAAGATTGTTCCTACGAGGACTGTAATTACCAACTATCGAAATTAATTTAGCTTTAACTTTATTCGGACAATCAAATATGAGAGATTGTGAGTAAAAACTAATAAATAAAGTACTTTTGGAATTAACAACTAAAGCGAATAGAAAATTACTAAAGAGGATAAATCAAGAATTAAAATGCTCTAGGGGTTCTGATTTCACCAAGATTAATCCTATTTGAAACTATTGATCTAAATCAATTGAAACCTATTCCTTACGTTGCCAGCAATTTCGCTAAGGTAGATATTAATCTTTCTCAAATATCAATAACTTATCCCAATAAGCAAGCTAACTACATCTCTGTGATAACTGTGAACTCATGGAACGCTTTAAGCCCTAGAAATTCAAATATTGCACTAGATCTCATAACTATCTCTAGCTTATGACGATTTAATGGTATTTTATACGTGGTCTAATTTAGTTATCACTTCTCAGTCTCAAACCAAATCACGAATCATGTAATTGTTGATCAGGCAACCACAAGCATTAAACTCAGCATAAAATACTCAATGCAAATATGGAATAGTTCATCAACTAATTCAAAACCAAAAATATCAAATATTCATAATCTGGCTACATTGTAGCCCTAGAAAAATAACTTAGAACATCATAATGAAATTAAATAAAATCTCAATTGTAACGTAAAACATGATAAGAAAGATAGAGAAAACTAGGATTTGGAGAAGAATTGTGGCAAAAGTCCGTCTCTGGATCGTTCCTCCATCTTCAACTCACAAATCCTCTATTTCTCTCCCTCTAAAACGTTGTTTTTTCTGCCTTCCTGATGGCTGCCCCCAAAAAGCCCTCTTAAACGTTTATTTCTTTCTCTTTTAACATAGGGTTTCTTCTTTTCGCGCATTTTTACCAAATTACCCTTAAAAATCCTGCGATACTACGCAGCTGCGCTATGACTGCGCTACTTTAATTTTCAGCAATTTATCCACAAGTTGCATAAAAGCCAATCCTTTGCAATTTCTCTTCAATCTTTGCCTCAAAACTAGTTTGTCTCTTGGAAATTACCTACAATGCAAATCAAAGACAAAACCAATCAAATTGCTCATAAATTACTCAAAACCTAACAAAGTTTAAGTGAAAAGGTGTTGAAATCATATATCAATAATACACCCAACAATAACAATTTACAAATTCAAATTATTTTATCATGATCTGTATTCCTAACAGATGGCACTTTGCAAGTCAAGTATATTCCCACACGTGACCAGCTTGCTGACATATTCACTAAACCACTTTTCAAGCCGCGATTCGAGCTACTTCATGACAAGCTCTCAGCGCTTCCTCCACCCTCAGCTTGTGGGAGGGTGTTAAGTGATGATCAGCCGCAGTTATCCAAAGGACAGTTAGAGTCCTATGAACATGAAACATAAGCTTGTAACTTATGTAGTTATCTTCTTATATTCTCGCATATCATGTATTGCAATTGAAACTGTAAAGTTTATTTTGTAATTGTTATAAATATGAATAAAAGAATCCCATAATTGTTTGGGAAATTACATCCTTACAGATGGGGTCAATTTGAGTGGTAGTTGTGCAGCAACGTTAATGGCGATGATGCCATCAAAAGAAGTGGTTGATGCAGGAATGGAGACAAAAGATTGTGCCGAAGCACTAGTGGCGTGTGCAGAAGCACTGGTGGAGGAGGATGAGGTATGCGCCATCTAAACAAAAAAAATTCTTATTTTTCTCGTTGTACCATGAAAGGATTATAACACTGTTGTCATATGAAATAGAAGGCTACGATGCTCTTCTCATTGATATGTTGCAAGTTAAATAAGGGTTTTTCTTCCATGAGACATGTGGTAAATATGTCATAGTTACATGGACAAAAAATGCTTCAATTAGTTGACAAATGTCAATCAATTGTTATAAGTGGGGGTATCATAATAATTTATTTAAAACTCTGTAAGGTCAAATTAGTAAAAAAAAAAACTTCTGACATGGTATATCTGCACAACATAGACGAACATGCATTAGCCTCATAGAATAACAACTTAACATATAGCTGTGGTAGATTTGCCACATGCCTCATGGAAGAATTTACCGTTAAATAATACAGTGAGTGATACAATCTGATAAGTCCTATCATATTTGAATACAACAACCTGTCACTAATATAGGAGATAAGCTATAGCTATTTACAAGAGATAAACATATCAGAATACATACATAAGCACATGATAAACCATGGTTAAGGATATGTCTCAATATCTTGTAATAATTCATAATTTTTTTTTGTACCAACTATCATGCCCACGGTAAGCACTAAGTCCCTCTTATTTCCATAATTAAGAGTTCTATATATATTTGTAATTTCTAATTTCCACATTAGAGAGTAAATTATAACAAGGCAGTCACCTTTAAAACAATTTACTAACCAATTAGCCACTTTATTTCTAGTCCAACATATTAGATGCTTCGAAACCATTTTATATTATGTACCTTGCAAAAAAATAAAAAGAAGAATTACATGACTCAAGTTCAAATAACCGCAATTATATAGTTCAGGCATTTATAAGCTCTACGACCAGTTCGTAATTTTTCTTTTGGTTGGATATTCATGTCAATTGGAGCATATGAACCTATGCATTGGTATCAAGACAAGTTCCATAGTACAAGCTGTCATCAACGTTGTCGGGCTTCTTTTATCGAAATGTATGTCAGCAGACCGGCTAGCCCTAAAATAGCTTTTGCTCTCTTAGCCTGATTTTAGAATTATTATTTCTATCATGTAGCCACGTTATTTTTATAATAGAGATCGTTTAAAATGATGCTAATTATCTACATACTTCAGCTCAAGAAAAATGAAAATTTCTCCACACTCTGAGAGCGGAATTGTACCCGAAGAAATTTAATCATGCTAAGACTGCTGTAAGGTGTTCGAAATTTTAATGGTGATAATAGGGTAAAAAAAAATTCTGACTGCTTTAAAAATAGGAAAAAAGGAAAACAAAAAGATGGTAGAGAAAGTATATTCATTTTCTCCTTTCTAAATAGGGAAGTAGAAGTTGACTCCTTTGAATGAACAATAGGCTTAGTGGATTTAATAATATAAGAGAACATTAGCTTGTCACATATTTTAACTTTCCTCACCTCTCACTACGCAAAAACAAACGAACTTATATTGACATATTCTTTCATGTTGTACAGCTACCCTCCATCTAAAGTCTTCGTAAAAGTTGGAAGTTCAACTACCATCCTGAACTAGCATGTAAGCTACAGTATATTTATATGAACAAGTGGAGCTTGTCCTTTGTTTTACAAATATAATAAACACAGGTTAGTAAATCCATGCATGTGTCCACATATAGATAGGGCGGAACCAAAATTTTGATCTTAGGGTCCCAAAATTTAATTAAGAAAATTAACAATAATTAAATGTAAAAAAATTAGATGAATCCTAGCATTTTTTTAAAAAAAATTACATATAGTTTTTTTAAAATTTTTTTTTATGCGCCCCCCTCTAAATGGGCTAGCTCTGCCTTGACGATAGATATTTGCCCTTAATTGTATGCCACTCACATCCACATGTCCATGATCAATTTGTTGTGATGAGAGAAACGCATACACGTCAAAACAGGGAAAACAACTAATATTTTTACATGATTTGTCACCTTTGATTTAAGTTCATCTTTTCGGCTTTGGGATAACCCATTATTTCTTAATAGTAGTTATAGGCTTACAACTAATTTTATGCACGAAAAAAATCTTAATCTTTACACAACTGGTTTTATTCACAAAAAATCTTAAACCTTCACCACAATCGATTTTTTTCTAGAAAAAACAAGAAAAACTCTCCTTATATAGTTATAATTTTAAATCCCTGATCAGGTTCACACATATCCCATTGTCAATGGCAACTATCTACAAATTAGAAAATCTTATTTATAGAAAACACATCATAAACTTACTTAGATTTAGGGTTCTTATCTTCTACTCTTAATAAAAGTTTTACTTGTCTTGATTATAAACTTAGACATAAAATTTGAGCCAAAAGTTAACAAAAACATCATGTACGGTTCAGATAGACTTCCGCTAAAGTCCTCGTAAAAGTTAAAGTACAACTACTATCTTGAACTAGCATGAAAGTTAATAGTATATTTTATACGACCAAGTGGAACTTGTCCTTTGTCTTACAAATACATCTTTATTATTTATGCATATGATTTGGAAACACATGTTATTGTTATTTTTTTCATGAAACACATGTTAAATCCATGCATGTACATAGCATTAATAATTGTCCTTACTTGTGCACCATGTCCATCATTTCGGGCCTAGTCTTTACCCAACGATTGTTTTTTCTCGGGAAAAAGGGAGAAAAATATCCCGAGAATCTAGCTGCGCATAAGACGAGCTAAACGACATGCATCTTTTGAAATTATTTTGACCAATATAATTTCCTATATTTAACATAAGACGTGATGAATCTTAAATTTATTTTCTAGTATTTAAACCATCAAGTTCACATTGTTCATACAAGACATGTATTTTTAAAATCACATGACATAACAATGCATATAACATCTCAAGCATAAGTTCAAACAATCATTGAGATACATATATAATCAACACAAAACCAATTCATAAGGACATTTCTCAAGGGGCACTTATGAAAGTAAATTCAATATCACGCTACCCCCTAATGTTAACAAAACTATAAAAAAAAGCCCCTTATATTTTTTGAAACACGCCACATCACCCCTCTCCGTTTGTTGTCCGTTTGTTTTACCGTTGAAGATGCATTGCACGCGCGGAAAAAGCAGCTGCGAGTGTATATTAGCTTTATTTGAACCATGATATGACTAAAATGTCTTTCCACCTATCCTTACCTAAGAAAAATAAACAAAAAAAAGCATATTCCTCACCCCTTATATTATATTATACATATTTTTTAAAAATATTAAAAAATATTCATCATCTTCCACCCCCCGCACCCGCACCCCCATTCCTATTAGCCATCTCAGCCTCTCACCCCCACAACCCCATTAGCTCCCTACTCTACCCCACCCTACCCTACCCCTACCCCTAGCCCCTAGCCCTCATCAACCCCAGCCCCAGCCCCCTATCCCCTCACGTCAAGGCCCTCACCATCTCCCCCCGTCAACCCCCACCCTCAACCGCCTACCCCCTATGTCGATTCCCCCAACCCCTACTCCCACTCCTCATCAGCCCCCCACCATTCCCTATCATCTTTTTTTTTGCAATTCTTTTTTCTATATATATAAATATATATACATATATCTTTTTATGTATATATATACATATTTCTTTTTTTTCTTGGTCTTATACATATATAATTTTTTTAAATTTTGTTTTGGTGAAAAGAATAGGTGGATAGAGAAAAAGAAAATATGTATAATTTAATGGCAGAAATGTCACTTAACTGATTTTTTTAATAGACGGAAGAAGGTGATATGTCGGGTTTCAAAAAGTACATGGGCATTTTAATAGTTTTACAAACTTAGGAGGTAGCGTGATAGTTTTGCATATCACAGGGAGGTGGAGTGATATTTACTCTTTTTTTAAAATCCCTTAAGAGGTATTTTAGAGAAGAATTATTTAGTCTTTTCATAATAATCGATAAAAAAATAATTAACCTATTATCCAGAACCAAGACAAGATAATTAAAAATTAACCTTATAAATTCAACCTATTATATATTTACCCTACTCCCACTACCATCACCAACTTTACTACCATCATCACTACTACCACCTCCACTAAAAAAATACATTGGTCTACACATTCTAACATATACGCAATGATCTACAAGCACACATATACACTAATTTACATAGAGATACATATACATACACACACAACGTACACACACCTACACACTCTAATCTACTCATGCACAAACAAACACTCTTTGACCTTCAGGCATAGAGGCAGACATACACAAACACGTATACGTAACGCCGCGATCCCTCACGAGACCGGGACTCCTATTTATCATGATATTCTCACCCAATTCCAAACCCCGGGCACGAAATTTAGGGAAAAACGGACGGAGTTTTCCCTATATATAGGACTATCTAGAAACCTGCAAACAACAATATACAACCACAAGACCATAATCCACAACTTCAATCTGTTTCATCCCTATCATCATGCAAGTCAACTAAACCGAAGAGTAAACAATTGAAGTTATTACAAACCACTAGCACCTAGCTATCACCCAAGACTAAAACTTTAATATTACATTTTTTAAGATAACACAAATACATATATGACCATAAGGTCTCAAATAGTATACAGGCATATAATGTACATATTCTTCCTTGTTCTACACACTGATAGAGCAAGCAGGCCACACAGGAGGCAATCCCATTTCCAGCTTATATCACTGATCCTGAAAGGTGTTAGAAATGAGGGTAAGTATACAACATGTATACTCAGTGAGAGAGGCGATGCAGCATACCGAAGCATGCAATATGATATGCAATCACAAGAAGTCATATATATATAACATAAAACAACAAGATCAAATAGCCAAGTAATTAACCACATTAAAAAGGATACGATTCCACTTCAAGTCTTCAATTTCGAACCACGAGCCACGAACTTCACTCAAGTGTTGGCAAACCCTTACTCCACCAAGTTGGGATACTCTGGATATATCCTGATCCAGCGACCATTTTCTCCTGAGGTAGCACTATATGCCCAACAGGTGAACCACGCCTCTGGGGTATTGGAGTATACTCAGCGAGAAAGGGAATAAGCACCATGGTAGTCGAGGGAGCACGGTAAGCCCGATACCGCCCGTGTTTCTCGACGTTACTATATATGAAAAGGTTGCGCAACCCCGAGTCAAGATCACAAGAGCCAAGTAACATATACATGATAATTTACAAGCAATATAAGCAAGATAACAATATAACCTAAATAACTAAAATTTATAGCATGGCATTATCCAACATAATTTATATACAATAGAGAAATGCAAATTAGATGCAACTCCCTCACCTTGGGTCTGGCTAAATACGCAAGAAGATAGCTCTGATTTACTCCAAACTTCCTCAAATTAGCTCAAATAAGCAACCCTAGGGTGTTCATATAAGTTTAGCAATTAACTATATCAATTCCAACTCAACTCTTACTTAACTCAACCCTACAACATTAGAAGCTAGATTTATAATCACTTATTCACACAAGATCATAACCCACACACAATTAAGCTACAATGTTCACCTTACCATTTCATTAGACAACATAAGATATATTAGAAGCATCAAATGCCATTAAGTTAAGATCATAAGTTATAAATTCCAATTACTTTTAATTACAATAATCAATAATCATATAACTAGATGAGTTATCCTTATAGTCCTACTTACTTAGCATACAATGTTTATTAGAGTTTGATCTTAACAAAGTACAAGTAATATAAACATTATAACAAGACATAATCATTAAATATGAAAATAACTATACCAACACAAAGGGGTCAATGACCGATGATCACGAAACTTCATGAAATGCTCACAAATACCATATAATAACATGTAAAGGCAAGATATACAAGCACCAAAGCTAATTCAAAGGCTAAGCATGAAAACCCTGAGTTTTCCTTTTGTTATCCTAAGTCATTTAACTCCAAACTGAAGGCTAAGGCTCAAGATTCACCAACTAACTATTCTAATCTTCTAGTTACATATTATGGCACACTTAGAACCCTTGAAATTATTCATTAACCCGAATTAGCCACAAAAGCCCCGATTACCCCTTTGTGCGTTTGTACTACAAGTATTTTAACCAATGCTCAACTAAGAATTAGAAAAGCACTTTAGTCCCTACTTACCCTAAGAACACTAAATATAACAACCAAATTTATCCAAATTTACGTTTGACCCAAAACCCCTTTGTAACACAAGCCATTTTTCTTCCAAGCACAAGTTAATGTTCTAGTTAAGCGAGCGGGCTATTCCATACTTTTAATTATCCCTTATGGCACCCCTAGGATCCTAGAAACTACCCAATTACCCGCGTTTAGCACAAAAGTCCCAATTTTTCCCTTGTGAGTTTGTACTACAAGTACCCTAACCGGGACTCAACCGAGGTTTAGCAAAGCATATATAGCACCTATATAGCCTAAGAACACTAGATGTAATGGCCAAATTAACCCGAATTTGCATTAACCCTGAAACCCCATTTTAAAAGTCGCATATTGCATGTGTTAGCCAATTTTTGAGCAATTCAACGTCATGTGGCTATTAAACTATCTTTATTAACATCAAAGGCACATACTAGAAGCAATGAATCAAGCCATATCGCACAATTTCATAAAATCCTAGAAAAATGTTACTATTCATGCTATACGATCAACGAATGAATTCAACCATTTAAACTATGAAACAATAGCATAAATAAGGTCTCTACTACTTATATACAACATACATAAGCATTTTTAAGCATTACATAAGCATTTGATAGCAAATCCATGAATTCAAGAAAAGAGTAACATTTTTCAAATGCAAAAATAGGTATGAAAACCCTCACTTATTGCGCGTAGGAGCTCCTAGAAGGCTAGTAAACACCCTAAACCACTTGCAACTAGCTTGGCTTGGCTTAGAATGAGGATTTATTGAGCAAAAATCTTTCATCCTCCTCCTATGCTGATTTTCGGCCCTGCTATATTATTTTTAGCTTTTGCACTCTTTTTTTTTTTTTGCTCTTATTATGTTATATAGATAATAGACTAAGGAAATAATGGATTGGGTTAGTAAATTGGGTCTAATTAAACATATTTAAGGGTATAATAAAAGTCTAAAATCTAGTTAATTCACTAGAAGCCCAAATAAAAATTTTACAAAAAGTTACTATTCTTTCGTAATACTATTCATTTAGGACACAAATATTTTTATATCTCACGTTCTCGACATGTTATGCACATAGTTCCAATGGACGAAATACGTCTAATAAGGTAAGTAATAAATGAAAAATATAAATTTTGAAAAATAAAATAGTTAAATTTTACACCCCGAACACTATTCATTTGTTATACTAATCAATTTTCTACCAACCTACCTGAAACACCATGCACATAAAAATTATGAACGTATGCATGAAAATAAACATATAGTGAAAATAAAATTTAAAATTTAAAAAAATAACGTACTTCAAAAATCACCCCCGGACTCGCGGCTCATTTTAAAATGATAAAAACTAATTTATTAGACATAAGAAAATAATATCACATTTTACAAATAATAAAATAAGAGATTAAGCATTTTATATGATTTAATTAAGTGCTAATTACACACTTAAAGAAATACTAAAAGTAAAGTTACTAAATATATATATATATATATATATAAAGTTAGAATAAACACTTAAATTCAACCAATCAATTAAATTAACACATAAATATATGCAAATAGATACTATTCACTACATGCTAGGTCTGGGATATCACAGTATATACCACAAGTTACCTACCACACACAAACAGATGCACACCACTATATCTACTTGGGATTGTTTTGGGACAGAGGTGTCGCGAAGGATGGAAGGTTATTTTTGTGAGGAGGTGGGTCTCTAAAGGTAGGGGCTGTTGGAGTATCTAATTTTCTCATGTCGGTAAATTAGGACTTTCAAGACCAGTATATAAGATTTTGGATTATTTCATCTAGTACCAATTGATTTTAGAATATAACATTAAGTTGTCTAACATGGTATTAAAGTTAGGCCTTATTCTATTGGTATCCATCCGTATCTGACATGTTCGTTCTTCAGACATTTGCTTTGGTATGTAGTCTTCAGATTTTCTACTTTTGTACCACGTCACACCTTCAACAATTGACCTTATGTCACTCTTCTAAGTTTGCTACTTCCTTAACCACATAATCAATAAATCATGGGCCACATTTGAATGAGGATATTGGAATATTCAATAGCCTCACATGGATAAATCAAAACTTTCGAGACCTCCATATAAAATATTGGGCTACTTTTCCTAGCTAGTACGAATGCATTTTAGGATGGAACCTTAGGCTTTCTAATAGTTGTTTTGAAGGGCCATGAACAGTAAGGGGTTGTTTAGGGGATAGTAGTGGGTAGAGTATTGTTTTTAGGGAGCTCGCAAAGGGTAGAGGGTTATTTTGTTTTTTTTGGGGAGGGGGAAGGGTAGAGGAGGGAAGGCTACAATGGGTAGGGATTGTTTTCTCAAGGATGAGGTGCTATAGGTGAGGGTTATGCAATGTTTTGGGAATCAATACTTGGGGTACGTTTTAATAAGAAGATCTGTATATCTTCACACTGAATTGACATGGAATAATTTAGCGTCAATAGACCATGCAGTTTTGGTCCTAATTCAATATAGCCTGACAATTGCGTTGGACTTTTATAAACGTTTTTCAGTTAAAATCTTGATTGATTAAATTATATGACTAAAAATCAAATTAAATACTTATATTTGTATTCATATGTTATTTTTTTTTTTACTTATTTACAATTTTATTTGTCATTTCACGAGCTTCATAGAAATAGTTAGGTTTGGTCCAACACGGAACTTTTCTTTTTCTTTTTGAGTAGAAATTATATTTTTCTTCATCTATTATGTACCACTTGGAAGTTACAAAATAACTTAACCAATAATTCAAATTAGCCATCTTAGTTCTAAATTTGAGTTATTATTAACTTTATAAAGATATTTGTTTTCATCTCTTATTTTTCTGTGTTAAATGACATGTATATAATGTTAAAATAAAATCAAATTTAGATGGTAGAAATTATTACTAAAAATCAAATTAAAAAAAATTATATTTGTCTTCATCTGTTTTTTTTATACATATTTATGATTTACTTTACAATTTCACGAGCTTAATAGAAATAGTTAGGCTTGGTCTAACGTGAAACTTTTTTTTGGAATCAAAAATTACATGTGTCTTCTTCTTTTATATACCACTTGGAAGTTAGCAAAATAATTTAACTAATAATACAAATTAACCATCTTAGTTATGAATTTGAGTTATTATTAACATTATAAAAATATTTATCTTTATTTATTTTATGTATTAAATGACATGTAGATAATGTTAAAATAAAAAGAAAATTTAGGTGGTAGATATTATTAATAAAAATCAAATTAAAAATCATATTTGTCTTCTCTGTTTTTGTTATTTATTTATTTATTTATGATTTTCTTTGCCATTGCACGAGCTTCATAGAAATAGTTAAGCTTGGTCCAATGTGAAACTTTTCTTTTTCTTTTTGAGTCAAATTATATTTGTCTTAATCTGTTATGTACCACTTGGAAGTGAGCAAATAATTTAACTAATAATTCAAATTAACTATCTTAGTTATGATTTTGAATTATTATTAACTTTATATAAATAATTTTGCTTGTAAACTCAAAATCTTAACTCTAACGTGAACCAGTTATCATGTTATTGTGCTTAAGATGCATATATAGAGTAATTTACTAATAATAAGATTTGTATTTCTTCATACTTGACACGGAATAATTTAGTAAGATTATTATTATTTTGCTAATCTAGCAAAAGTGAATCCATGAATCTCAACAATCAACTGTTTACATAAAAGCCACATTAATGTAGCATATCAAAAGCTAATCTAAAATTTTAGACATCTTAAAATCGAAACTAATCTAAACTTTTAAACATCCCAAAACCGGCTATACAAGAATATTTCCCAGGCTCCTACCTATGAGAAAGCTCTCTATTGACATCACAATTTGTAAACTTTTTTGTACAACTAATCCTGCCCCTAACCATGCGCATAATACCCTCAATATCACATTGAAATGTAGCTGCACGCAAAGTTATTTCTTTTTTCCTAGTCAAATTACTGAGAGGAATATAATAAAAACAAATTCGAGTTGCATGCGCCACCACAAATATATTGTATATGCTTTGAGAATCAACGAGAACTTAGCATCACATGTAACTTACATTGACAACCAAAACTGACTCATCTAACAAAACAAACTATGTGAGAGAGTTCAGAGTTCTATACAAATCCAAATTTTCATGTGTAAGATTTGCATAATAAAGCTAAAGAAATTCATTCAACACATCAAGTTATAGCTTCGCTGACCAAACAAAACTGGAACTCAGATCAAATAGCAAAATGATAAAGCAAAATCGTTGCTCTTCATTCCAAAAAGTAAGCTTTTATCATATGTTATGTCAAAAAATGATTGCGAGCATTAACAGTGTTTTTCAGCCCTAAAAACTATTCAAGTTGAACAGTCAAACAACTTTTTCTAATATATACTTAACAGCTTTGGAGCTTCCTTCTTATAGCAATTAACAGATTTCTTGAGAAATAGATGAACCAAAACATAATGAAAAAGCAGCACTAAAACAATATCTAGAATGCTAAACTAAGGATTTGCAAATAAATACATATATACATTTTTTTAAAATCAAAATCAGATCTTGAACACTTGCACTCTATTGCTTGTTTCAACCGAAAACCTAGAAACAACCCACATAACTAAAAATGAGAATAATAAAAAAAAAATGAAAGAATCAACACTAAAATAATGCTAGAATGAAAAAAATCAACAATTTACAACTAAAAGATCTTTAATGCTTGAACTCCATTACTTCAAACGAAAACCTAAAAACAACCCACCTACACTAGTGCTAATTAATATACATTTTTTGTAAATCATAAACACTTTAAGTGTTCCAGTTAACTGAAACAGCTTGAATTACTGTTGAATTTATCTTTTTCTTTTAAATTTTAAGTACTCAGACAAAAACTATAGTGTGAAATATCTAAGCCATTAAGATAACTAAATTCTCATTAGATGTTTAACTCTAATCAACTCAAAATCAAGGCCTTTGGAAGCAGTAACATAAAACTCTTGATTAGGGCAACATGAGCGAACATTGATTTTCCAACTGACTTAGATTTACCAGTATAAAGTAGAGATAACGTTATTAATAAAATAAAGATTTCTACTGATAGAGATAAAAAAGTTTAAATGAAGATATGATAGAGTCGTACAATAGATAGAAAAATATTAAGAAAATATAAGATATAAATGTAAATAATATGATTTGGATAATACTATATCTAATAATTATATGTTATATTATAACCTGTAAAAATCATTTCAAAATTTCAAAATTAATTATCTAGTATATTATAACCTGTAAAAATCATTTCAAAATTTTAAAATTTAAGATGCTTATAATGGTTACACGTGGCATGATATGGTTGTTCATGCAAAGAAGTTCATTAATTGAAACGTGTCATATCGGTTATTCTCTTAGGATATTAATAGATTGTTTTCAACAATTTAAGGATATTTTATAGTTCAAGTCTAAGAACTTTTAAGAGCATTTATTTATACCATTTGATTTGATATATGCATATACTAGAACAGTAATCTATATATATTTAAAAAACTACCATATACATATTGCTAGATTAATTTTTTGTAAGAAATTAATTAATACCACGAAATATCATAAAAGATGTCCAAAATCATATAAAACCAAACGAGATCTAGTCTTATGCTATAAGGTGAGGTCGATTATATAAATTTGATAATGTCACTCATTCATTGCCAATAACTATTTCCTCTGTTAGTTTTATATACACGAACCTCCACAAATCGTCTCTTAACATGTCCATATCATTTCAAATGATTATCCTTTAACTTATCTTTTAATTTGGTCGACTCCCATCTTGTGTCAGCTCGTTCCTAATGAGGGGTTAGTTAGTGATAACAATAACTTTTTATATTGGTTGACTATTGTTAAGTTACCATTTCATCTAAAAGTTTAAACTGTTAGAGAGAGGTTTGTTATATTATTTATTATATTCAACAACTATGATTGATGTGGATTTTTGGATAAAGATGTTAGTCGTGCTTTTGAATACGTATTACGTCTCTTGTACATGTAGCATATAGGACTCTTTACATGCTTAGCTGATGCTATTCTGATGTATAAATAGTGTACTGCTGCAGCACTTTAATGATATAGAAAATCGCCAATACTTTAAACATTCACGGTTGGGAATGGAGACATGTGAGACTGCACAATAATGTAGCCAACAATTCAATTTTAGGCTGCACAATATGTAGCCAATAATTCAATTTTACTCCATCATATCGCACCACGAGTATAGCCAACATTGTCTCCACTTGTTCAATTCTTTATCACGTTTTCCATCTTCATTTCTTCTCTCTCTCATTACGGAGAAAAATGTTATTTTCAAACTTACTTTTCATGTTCCCTGTGAAATGCATTATAGCTAAAACAACGTGTACATACCTTAGTGAAAACGTCAAAAGATGTCTTGTGATATTGTTTCATTTACGTAATCTTTCTCTCTCTTTCTCTGGTGCATCGTTGTCACTTGGGAATTGGGTGTTTAGTGGGGTAGTGCACCTACACATTTAACCTAAAAGTCAAAGCCTCCTCTCACGTATGGAAGGTAGTTGATAGACCCTAGGGTGTGATACTTCACACGCTTCAAGTCTTGGAGATTTTTCTAAGCTAGTCCTCTATATAATCAGCTAAATATCCAACCAAAAACAATCTCGATAACTGAACTTAGTCTTCACAACTTATAAAAGGTGCTTATTGTGTTGTCTTTTGCCAGAGTTTATTAACTTCGATTAAACTTTGTTCTAGCTTTATATAGCAGTTCTCTTTTATTTTTATTTTTTAAAGGAAGTTTGGTCTAAAGATTCTCTTTCTTTTTGCAGGCAATATAATCGATGTATGATCATGAGATGCTATAAGGATTTGATCAGGTGAGTGGTTTCTATGCCTTGCTTGTCAAGGGAGCAGTCTTTTGCAGTTAACCTTTGTTTCGTTATCTGTTCGACCTTGAATTTGCGGTACGTTCATATGACAAAACCCTAGTTTTCCTTCTATGCATGGTATAACAATTCAACTGAGATAGCTTTTTCTTTTCTTCTAATAGATTTCCCCCTTCTATTTTAAAGTTAAGCACACTTCTATTTCCCTCAAGATATGGATTTGGATTTTCTCTTAACATTGTGACGTTACTAGAGAAATTGATGGTCCAAACATTATGATGTTACTAGGGAAACCAATGGTTGTGAAATGCTTTTGTAGTTATGAAAAAATTTAATACACAATATGGATTCTTCATAAAACCATAAATCATACTAACCTCATAATGGATGCAGAAAAATTTGCCCGAGGAAGTAACCACGTTCGTTCCACCGTCAAATAGCCATGAATCGGAATCTAAAACACGATATCAGTCTTGGATTACAAGCCACAACTTAAATATCATGTAGTTTAGACTAGGTTAGGATGCTCTCAAGTTAGGCAGCATGGTTCAGAGAAGGGTAATCAGTCATTCTTAAAATCAAACTTTCTTAACGATTCTTATTTTCGAAGAATAAAATATGAGGATTTTTTGCTTTAATATGTTTTTTCATCTCTCACATATGCACTAGTAGAGGTCAGGAGAACGTGCACCTAAATGTTAGATACTTCAAGGTCGGACAGTCAACGAATATGAGGTTTAACATGCATGGACTGCTTACTTGCCAAGCTTTGCGTGGAAATTAACATCTTGCTTCAAGGTCGGACAATCAACGAATATGAGGTTTAACATGCATGGACTGCTTACTTGCCAAGCTTTGCGTGGAAATTAACATCTTGCTTCCAAATCCTAAATCATTCGATATTCGGGTTCTCTCTCTCTCTCTCTCTCTCTCTCTCTCTCTCTCTCTATATATATATATATATATATATATATATATATATCACTAGCTCTCTAATATGCATATAATTAGTCAACTAAATGGAATTCTCCACTACAATTGACATTTGCTCTTTCACTATCGATTGACAAGGACTTAGACGTTATATCAAACGTACTAGCAGGTTGAAAAGCGTTCAAAAGAGGTTTCATCTTAGATCACATATTGTAGTCTTCATTTCTGTGTATTTTGCGAGACTTTCTAATTAGAATATGACTAACTTGGAAGGAAAAGAAGGGAAGATAAGTTGAAAGTTGTTTAAAAAGAGGAAAAATTAATGATGTGTATACTCTTTTCTTCTTTCCATTTCTCTCTTCTCATGAGAAGAAACCTTGTTTCAATTATTCCATATACATCAAATTATCACAATCTACATGAGAACAAATGAAAGCCTATCTTCATTGACTTCACCTAGATCATAAATGATGAGGAGGCCGAAAAGGAACTAAAGAAAAAAGGTTTGTCCTTTGCAGTGCTTATTCCTAGTTTACGGGAAAATTAGAATACATGTTGAAGATTATTATCCAACCCATATCTTGATTTCACAACCCTCAACAAGGGCGGAGCCAGAAAATCAATGTTGGGGGGCCGAAATTTTTTTTTTGTATTGTATTTTTTGTACAGTATTTTTGGTTAATATAAAAGATTGTACAATATTTTTTATACGGTATTTTTTAGTTAGTACTACTCCAAAGTATTTTGTAGTTTGTACAGTATTTTTTGTACAGTTTTGCGCTAAAGCAACATTCAGCATAGAAAAAATGGCTCAATTAGTCTCCAACATTTGCTTGTTTTAACATTTTAGTCCCAAATATTTCAAATTAGACACTTTAGACCAAAACGTTTTACATAAGGGACACCGTTAGTCCTTTAGCTAATTTATGTTAGATTTGCTCCATTAAAGTCGTGTGAATAGAACACCGCACGTAAAAAAAAAAAGCTTAGAAGATTAAATTGGTCATTACAACTCATTCTTTTTCTCACAAAATATCACCCGATCCCTAATTTCCCCAATTCTCTTTTCTCTTATCTTTTCAATGTAAGAACCCTAACCCCATTCCTATCATCAAACGACAACTTCAAATCTGCCATCACCAAGCAGCAACAAATCGCTCATGGATTCTTCCTATCCGTATAGTAAGTATCAAGCACACACTCGCCTCTTGTCTGGCTGTATTGTACAGATTGAACTTATGCTTTTTAATAATGTCATGCCTTCTATATTTTGCAACTATTGTTGTGTAAAGTTACAAGTAGTGCCTTCTATATTTTGCTTGTTAAGCCCTTCTTAGTGGTATGAGAATACTTTGGTCACTACAAGAAAAAAAGACTGAAGCGACGGTCAAAATTCGTAGCCTAGCAGTAGCCAAATTGGGACGGGCGACCGCTAGGCTACGGAATCCCGTCCGTAGTAAAAAGTCTCGTCGTCAAATTGATATTTCGTAGTCCATCCGTAGCCAATTTCGAAAATTAATTTGTATTTATTTTTTATAACTTCTGTAGCAAAATAACCGTAGCCTATCCGTGGCCAATTAAAATTTTAACTTTTTTTTATTAATTATTTACATCTGTAGCAAATCCGTAGCCAAAATAAATTTTTTATCTTTAAATAATTTATTAATTTCCGTAGCCATTTGTTAATTTAAAATTTAAAATTTAAAATAAAATTAATTCAAGACTGTCGCCATTCCGTAGCTATTCTGTAGCCCGACGTTCCGTAGCTAGTCCGTCGCTATTTAATTATTTAATTTAAAAAAATAAAAATAATTAAAATTTAAAATATCAAAAATTAATATTTACAAAAAATAAAATAAAAGTAAATGTACAAATATTAGTATATACAAAAAAATGTATAATATTGAAAAAGATTTTAATATGTTTTTTAAATCTAAATTCAAGCTCTTTTACACATTATTGTCGATTCTTACATATACCATAGTACTCAATTGTTCATAAGAAATACAAACCTACTCTGTAAAGGTCTCAAAGAAGGATTAAAACGAAATTAAAAAAAGTGTACAAAACAAAATCAAATGCCATCACTCATGCCTTTCTACGAGTCTTCATATTGACATTGAGAATCAGAACCAGCTTCCCTTTCAAGAACAATAGTCATGGAGATCTTAGCATCAGTACAAATACGCGGACATATAAAGATATTTTGCAGAATCCTCAAAGGGAAATTTCCTATATGATCAACGTATAATGAATAAACTGGTAACTTAAACATCAAAGCCATAAATCTTAAAACAAAGGATTCTTTTAACCACAAGACTAAAGCCTGAAACACTACATAATGCTTTATCAGGCTGCTTAAGAATACTAACATGTCAACCTATTACTTACTTATTACAAATGACCAATGACTTCTTCAAAATGTCAATTGTCTCTCTGCTGTTGGCGTCATTACCTAAAGAAGCAAGCTTCAGCACGTCGTCTTCGTCCAAGTTTAAATCAGATACCCTATCAAAAGCAACTATCCATAAGAAGCAATGAAGATAAATTGAATGAACAAATGAACATCTCTTCGATGGCTTGATCAAATTACATGAATGGAATTGTAGCTAAAATGCAAGGTAGATTTATAAAACATTAAATATTACTAGAACAACAGTTACATTAGATTTCATATGAAACAATTGCTGAATGGTTGTTTTCTCTTTTAAAGCTTCATATTTCTGCTTTGCTTCCACTTCAGACTTCTCTTGGTTAACTAGAATCTTTTATGCCCTTACTAGGTTTAATCGATCTAATTGGAGCTTTAATATTTGGCTGATAATGACACTTACTATGTGACACCCGAGATCTTTACCGTACACATGTTAACTGTTACATCCACTATTTGCGCATTCCTTCTGTGCATTACTTATTACTTTCTATGGTCACTATTTATCACATTTTTCAACCACTTATTTACTTCGAATTAATATTTTTCTTAAATCATATTAATTGTTTTAAGAATGAGAAAAATGTGCAATCGAGCGATTAGGGTTGAGAGCACCCGTTTAGAAAATGTTTTATTGAAACTAGTGAATAGTGTTTAGTAGTCTAATTTTATACTTTAGCTAGCTAACATCTTATTGCATCTTTGGACTTATTTTTAGTGTAGTTGGCCCACTTTAAGTTAGTATTGCACACATAAACTTAATACATATATTATCTATATACACTCAACAACACATATAGCTCATAAATTGACTTAGAAAAAAAAAATAAAAGGGGTGAATAGTGGCAGCCAAACCCGACAGTAGCTAGGAGAGGGAGGAGAAGACTTTTGCTCATCAAAACTCCATTTCAAGCCCTACCAAGCTAGGCCCAAGCCCTTCCACAAGTGTTCTAGCCTTCCCTTAGCTCCTACGCACAATTGGTGAGGGATTTACATTTGAATTTTGCATCTTTTGAAATGTGTAACTTTCTTGAATTTTGAGATTTGCTATCAAATGAATATTGAATGCTCAAAAGTGATGATATATGTTATATATAAGTGCTAGAGACTATGTTTATGCAATTGATTTGTTTTTTAAACGGTTGGAATCGATAGATTGATTGTAGGGGTGAATAGTGATGAATTTTCTAGGGTTTGTGAAAATGAACCTTATAACTTGATTCAATGATCCCAATAGATGCTCTAGGTGCTAATGAAAGTAGTGTAATGATCTCGTAAGATTTAATTGCTCGTAACTTAACAAAAACATGAATTAGGCAACTTTTTAAAAGGGGTTTTGGGCCTATCGCAAATCCGGGTTAATTTGGCTTTCACATTTGGTATTCCTAGGCAATATAGGTTCTAAATAAGCTTTACTAACTCTCGATTGAGTTCTAGTTGAGGTACGTGTAGTACAAAGTCATAAAGGGGCAATTGGGGCTTTTGCGCTAAACGCGGGTAATTGGGTAACTTCGAGAGTCCTAAGGGTGCTTTATGGGTTAATTAGAAGTATGGAATAGGCCACTTGCTAGACTAGAACAATAGTTTGAGTTTGGAAGGAAAATGGGTTGTGTTACAAAGGGGATAAAGTAGGAAATCGGTTGTGTCACGCTTCTATGAGCTTGAAACTGTTCCTTAGGTGTTTAAATGTGTTTTTAAAACATTCTTGAGCTTTTAATAAAGTTCTATGTGAAATATATTATTGCCCCTTTGTAATTCTTTAGTTGTTTACCGGTCAATGCTTATATTCTAACTATTTGGAGGACAACCTACTTTGTTGTTCCTCCTATGTGTTATTACTTCCATTGTTGTTATATTGTTATATGTTAACATGCATTGCATAGTGGTTGCGCAACCATACTGTCAGGGGTGGATATATTGGATATCGGTTGGGCGGCAGCGGGATTGTCAGTGGATATTCGTTCTCTGTGCTCTAGTCCCTCACTCGCCTGGTCTAGAGATTGCAAGGGAGTGTTGGATTGTAGGTTTATCGAGGTACATCCGGAGTACACCCACTGGAGTGATTGGGGATTATGCCGACACATTGATTGTGGTTCGTGGTTCGTGTTCGTGATCGAAGATAAGAAAATTCTGGAGTGTTGGGGTTAAGTGTATCGCATCCTTTGGTATGTGTGGTTTCTTGCTATTTCAATTGTCCTTTACTTGCTTTTATTGCTTAATTGCTATAATTGTTGCATTGCACACCCCGGGTAGACTTTATCATTCACTGGGCAATTGTGGTTGTCATACCTCGCTAACATGTTTCAGGAGGTGCTGAGGGTGATCCCCAGCTTGTTGTGATTGAGGGAGAGGATGAGGAAGTGCAGGCAGAGCAATTGCCTTAGTAGTTGTACTCTTGACCGTTAGGTGGATGTGTTTTTGCTATTATGTGAAGAATCTGTTTGTGTTATTTTATGTTCTATTTTGGAGCCTTGAGCTCATGTATATATTGTTTAGTTGTAAGATTGAATGTAATGTATGATATGTGTCTGTGGCAAGTAATAACTAATATTCCTACTTTTAGTTTGTTGCATGCTTGTGTGTGGTTGCAGGGGTTATAATAGTTGGCTTTAATTCCTAAGTATGTTCAAATGCTATCATAGAGTGGTATGATAAGCGTTACTTTGTAAAGAAGTTGGTATTGTGAAATGCATGCTTGTATGTATTTATATTGTTTTGTTTTGCTTAAGGTTCAGATGGCCTTGAAGTTGGGATTTTAGTTAGATTTGGAGTTCTAGTTGTTTTGTGGCTTTATTTGAATGTTTTCAGGTTTCAGAATGTCCACGGTACAGAGGAGACTCTGTCCGTTTGCTGGGTCCGGACTTAACCTTTAGTACGGGGTTGGGTCGGGGCGTTACATACTAGGCTAGCCAATTAATGTTTTCAAACTCATGACATAGCTACCAAGATGAATGGCAAGCTAGAGTTTTCCATTGCACAAGTCATTTGCATAAACATACAAATTTCTCCACCTATAATAACATATTGAAATAGAGATCCATAAATTAGTATCATGTTATCATTTGATGTATAACTGTCATATAATTGATTTTCAATGGTCAGAGAAAATTACTTCCAAACTGGGAGTGTATACCATTTTCTTTTATTCTTTGTCGATTTTTAAACTAATCTACATTTCCAGAACTCGGCATCTTTATTTTTCTTTTATTCAAAAGGAACATGCTCTAGTGATCAATGAGATGTGAACTATTATTTTTTTCTTCTTTTAGTGGTTCATCTGTTGTTTATAGTAAACAAAAACTCTGAGGAATAGATACAAAAATATGTTGAATGATAAGATAGATTCAGTCTCCATATTTAACAATGTCTAATGTATCTGTCATATTATAGGCATTCAATATTTTTCTCTATTTAGTTTATACTATTTGTTGCTCTTTGTGTTTTTATAATTTTTTATGAAGCTGTTGATGTGAACTTTCATATGTTGGGAGTAGTCAATTTGAAGATTTGCCTCAAAAGCTTTTAATTGTGTTTAATCTCATTTTTCAGAACATTTTGATGTGATCTTTCATTTCGGTGGTCAATTTGAAGATTTGCCTATGAAGCAGTATGTTGGGGATAGTAGTATGCCTATAAAAGAGTTTCAATATAATGAGATATCTTTATGTATATTTAATATTGTTACTCGTGATCTAGGGTACAAAGAAAATACAAGTTTCTATTATAGGAAACCTGGTCATGACTTAGAAAATGGATTAGTTTTTTTGATAACTGATCGTGATGTGCTAGAGATGTGCAAAGTGTGCTCAGATAATGTTGTTATTGATGTTTATGTGGTTAAGGAGTATGATGTGTTGTCCCTGACTTTGGAAAACCAAGTTGAATCATACAATCATGTCGTTGGTCTTTCTAATATGTTGGAAATAAGGATAAAGAACGATATCAATGCATTTTTTGCTGATGAGGGTCGTGAAAAATGGCTGAAAAAAAGTTTAGAGAAGAGGAAAAGAAAGGTTTTGGAAGATAATGATAGTCATAGTGAAGGGGATAATACTGAGGATTCTAGTTTTGCTGACAGTGATTATACCGGGAATTAATGTGATGATGACAAGCTTTATGAGGAAAACATTGATATAGATGATTAATTGAATGGACTTCCTAATTCAATGAATGAGAACAAGGGTAAGAGAGCTTGGATTGGAGACACCTCTAGCAGTGGTGAATATGGAGAAGACATTGAAATTTGTGGCAGTGGTTCTAAGTTTGAATCTTCTGAAGATCTTGAGAGTTTGGATAATAGTTCTGAAGATGATAAAAAAAGAGCCAGTGATGAAAAATTTAAGAGATTTAGAGCTTTTGTAGACATGGTTGATCCTAAGTTTGCTGGTGGCATGTTATTTGGTGATGCAAAAGAACTGAGAAGTACAATTAGGGCACACAGAGTAAAGCACTCTAGTGACATCAAGTTTGTGAAGAATGACAAGGCTAAATTGAAAGCTAAATGCCAGGGTAAGACATGTGACTAGTTCATAAATGCATCTTATCTTAAGGATAAGGGTGCATTCCAAATTAGAAGCTTGTGCAATCAACAAAACTGTGGAAATGCATTAGATAGCAGAAATCTAATTGCCAAAGTCTTGTGTAGGATGTGCCTTGATGACATAAGGTTAAACATGTTTGCTACAGTTCCTGATTTCTAAACAAAGGTCCACTCAGACTTGTGTGTAAACATAAGTGAGAAGCAAGTGTATAGAACTTTCACATTGGCTAGAACGATGATCGAATGGCAGTAGAATGATCAATATAAAAGGATTTGAGATTATTGTGCTGAGTTAATGAGATCTAATCCTGGGTCAACAGTAGTGTTAGAGACTGAAGAAGATAAGGAAACAGGAGAAGAAAGGTTTATGAGATTATACGTATTCCTTGATGCATTGAGAAAAAGGTTTTTTATCATGTTGCAGACGTGTAATTGGTTCAAATGGTTGCCATTTGAAAGGATCCCATCTTGAGACTATATTGACTATAGTGGGAATTGATGACAATAACTGCATTTACCCAGTAATCTATTGTGTTGCTAAAAAATAAGATAAAAGAACTTGGAGTTAGTTTTTGAATCTAATGGACCAAGATCTTGAAATGTGGGATCAAGAGAGATGGGTTTTAATGACTGATAAGCAGATGGTAAATACATTATATTAAACTTTTTTTAACTTTCTTAAAGTAAACTAAATATGTTAACTAATCTTTTATGTATGTTGTTTGCAGGGTCTATTGCCTGCCATCTTTGAGATCTTGCCTAATGTTGAGCATCGACACTATGCCCGACACATGTACAACAATTTCAAGAAATTGCATGGTGGATTAATACCGAAAAACCAAATGTGGCGAGCTATAAAGGCACCATATGTTGAAAAGTTTGTTGGGGTTATGAATGTGATAAATTAGATAGATCATAGTGCATATAAATGGTTGGTAGGTCAAGAAGTTAAGTACTAGAGCAGGTCTCATTTTAGAATATTTACAAAATATGATATTTTGTTGAATAACCTGTGTGAGAGTTTTAATTCTGTCATACTCCCGGCAAGAGATAGATCCATTATAGTGATGTTGGAAAAGATTCAGATCTATCTAATGAGGAAGTTGCAAAGTAAGAGAGAGTGGATGTCAAAATATGAAGGAAGTATTTGCCTTAAAATAAGAAAGTTGATGAATCAAAAGAAAAGTGAGAGTGCACCATGGAATGCCACATTCTGTGGTGGGAACAAGTTTGAAGTTAGGTGTTTAGGGACATAACAATATGTTGTAGATTTGAATGAGATGAGTTGTTCATGTAAGAGATGGGATCTTTCTGGAATCCCATGTGCACATATTATTTACGCCTTGACTTATGTGGGACGTGAGCCTGAAGACTATGTCAATAATTGCTATAAGAATGATGCTTATATGAGGGCATATGAGCCTATCATTAATTCAATTAATGGCCTAAACTTGTGGCCAGTTATTGGTAAACCATAAGTACATGCATCCAAAGCATTCAAACTCCCAGGGAAGCCAAAGAAATCTAGAAGAAAAGAGGTTGATGAAGAGAAAAAAAAAAAGCAAGAGTTGAACATAGCAATTAAAAAATTCAAAAGATCACCATAAAAGGGCAAAAGCAGAAGTGTACCATTTGCAAATGTCTTGGCCATAACAAAAGGAGTTGTAAGAAGAAAACAACATCAGTAAGTGCAAATGATGTACAAGAGAGTAGTGGAGGTAATGTGAGCAGTGAATGTAATGATCTGGATATACATTCTGAGTACCTAAATGATATCAATGTAGATGCATACATGAGTGATATCAATGTTGCCAGTAATACTAGCCAAGTCACTGTGGATGCAAACACAAGAGAGATCGATGTTAATGCAAGAACAAGTGGTATACAGGTAGAGGTAATGATGAGCAATGTGTTAGTGGCTGCCGATCTAAGTAATATACAAGTGCAAAGAATTATGGAAAATGATAGTAGTGCAAATACTACAAATGTCACACCAAGACGGAAGCTCCCTGTTAGGATGACTAAGTGTAGAATGTGTATGAAATTTGGTCATTCAACACGGTCATGCACCTCAGATCATGCAAAACACATTAAAAGAATTAAAGCCAATGCTGACAAGCTTTCAACATTCCCACCCAAGCCAAGCCATTCTAAACTTGTATGTGTTCTTCTTTCTTTGCAAGTTAATTTATATTTCAGTCCAAACTTGTATGTGTTCTTATTTCTTTGCAAGCTACATTTACTTCTAAGTCATAACTTATACACAGGATACATCTAACCAAGCCAAAAGGCCACCATTCCTTCCAGGTGGAACATGTGTGCATATGAGGGGACCAACCTTTGGTACCAAGTTCAAGATCATTAAACATTGGATCCAAAATTGTGCAAAGTTCACCATACACTTGGAAGGGAAAAAACTGTGTGAGCTTAAGAAACCTGAAAGAGGCTTTGAGTTCTAATTTAGGTAGCTGCAGCAATGAAAACTCTGGACCTTCGAAGGAGATTTGAACGATTACTTAATTGTCATATTTTATTTTTATGTATTGGCAACAACCAATTATGTATGTTTTATTTGGGATTTGGTTTATGTGTTTAACTTTGTTTAGGATTTGAAATAGTTGTAATGTATTTTGCTACAAAAAGGTGTTTCACTTTGTTTAGGATTTCAAATGTTCGTGTATGGCATAAATGGATATAAGAGCTTTTCATGATGTTTATTTTAGGTTTCGTGCCTGTGTTTATCATTCGAAAAGGAGGCAAAAGAGTTTCTTATCATTTGAATGTGTTTCTTATAATAATTCGTATATGAATGCCAAGCTTCTATTTGACATCAAAGTATGTTAACAAGTGAAACATGCTATAACTTGAAAGTGCCCACTTCGTACCACCACAAACCCAAACTTTTTTTGGCCATTCCACAAGCCCAAATTACAATATCCATAAAAACAAAAAATAAAAAAACAAAAAACACACACACACACTCACAACACCTAAACACAGATGTGCATTACAATACTCACATTATATTTTGTTAAGGGTAAATACTCAGTTTGATTCTTTATCTTTAGGGTTTGTACCATTTTAGTTCTTATTTTTCAAAATACACCCCTTTAATCCAGTATCTTTACTATTTGTCCCAACTTAGTCTTTATCTTTCAAAATGTACTCTTTTAATTCCATATCTTTACCATTTGTCCCAACTTAGTCCTTATCTTTGTCATTATAGTCCACATTAGTCCTCCACCATTTTGAAAGATAAAGACGTAGTTGAGACAAATGGTAAAGATACGAGACTAAAATGGTATATTTTGAAATATAAGGATTAAGTTGGGACAAATGGTAAAAATACAAGATTAAAATGATACATTTTAAAAGATAAAGACTAAAATGACACAAACCCTAAAAATAATGAACCAAATTGAGTATTTATCCTTTTCGTAATTGAAGCCTAGAGCTAGTATATGGGCCAACTCTGCCCAGCTCAACCCAACTCATTCGAGTCATGGATTGAGAGAATCAAGTTGAGTTCGTCCCAGGTTTTTAGTGTGTTGGGCTAGGTTAGACTCATTTCTCAAAATAAATGACTCAACTCAACCCACGAGCTCACCTCCCTAGGTCACGAGCTGGGTTGAGTTGGGTTGTGCAAACCCTTTTTTGTGATTAGTGTATTTTGAATATATTAATAGACATACATATACATATAAAACACTAATACCCACACACATACAAACACATTAATTGAGGGGCAGTTAGATTAATAAAAAATAATATAAGTAAAAATTTAATTTAATTTTTTACAAAAAAAAATTAATTTAATGGTTAACAAGACATAAGTATATTAATAACATTAACATAAAATATTACACAAGTATATTTATTATTCTCTTACTCTTCTTAATAAAAATTTCTATCCGTTATGGAGGGGAAAAAGATTAGGGATTCTCTCTAAGACTTTTAATTGAGAGGATTGTAAAATTTTGGATTTTATGGAGGAACAAAAAAAGAAAAAAAAGAAAAAAGCAGTCTAGTAGTGGTAGATTGATTAACATACTAAACATAATATTCATTAGTATATACATCTTTCTCTGTTGGACATGTCTTCTCTATTCTATACTCTCTTCCTTTCTTTTCTTTTTTTTTTGATTCAAAGGGAGACATAAAGTTATACATATATATAAATGTAGTTAGTGAAGCTCGAGCTCGCAACCTTTTACAAATACTGCGAGTCATATCATGCCATTACACCAAAGGGGCTTTGGCGTCTTCCTTTATTTTTGAATATTTCATCTATCACAATATCAGCCCTTGAACGTGGAATGCCTTTTTCTGCCTTTAAAATGATCCACCATTTTTCATGTCAATTAAGAGGTCTTTTTAAATCAAGCAGGCTCATATGGACCACAATTCTAATAGTGGCAAAGATGGAGACACACCTAAATTCTCTTTTTTGTAGGTAGCATTAACGGTTAGTTTTGGGTGTTGTAATTGTGCAACAACTACCTCAAACAATAGCTCACCAACCACGGAGTATCAATATTCTCGACAAACGCCAAACGTCAACCTTTTGGCACATATTAGTGACGCTAAAATCGCAGATATTACTGGGTGTTTTTTTTTTTCTTTTTTTCAAGTTTCATTTACCTTTCCTTAGATAGGATCACTATGATCCAGGAATTGAGGTCGTGCAATCTCTTTACAGAATCTATTTGATTTTTTTGTTTTTTCACATTGTTAAGCTCCATATTAATATAATTGTTAGATACATCAAATTAATAAAGTATATATACATACACTCTCTAACAGTTTAAATATTTAAATCAAGTGGTTACTTAACATGATATCAGAGCTCTGTTACTAAAAATGTTCTAAGTTTAAGTCTTATTACTATCATCGCATTTATTGCGTGCATATTTAAAAAGAAAAGAAAAAAGAAATTATGGCTTACATGTGAATGCACGGTTTCTAAACATCAAAGTATGTGGCCAATTAACAAGAAGGCCTATGTAAATCAACTTCAGTTCATTGCCCCCTTTGTTTTTAAACAATTTTAATCAACTTAATTGTTTGTACTCTCTAATTGACGAGTTAGTACGTAACTGCGTTGTTGAAATAGATATTTCTCACACATCGAAAAATCACCGATTCAAAAGTCAAGATATAAGATTATAAACTATTCTTCTCAACAATATAGTGAACTTTGAATTGGTGATTTTTAAATATGAGAAAAAGTATATATCAACACATGTGGACAAACCCGCACTGGACAAAACCGCAGTCCTCTCAAATTTTCAATAAAGTCTCTTCATATACTGTTGTGCGACCATCATCATGAAAAAAGTAATCATTTTCTATTTTAAACTGACCACCAATACTTCTATTTTAAACTGGCCACCAATATTTAAGAAATATTTCTCACGTTTAACTAATGCACACTTTCTTTTAGGAGGTCTTTTAATTGAATAAAGTTTCCTTTTCTGTTGAGGTACTTTTTATATTTTTGTTGGTAGTTGAATGGTCTATCAAAAAGATCAAATCAAGACAATTATACACCTTCGGAGGGATTAGTTGCATCATCGGTCCTTTTTTCCTTTCTCCGTTTCTTCTCCTATAAAACAAGGGTACATGAGCCTGGCAGCAAAAGTTAGAAAGAGGAAGAGAGAAGGATCATTGTGCTTGAGAAGAAAATCAATCTTGATGGCCAACCTATAGAAAAGGTAGTCACTTTCTTATCAATATACTTGTACATACATGTATGTATGGTTTCATTTTTCCTACTTGCTTGTTAATGTTGTTTTCATGATATATGAACTGTAAGAAAGCTTTGTTGATGCTTACTCCTTCTGATTGTTTCCCTTTCCAACTTTTCTGTTTTTGCTAAGTTAGTGAGCAAAAGGTTTCATTAATAAAAATGAAAGTACATAGCTTTTTCGTTTTTAGTTTCATTAATGAAAATCTTTTCTATAGTCTTGTGAAAGGATTATAACACTGTTGTCATATGAAGTAGAAGGCTACGATGCTCTTCTCATTGATATGTTGCAAGTTAAATAATACAGTGAGTGATACAATCTGATAAGTCCTATCATATTTGAATACAACAACCTGTCACTAAGCTATAGCTATTTACAAGAGATAAACATATCAGAATACATACATAAGCACGTGATAAACCATGGTTAAGGATATGCCTCAATATACCCCCGCAAGACGGTGGAGCCATCAATTACACCGATCTTGGACCGAATTTTCAAGAATCGAGACTTGGCCAATGGCTTTGTCCAGATATCTGCTAGTTGATGTGAAGTAGGCACGTGACAAACTCTCAAAGCCCTAGTCTGAACCTTGTCCTCATAATCAAGAGCAATGTGCTTCATGCAGGAATGAAAAACCGGGTTTGCACTTAGATATGTGGTGCCTAAGTTATCACAGTAAATCGAAGGGACCCGCGACAAATGTACCCCAAATTTCGAACCCAAGTTATCTCAGCAGTTGTGGAGGCAACTACTCGATATTCAGCCTCAGTGGACACGACCTTGCAATTTCTTCTTTGAGCACCATGAAATTGGATTTTGGCCAAGATACAGGATATATGATGTGGTTGATGTATAGTCATCCTTGTCACCTGCCCAATCCGCATCCGAAAAAGCTTGAAGAACTAGAGGCTGATGCTTGTGATAAAATAGACCATGGTGTAAAGTATTCTTGAGATATCGCAATAGTCGTTTAGTGGCTGACCAATGAGACTGTCGTGGAGATATACTGAGCCAAACGATTCACACTAAAGGCAATATTTGGGCGAGTAAGAAGCAAATACTGAAGCCCCTCAACCAAGTTGCGATATTGAGCTCCATCAGCTGGTGGCGAGCCATCATTGTGAACTAATTTAGCAGTGGCAGACATTGGGGTACACGTTTCTTTGATCCCAGACAAGTTAAGCTTAGCAAGAAGGTCACGAATGTACTTATGCTGGGAGAACAACATGTCATTTCTTGTTGGAATAGCCTCTACACCAAGAAAATAATGTAAAGCCCCAAGATCTTTTATAGAAAATAGACATGAGATAGCTTCAATTAGCTAAGATAAGAACTTGGCACAATTTCCTGTCACTAGAGATCATCAACGTACACCAAAAAATATCTTGTAACAGAGGCAGTAGCGCATGGATAAATAAAGAGGCATCGGATTTTGAATTGTGGAACCCAAACTAAATTAGAAAACTCCGAAGCTCATTGTACCAAGCCCCGCGCAACCCATAAATAGCTTTTTGAAGCCTGCAAACATAGGAGGGATGTTTTGAATCAACAAATCCCGGAGGTTGGGACATATACACTTCCTCATGACGAAAATAATTATCAACATCTAATTGATAGATATGCCAACTTGAGCTCAAAGCAATAGACAGAACAGTACGAATAGTGGTCAGTTTGACAACTGAACTGAAAATATCGTGAAAGTCGACACCAGGTTGTTGAAGAAATCCCTTAGCTACCAGACAAGCTTTATAGCGAGAAATGGTACTATCAGAATTTCTTTTTACCCGGAAAACCCACTTACAAACCACAACATGATTAGAAGAGGGACGAGAAACTAGGACCCAGGTATGATTTTTCCTTAAGGCATCAAGTTCTTCAACCATAGCACGATTCCACTTAGGATCACGAAGAGCATTCCTAATGCTACTAGGCTCGGTAGACTCGGGAATGGGATATTTAAGCGCATGAAAGTTGCGAACATAGCCAGAAAAATCTTTTGGTTTAAAGATTTTGTTTTGTTCACGAGTGACAGGTCGTGATATAGAAACTGTGGAGGGCAGAGTATCGTTACCTGCTGGATGAGATGCCGTCAACGAAGGATCTGAAGATGAAATTGGAGGAAGCAAGGACTCAGTGGAGGACCCATGTGGAACAGAAGACTCAACAGGCAGTGAAGGAGAAGGGTGCTGCGAAGACCCAGAGCTGGAATGCACTAACAGTTCACGAATGGAATTAGGCATCAAGTGTTGAGGGCGAAGAGCCGCTGACGATCTGTCGAGTGTTGAGGGTACTGTGTGAGAAGTTGTTTGTAGGGGCTAAGTGAGGACATGAAATATGCACGGCTGCAGAGCAGCTAGAGCAGTCGAGCAGTGAGACCATTTGGGAATGTCGGACAGAAGGGATGAAGTATATGAGGGATTTGAAAAAGAGTATTCCAGAAATTCAACATGCCTTGAAATATACATTCTATTGGATGAGGAGTCGAAACATTTATATGCATTATGAACATTCGAGTAACCAAGAAACAAACAAGGCTTAGAACAAGGTTGTAATTTATGCGAGGAATAGGGACGCAACCATGGAAAACAGAGACATTCGAACATGCAAAGCTTATCGTAGTTGGGTAGCTTTTTAAACAGTGTTTCGAAAGGAGACTTTAGTTTAAGAAGAGGCGTGGGTAATCTATTTATCAAATACACCGTTGTAAGAAAGGCATGAGACTAGTAGACAGGAGAAAGAGATGCGTGATGAAGTAGCGCTAAACCAGTTTCAACAATTTGCCTGTGTCGACCCTCAGCAGACTCAACGTGTTCTGGTGTATATGGTGGAGATACAAGATGTTGAATACCATGAGTTTCAACAAAATGTTTGAGACCTTTGTACTCGGTGCCACCATCAGAATAAACAGTAACTATAGAAGTGGAAAAATAGTTTTCAACCATACGCTTGAATTTTTAGAAAATGAAAAATACATCAGATTTTCTAGTCATAAGAAACAACCACACATATTTAGTATAGTGGTCAACAAACACAACATAATAGCGAAAGCCATCAATTGATTCAGTCGGTGTAGGACCCCACACATCTGTATACATTAAATCAAGTGGACGATGACTCATAAGAGTAGAGTTACCAAATGGTAACTTGTGACTCTTATTACAAACACAGGAATAACAAGCTGAAATGTTGACATCACCAGAATGAATCTATTGGAAGGATCATGCACATAGATAAGTTAGGAACACAATACTATTTTAACGTAGTTCGGCATAGCCTACGTCCACAGAATATTATTCTTTATTACTCGTAGAAACTACTACAATAATAACTCCGATATACCTACCTAGAGATATATATGTTCTAACTCTAATCTAATCTAATATGGTATACTCACCTTGTGGTGTGTGACCACTAAAATCAACCTAGGTAGCCCTATTTATATATAATAATTGCTAATCCTTTTAGGAATAGGATTCCTATACTCTATACTAAAACTTATTTAACAGAATCCTAATCACTAATAGAATCCTAATCAATTTTAATTACTAACATCCCCTCTTAAACTTGATTTGACTTGCTAGCAACCACGAACCACCACGATGTGATCCACTGCCATCTTCTCCAATGGTTTATTCCCTTCATCGACGACAATCTGGTCAAGGGAGGCATGCAGCAGCGGTACCATCATCTGTTTCTCTTTCCAGCAAATCCAATTGTTTGCAGATCATGGTTTCAAGCTCCAATGGGTTGTCAAGCCACCAAAACCTAGAGTTACTTCTTCATTAACGAAACGACTTCGTCTTTGGCTTCGTCTTGAATAGCGGCATATTTCTCTTTGTTGTTGCAATTCTTCCGTTTTTTATTTTTTTATTTTTTCCTTCTTTATTTATTTATTTTTTTCTTTTTTTTGTTTTTTCCTTTTTTTGTTCTTTTTTTGTTGATTTTTGATTTTTTTTTTGGTTGTGTTCTCTCTTAACTTGCAACTTTTTCTGCACCAATCGTCTCCGTCTCTTTCTTGAATAGTGGTGCTCATTGATTTTCTTCTAGACAATCGCAGTTGTTTGTCTTTTTCGGCGCACTTGGGGATGCCATCTCCTTCATGGCACAACAGCGATGACGCGTAGCCATCCCTTCTCTGTTGGCCATGTTGTTATCTTTTGAACTTGGAGTTGCTATTGGAACTCCATTGCTCCGGCGCGGCATCAATCTGCTAAATGCGTCGCGACAGCAATCTTCAACAATGAGCATTACACCATATCTCGATGCAAGCTTCTTGGTTGCTTCAACGTCTTCTTCTTTTTTTGTATTCTTCTACTTCAACAGCGGAATGCACTTCTCTTGGCGACGATAATAACCAACATATCTATATGTAGTCCCAGGCTCTGATACCACTTTGTTGGAAGGATCGTGTACATAGATAAGTTAGAAATACAACACTATTTTAACGTGGTTCGGCATAGCCTATGTCCACGTAATATTATTCTTTATTACTCAAAGAAACTACTACAATAATGACTCCGATATACCTACCTAGAGGTATATATGCTCTAACTCTAATCTAATCTAATATGGTACATTCACCTTGTGGTGTGTGACCACTAAAATCAACCTAGGTAGCCCTATTTATAGATAATAATTGCTAATCCTTTTAGGAATAGGATTCCTATACTCTATACTAAAACTTATTTAATAGAATCCTAATCACTGATAGAATCCTAATCAATTTTAATTACTAACAGTATCCCTAAACATTTATTATAGAACAAATGACCTAGAATGCGACTAGAAGGATGGCCTAAACAAGAGTGTCAAGTAGACAAAGAGGTTTTGAGTCCCACGCAAGCTTGCTTCAGAGGCCACACATCAGGATTTCCAGCAACCCTCGGTGACTCATACACATCATTCTGGCTCCGCCCTTGAATGAGAGGTGCCCCGTGCTGAGATCCTTCACAACAAAAGAATGTGGAAAAAATTCAATTGACATATTATTTGTTTTGCAAAACTTAGACACAGATATAAGATTTTGCTTAATTGAAGGAACATAAAGGACATTCGAAAGAGAAAGATTTAGAGCCAGAGGAAAGTTGAGAAGAACTAGTGTGAGAAATTTCAAGTCTCGAGCCATCACCCAAGAGAATATCATCTAGGCCCTCATAAGGTTGATGTAGTGTGAGATTATTGAGATCAGATGTAACATGATGTGAAGCCCTTGAATCCAAGAGCCAATTGCTGGACTCGACATTCCTAGTAGTAGTATGATTTGCAACAGGTTGTTGCATGAGCCTTTTAGCCGTATAACACTGTTTGGCTGTGTGTCCCTGTTTGTCGCAGAATTGACAGAAAATAAGAGACTTGGTCGAGAATGCTGCACCATTTTTCCCATTGCTGCCACCACTGTTTTTCTTCCACTGATTGGATTGATTAAAAACTTGCCATACTTTTGAGACTGAGAAGAGTAGCCACCTTTGGAGTTAGAAAACCCAGTAGATTTATGAGTTACATTCACAATAGTAGGACTGTTAGCAACCCGCAAGTTCTCACACCGAAGAGCAGTTTCGTACTCGACAAGTTTGTCGTGAAGCTCCTCAAAAGTTATAGGAGTATCACGAGCTCGAAAAGCGGCAGAGATTTCACGAAACCCGCTACCCAAGCCATTCAGTGCAAAACTTGTAAGATCGTCATCGAAAAGAGGAGAATCAACAGCGGCCAGTTCATCTGTGGTGTTACGAATGGTTTAAAGATACTCTGTTATCCTCTGTAACATATTGATTACCTCTGGATGCATTGGTCAATTTTTCCTTCAAATTCATGATGCGAGACCTTGATTTGTTTGCATATAATTTGTATAGTTTGTCCCAAGCAGCCCTAGAGGTCTTCACAGTAGTACATGAAGTGGTAACGGTATCAAACAGAGATGTCGGAATAGCATGCAAGAGGAGCTTGTCTTGGCAAACCCATAGTAAGTATGCAGGATTAGGAGTAGGCAGATCACTATCAGTAACCGTAGGAGATGGACAAGGAATAGTCCCATCAAGATTACCCATCAAATTGTACCCAATTAAAAGGGCATCAAGTTAAGCTTTCCAAGCGGGAAAGTTTGATGGTGTTAAATGATTATCAGCCGCAGTTATCCAAAGGACAGTTATAGTCCTATGAACATGAAACATAAGCTTGTAACTTTTGTAGTTATTTTTTTATATTCTCGCATATCATGTATAACAATTCAAACTGTAAAGTTTATCTTGTAATTGTTACAAATATGAATGAAAGAATCCCATAATAGTGTGAGAAATTACATCCTTACATGGTATCAGTGACTCAGGCATTATTCCTGGTGTTCCTTTTTTTTTTCCTCTCGTGCAAATTTCGAATCCTCTCTCTCTTCATGGCGTCATCAGATACTGGAAATTCTACCCTTCTTGCTTCGTCTACTGTTGTTCCTGATGTGACGACTTTGTCCATCGTACATCATATTCCCCAGGAGATCTCACTCATACTGAGCAATGACAACTTTTTATTTTGGAATACCCAGATCTTCCCAGTTTTACGGTGTCACAACCTATTTGGATTTGTTGATGGATCTACCCCGAAGCCTATGGTTCCTCCTGATACTATTTCTCAATAGAATCGGCTCGACCAAATGGTTCTTGGGTGGTTGCTCGTGTCTCTCTCTGATTCGGTGTTAGCTCAAGTGGTTGATAAAACAACAACGCGTGATGTTTGGACAACCTTAGAGCTTATCTACGGTTCTCAGTCCCGTGCGCAAATTCAACAAGTGAAAATTGAATTGCAGTCTCTTGCAAAGGGTACGCAATCAATCCACTCTTACGTGGAACACACGAAGTCTTTCTCTCTCTTATCCTGGCCAATGCTGGCAAGTCTGTCGACGACGATGATCTCGTTCTTTGGACATTGCGGGGCCTCAATTCGGAGTATGACCCTATTGTTGTTGCTATTAACTCCCGTCCTACATGCCCTTCTTTTGCTGAAACTTGTGGCCTGTTGTTGGACTATGAACTTCGCATTTTAGCATCCACAGCCTATCTGGATAAATCCGTAGCCCTCACTACTCACTCAACTTCTCACCCAATCTCATCTTCGTTGCCACCACCTCACCCTCACCGTGGAAATCAATCCAATAAACCCATTAGAGGCGGTCGAGGAAAGCACGGAAGGGGTCGTAAGCGTGGCAGACAATCAGTATCTCCTAATCAACCGTCGAACGGTTTTATTCCTACAGTTGTTTGCTATAGATGCGAATACCCTTATCACAAAACAAATAATTTTTGGGCTCCAAACGACGATGTTGATAATTCTGCTAAAGCTCTTAACACTGTGCATCATTCGAACTCTACCGAACCCACCTGGTATGTTGACACTGGAGCCACACACCACATGACTCCGGATGATAGTCCACTCATGGGTAAGGTTAACTACTCTGGTCTTGATTCCGTTTTGGTTGGTAATGGAGCTGGTCTAAAAATTACTCAAACTAGTTTTCAATCTCTTGGGTTTTTTAATGGTTCAAACCTGTCATGTAATGTGTTGGTTGTGCCTGATCTTGATAAGCGTTTATTGTCAGTTTCACAATTCACCAGAGAGCATAATTGTTACTTCATATTCGCCCCTTTTGGTTATTGTATAAAGGACATGAAGACAGGCAGATTAATCCACCAAGGGAAGATTGATGGTGCACTATATCCATTTTTTCCATTACCTAAGTCTTTATGTTTTGCAAATAAGGTGTCACCCGACTTATGGCATGCACGGTTAGGACATCCATCAGCCCGGGTTCTTCATCACTTGAATATAATACTTTCTATTCGCTCTCCTACAGCCACAATTACACCATGTAGTAGCTGTCAACTTGGGAAGAGTCGTAGACTTCCTTTTGATTCTCCGGTATCGAAGTCTTTATCTGTACTACACATAGTGCATTGTGATGTTTGGGGCCCTGCTCCAACTATTTCTCTAGATGGTTATTGATTCTACCTTGTATTGGTTGATGACTATTCATTTTATTCATGGTTTTATCCATTAATTCGCAAGTCTGATGTTGGTGTTATTCTTCCATCTTTTATATCTATGGTGCAAAATATTTTCAACTCCAAAATTAAATACTTTCAGAGTGATGCAAGGGGTGAGTTTGTTAATGCTAAAGTTCGTAGTTTACTCCAACACCATGGCATTGTTCATCATTTTTCCTGTCTAGGCACCCCAGCACAAATCGGGGTTGCAGAGAGAAAACATCGGCATATTGTGGAAACGGGTCTTTCTTTATTAGCTCATAGTCGACTCCTACAACAGTTTTGGGTTCATGCCTTCGCTACAGCTACTTATCTTATCAATCGCTTGCCAATTCCTACTTTACACAACAAGTCACCATAGATGTTATATAATATTGTGCCAGATTATTCTTCCATGTGTGTCTTTGGATCATTGTCTTTTCCCTGCCTGGACACTTTTCGACACACCAAGCTGGATTTCAAGAGTTGTCCATATGTGTTTGTTGGGTACAACCCTCTTCATAAGGGATTTCAATGTTACAACCCTGCTACTCAGAAAATTATCATCACTCGCAACATGGTATTTGATGAAGCTAAGTTTCCTTCGGTCATTTTTGCACCTTCAAGCTCTACTAGAAAGGCATTTACTATAAAACCATTTCTTCACAAATTGCTGCCTCAAGATTTTGTCAATACTCCTTCTACTCCACTATCTGATGTTCTCGTGCCCTCCTCATCTACAACCGCTTCTTTGCCACTTGCTGTTCCAAATTCCCAGCTTGATGATCAGTCTAATATTCTATCGGGACACTCTCCAATTCATTCACCTACTACACCTTATCTCATGCACCAACATGATGTTTCACAAATAGAATATGCTTATTCAAGGCCATAGTCTGATGTTGCTCCTAATGCTTAAAGAATGTTCCTTGACAATTGTAGAACATGTATTTATAGCTTTTTAACATTTTCTGCGGTTGAATGTTGAGATTGTAATTTAAAATGTCAATTGAATAGTAAAATATGAATAGTAAACCCTTGAAACATAGAAGTTGTTCTGTTATGCGTTCTGTTGATGTGAAAAAATGCAAGATATGCTAGATTGCCTAAATACATGATTTGTTTGAATTGTGTAATGGAAAAAATGAGAAAAATGCATTGGTAAAAGTCGGGTTCGTTTAGGTTGAGTTTAGCATTTTCTTGTTTTGAGTGATGGCATTGTCTCGGGAGGCTATGGAAGCACTTTTGGTGTGGTTATGGCGTTGGTTGGGTGTTTGGTTAGTATAGTTGTAGTTCAAACAAGCAAAGGGGGAAATCGGGGCTTTGCGTGAATTCTAGGGTAAAGTAGGGTTTCGGGGTCTTTAGACGTGCCTTATGGTAACCTAGGAGGATTGGTGAAGTCAGTTTCCAGAACTCGTGGCTCGTTTGGAAATAGTAGCATTTTGATAGTTGGGGTCGATTTGTGATTTTGCTTGTTATCTTAATGTTATGCCTATAGAATGTTTAATATTGCTTGATATGCTTGTTAGAGTTGATTTTGATTGAAATGCTTATCAACTGTTGCTATTGCGTGCGAGAGTAACCTACTTTGTTATTCTCCCACGTGTGGCTCTATTGCTTGATTGCTCGATTGTTGCATTGTATATTGTATTGCATTCATAGAGTCAGGGGCGGTGTGATGGGCCTCTCTGGGTAGCCTCGGGTTGCCAGTGTTGGTTGTCCTAGCTCCGTGTCCTATTCCCTTTCTCGCTTGGGTTGCCTCCCAGGGAGATTTGGGTCATAGAATTGATGGATACTTCTGGGGTATTCCAAACTGAAGTTATAAGGTGGTTTGGGCCAGTGCGTCGTCATCGAATTCGTGATTGAAAGTTGCTCGTGGAGAGTGAATCGTATCCTTTGAATGAGTGTTTATAGTTTTAATGCTTGTCTTGTTTATTGTTGGCTTTGTTTGTATCTCTATATGATAATTGAATGAATTGCTTAACTATTTGCATTGCATTCTCCTCTCATCTCCGTCCTTGAGACCAATAACCCTCGCTGAGCAATAGTTTTTGCTCATTCCTTTCTATACTATATTTTACAGGAGTAGTTGAAGCGGACCCTATTGAGGTAATTGAGGAGGAGGAGCAAGTGGAGGTGTTTCCTTGATAGCACTTCTTTGGTTAGCTGGTGGTTGGTTGCCAGACTTTTGTGCGGGCCATGCTTGATATGTTAATGCTTGGTTGTCGCTTCATTTTGAGGCTTGTAGCCTTGTATGTAGTTTCATTTTGAGGCCTCTATGGTATTATGTTATAAAGTTGAAAGAATGTGAAGTTGTAAAGATATACTCTTATGACTAGTAAAGAATTGCATACTAATGGTTTAACTATTTAATGGCACGAATACTTGTGTAGTGTGCATGACATTTTTGGTTTGCAAAGTTGTTAATGAGAAGATGTATATTTTCTAAAAGAAAGTTGGCTTGTTTCCAATGTTTATTATGGTTTTCGCAAGTATTATGTTGAATGTAGGGTTCTCGGATCGTCCATGGTACAGGGGAGACTCCGTCCGTGTGTCGGGTCCGGGCTTGGCCTTTTGCGGGGTCAGGTCGGGGCGTGACATCTTTAGGTGGTATCAGAGCATGTTAGTCTTGCATGAGCCGGGATATGTTTCTCGGTCTGTGGGGTAAAGGTCTAAAATGCTAAAGTGTTATTGTATGATTGTTAAGTGAAAAATGTTATAGTATGACTATGTGAACTTGAGTGCTTATGTGTTCAAGTGAAATGTTTGGCATGTCAATCTTGTCTTACAAGAATTGTGTGATAGGATATTTGATTGTTATTGACTTGAGTATTATCTAATCTTATGTGCTATATTTCTGTCTATAAACTGCTTTTATATGTTGCCAGCTATTGTGAGTTGTTAATATGCCGCCACGTCGGGGTACTCAAGGTCAAGGGGCAGATGAAGAGGCAGCAGAACAGGGTCAGCAACCGTTGCCTGAACAGTTTATGGCTACTATGACCACAGCAGTTGACCGGATTACACAGGTACTACATGAGCAGAGGCAGGACAGGAATAATAATCCCCAGGGAAATCAAGCTAATCCTGGTAGACAGGGGTATAGGTCTGAGAATAACCAGTTAGAGAAATTCCTGAGGCACAAGCCGGGTAAGTTCTTTGGAGAGCCGGATGATGAGGCAGCCGAGAGATGGATTAACCGTGTTGAGAAAATTTTCGCTGCTTTGAGGTACACTGATGAGACAAGAATAGATTATGCGGCATTCCTATTTGAGGGCGACGCAGAACAGTGGTGGAACACTGTCAGGTTGAGGTGGGACTGTGAGGATGTTCCGCATTTGTGGGATGATTTTGTGAGTGAGTTTCGGGACAAGTATATTCCCGAGATAGCTAGGGAAAGGCGGGAAGACGAGTTTGTGGCCCTGAAGCAAGGAAACATGACTGTTGCACAGTATGAGGCTAGGTTTGTTAGCCTGTCGAGGTATATGCCTGAGCTAGTGCGGCCAGCTAGGAGGATGATTTATAGGTTTGTTCGTGGGCTGAGAATGGATATTCAGCTGCATTTGACTCGGCAGACCTATACTACTTTTCCCGAGGCATTTCAAGCAGCCTCGAAGTTTGAGAAAAAGAAGGCTGAGATGATAGTTGAGAGTAGCCAGCCGAGTAAGAAACAGTACTTGGGCCAAAGCAGCCAGAGTCAGCCGAGGTAGTATCAGACTTCTGCGCATGTTCCTCAGCAACGTCTGTATCAGCCACAATATCAGATTCAGGCTAGGCCGGCTGTGACTAGACCTCAGTAGCGAGGTACAGTTCCTACCACTGCTAGAGCCCCCGCACCTACGGGAAACACTGTTGTAAGACAAAATCAGCAGTGTAACTTTTGTAATCGATCGGGGCACGTTGAGGCTAATTGCTAGAGGAAGAGTGGTAAGTGCACGGGTTGTGGGAATGATGAGCATAGGGTGAAAGATTGCCCTAAGTATAAGAATGTTCAGGGCTATACTGGAGGCCAAGGTGTGTAGAATAGGGCTGTAGGTGCAGGTCCAACACAGAGGGTACAGGCTAGGGTCTTTGCACTGGATGCGGATGAGTTACCCGACACTACAGCAATAGTGGAAGGTACCTTTCTTCTCAATACTCAGCCAGTTAAAGTTTTGATTGATCCCGGAGCTACACATTCGTTTATAACTCCTGCATGTGCACGATCTGTGAATGTTTGCATTGATAAACTGCCGCATGAAGTTGAAGTTAGTACGCCTTTGGGTGCGAAATTTGTTACTGAGTCTATTTGCAAATCTTGTGATATATGTATTGAGAACCGTAATTTTCCTGCTGATTTAATTATACTGCCCTTCCGTGACTTTGAAATCATATTGGGAATGGATTGGTTGGGGAAATACTATGCTCAGTTGGATTGTAGAACAAAGATTGTTTATCTTCAGATTCCTGACCTACTGGTACTGGAGATTGTTGGGAACTGCAGGGCTGCCCGAATTCCTCTTTTATCATCAATCAAGGCTTCTAAGTTGTTGAATAAAGGTTGTGAAGCTTACTTAGCTTATCTGATCAATCAACCTACTGATAAGTTGAATTTGAATGAGGTTCCAATTGTTAAAGACTTCCCTGGTGTATTTCCCGAGGAATTACCGGGTTTACCACCGGATAGGGAGATTGAATTTGTGATTGACCTTATGGCAGGCACTGCGCCAATTTCTAGAAGTCCTTATAGAATGGCATCGGCTGAACTTCAAGAATTGAAAATTCAGCTTCAGAACTTGCTTGAGAAAGGGTTTATACAACCTAGTTCTTCGCCGTGGGGTGCGCCTGTGTTGTTTGTGAGAAAGAAAGACGGCACGCTACGGTTATGTATTGATTACAGGGGACTTAATCAAGTCACGATTAAGAACAAATACCCCTTGCCGTTGATTGAAGAATTGTTTGACCAGTTGCAGGGTGCGAGTGTTTACTCCAAATTTGACTTGAGGCAGGGTTACTATCAACTCAGGATTCGGAGTGACGATATACCTAAGACGGCATTTAGGACTAGATATGGCCACTATGAATTTGTTGTGTTACCGTTTGGATTGACGAATGTACCAGCCGCATTCATGGACTTAATGCAGAGAGTTTTTTGACCTTATCTTGATCAATTTGTCGTAATCTTTATTGACGACATTTTAGTGTACTCTAAGAATGAGGCTGAACATGAACAACATTTGAAGATTGTGCTACAGACTTTGCAAGAAAATAAGCTTTTTGCTAAATTCAGCAAGTGCGAATTGTGGTTGAATCAAATATCTTTTCTAGGCCATATCATTTCAGATCGAGGAATTTCAGTAGACCCAGCTAAGATTGAAGTTGTTTTGTCTTGGAAGAGACCTGAAACGGTATCAGAGATTCAGAGTTTTCTGGGGTTGGCAGGTTACTACCGGAGGTTTGTTAAAGACTTTTCCAAAATTTTTGGACCTTTAAGCTAGTTGACTCGAAAGAAGGTTACTTACAACTGGGATGCTAAATATGAATCCAGTTTCCAAGAACTGAAGAAGAGACTAACTACAGCTCCTGTACTAGCTTTACCTGAGGGTACAAAAAACTTTGTTGTCTACAGTGATGCATCTAAAGAATGTTTGGGCTGTGTTTTAATGCAGAATGGTAAGGTGATTGCCTATGCTTCTAGGAAGTTAAAACCATATGAAGTCAATTACACTACACATGATCTAGAGTTAGCTGCAGTTATGTTTGCTTTAAAGAAGTGGCGTCATTACTTGTGGGGTAGCAGATTTGAAATTTTTACTGACCACAAGAGCCTCAAATATTTATTTTCACAAAAAGATTTGAATATGAGGTAGCGAAGATGGCTAGAGCTATTAGGTGGCTACAATTGCTCTATAAACTATGTGCCAGGTAAGGCAAATGTTGTTGCAGATGCTTTGAGCCGAAAGACTACTGTTGCAAGTTTAATTATCAAGGATAAGGAGACTTTGGAGGAAATTTGTTCATGGAAGCCAAAAGCTATTGAGGTAGGGATTCGATTTGCTAGCTTACAAATTCAGTCGGAATTGCTAGCACAAATTAGAGAGGCTCAGAAGACTGATCCTCACCTCTTGAAAATCCAAGAAAAAACAAAAAGGGGATAGTCGGATTTTAAATTACATGCAGATGGTATCTTCAGATTCAGGGACAGGGTGTGTGTTCCTGGTGATCCGACTTTGAAGAATGAGATTCTGTCCGAGGCACATAATTCGAGATATACGATTCACCCGGGCAGTACTAAAATGTATAGAGATCTGAAACAACACTTCTGGTAGAACAATATGAAGAGGGAGATTGCTGGGTATGTATCCAGGTATATGACTTGTCAGAGGGTTAAAGTTGAGCATCAGAGGCCAGCCGGGCTTCTGCAACCGTTGTCGATTCCGCAATGGAAATGGGTGCATATAACAATGGACCTTGTGACCGATCTTCCTAGATCTCCGAGAGGATGTGATTCTATATGGGTTGTTGTGGACCGATTGACTAAGGTTTCACATTTTATTCCCGTGAACAAACATGATAGCCTTGATAAACTAGCTAAGCTTTATGTTGCTAATATTGTGAGACTTCATGGTGTGCCACAGAGTATAATGTCATATAGAGATCCCAGATTTAGATCTCGTTTTTGGCAGAAGTTGCAAGAAGCCATGGGAACTAAATTGAGCTTCAGTACTGCATACCATCCACAAACTGATGGCCAGTCTGAGAGAACCATCAAGATCTTAGAGGACATACTACGGGCATGTGTGTTAGACTTTGGGAAGAATTGGGAGAAGTTTTTGCCTTTAGCGGAGTTCGCCTACAATAATAGTTATCAATCTACTATAGGTATGGCTCCCTACGAGGAGTTGTACGGTCGTAAATGCAGATCCCCATTGTATTGGGAAAAGGTTGGAGAAATGAGAACAGTTGATCCGACTGTGTTACCTGAGATGATTAAGATGGTAGATAATGTTCACCTTATTCGCCAGCATATGCTTACTGCTCAAAGTTGTCAGAAGAGTTATGCAGATAAGCACCGTCGGGATCTTGAGTTTGATTTGGGAGATTGGGTATTTCTTAATATTTCTCCTCAGAAGGGATTGATTCGGCACGGTAAGAGCAGGAAACTTAGTCCCAGGTATATGGGTCCGTATGAGATCACCGAAAAGGTAGGTCATTTGGCTTATCGCTTAGCTTTGCCTCCGAGCTTGTCGACACTGCACGATGTTTTCCACGTGTCAATGTTGAGGAAATACCATCCAGATCCTTTCACATGTACTTGAACCAGAACCTTTGCAGATTGAGAAAAAGTTGACTTATGAAGAGAAATTGATTCGAATTGTGGATCGGAAAGTTCAGGAACTTCGCAGAAAGAGTATTCCGTTAGTAAAAGTTCTGTGGAATCATCATGGATTTGAGGAAGCGACTTGGGAAAGAGAGGACCAAGTTCGGAATCAGTATCCGGAGTTGTTTGTTAACCAGGTAAGAATTGCGTGGGCGCAATTGTTTTAAGGGGGAGAGGGTGTAATACCCGAGTCCGGAATGTGAAATTTTCCTATTTATTATTTTGAAAATTATATTTTCTTAAATTCTTTGAAATCAAATTATTACTTCTTTGTTGTCGCAAAGTACATTGCATTTCGGGAGCGATAGCTAGAGAGTGTTTTCTAGTCCTCAGTAAATAGTGAAAACTAGTATTTAGTGTTTTAATTTTAGTGTTTTAGTGGTTGTTAGCTAGAATTAATTTGGTGATGGTTGTTATAGCTTTAAAATGCATAAAAATAGGCCAATTTGACCAATTTTTAAGTTAGTTGACCAAGCTTGACCATTTGACCAAAGGCTTGTCATCTTTTATAAGTTATAACATAGCAAAATAAAAATAAAAAAAGCACAAAACAGAAAACCTACTGGCCGAAACCAAGAGGAAAGAAAAAAAAATATTTTCAATCTTCAAACTTCAAATTTTCGTGTGAGCTTGCACAAGGTTGTTACCGAGGCATCCAGCGAGGTTTTCTTAGCGATTAGGAGTGTCCAAGGTGAGGGAAGCACGTTATTTGCGCATTTGAATAACATGTATATCAACTTTATGATTTTTGGGTTTTATCCGTAGTTTGTTATTTTAATCGTTTTAATGCTTAAAGAATGTTCCTTGACAATTGTAGAATATGTATTTATAGCTTTTTAACATTTTCTGTGGTTGAATGTTGAGATTGTAATTTAAAATGTCAATTGAATAGTAAAATATGAATAGTAAATCTTTGAAACGTAGAAGTTGTTCCGTTATGCGTTCTGTTGATGTGAAAAGATGCTAGATATGCTAGAATGCTTAAATGCATGATTTGTTTGGATTGTGTAATGGAAAAAATGAGAAAAATGCATTGGTGAAAGTCGGGGTCATTTAGGTCGAGTTTAGCATTTTCTCGTTTTGCATGATGGCATTGTCTCGGGAGGCCATGGAAGCACTTTTGGTGTGGTTATGGCGTTGGTTGGGTGTTTGGTTAGTATAGTTGTAGTTCAAACGAGCAAAGGAAAAAATCGAGGCTTTGCGTGAATTCTAGGGTAAAGTAGGGTTTCGGGATCTTTAGATGTGTCTTATGGTGACCTAGGAGGATTGGTGAAGTCGGTTTCCAGAACTCGTGGCTCGTTTGGAAATAGTAGCATTTTGATAGTTGGGGTCGATTTGTGATTTTGCTTGATATCTTAATGTTATGCCTATAGAATGTTTAATATTGCTTGATATGCTTGTTAGAGTTGATTTTGATTGAAATGCTTATCAACTGTTGCTATTGCGTGCGAGAGTAACCTACTTTGTTATTCTCCCACGTGTGGCTTTATTGCTTGATTGCTCGATTGTTGCATTGTATATTGTATTGCATTCATAGAGTCAGGGGCGGTGTGATGGGCCTCTCTGGGTAGCCTCGGGTTACCAGTGTTGGTTACCCTAGCTCCGTGTCCTATTCATTTTCTCGCTTGGGTTGCCTCCCAGGGAGATTTGGGTCGTAGAATTGATGGATACTTCCGGGGTATTCCAAACTAAAGTTATAAGGTGGTTTGGGCCGGCGCGTCGTCATCGAATTCGTGATTGAAAGTTGCTCGTGGAAAGTGAATCGTATCCTTTGAATGAGTGTTTATAGTTTTAATGCTTGTCTTGTTTATTGTTGGCTTTGTTTGTATCTCTATATGATAATTGAATGAATTGCTTGACTATTTGCATTGCATTCTCATCTCATCTCCGACCTTGAGACCAATAACCCTCGCTGAGCAATAGTTTTTGCTCATTCCTTTCTATACTATATTTTACAAGAGTAGTTGAAGCGGACCCTATTGAGGTAATTGAGGAGGAGGAGCAAGTGGAGGTGTTTCCTTGATAGCACTTCTTTGCTTAGCTAGTGGTTGGTTGCCAGACTTTTGTGCGGGCCATGCTTGATATGTTAATGCTTGGTTGTCGCTTCATTTTAAGGCTTGTAGCCTTGTATGTAGTTTCATTTTGAGGCCTCTATGGTCTTATGTTGTAAAGTTGAAAGAATGTGAAGTTGTAAAGATATACTCTTATGACTAGTAAAGAATTGCATACTAATGGTTTAACTGTTTAGTGGCACGAATACTTGTATAGTGTGCATGACATTTTTGGTTTGCAAAGTTGTTAATGAGAAGATGTATATTTTCTAAAAGAAAGTTGGCTTGTTTCAAATGTTTATTATGGTTTTTGCAAGTATTATGTTGAATGTAGGGTTTTCGGATCGTCCACGGTATAGGGGAGACTCCGTCCGTGTGTCGGGTCCAGGCTTGGCCTTTTGCGGGGTCGGGTCGGGGCGTGACAGTTTTCATGCATCAACCGCAAGGCTTCGTGGATTCTAATTATCCTGACTATGTTTGCAAGTTGCACAAATCATTATATGGCCTAAAACAGGCCCCGCGAGCATGGTATCATAAATTCAGCTCCTTTTTGTTTTCTTGTGGTTTTGCTCATTCTCATCACGATGCATCTCTATTTGTCCGTCATTCTTCGGATCATATTATTATTCTTCTTATCTATGTCGATGACACAGTTATCACAAGGGATGACATATATAACATTCAATCATTTATTCAACAACTCTCCAACTCATTCTACATGAAGGACGTTGGGCAATTGCATTTTTTTTTAGAATGGAAGTTAAGCATCATAATGATCATTTCCTGCTAACTCAAAGCAAATATTCAATTCAATTGCTCCAGAAATTCAATCTTGATGGTGCGAAACCCGACTCCACTCCGATGGCTTCCGTACGCTTAACTCCTTTTGATGGTGATCTTTTGGCTGATCCCACAGAATATAGATAACTCGTAGGTGCGTTGCAATATCTCACGATGACTCGTCCAGACCTGTCATATGCTGTAAACTTTGTGTGTCAATTCATGCAAGCTCCTCGTACATCACATCTCGTGGCTGCCAAGAAGATCTTAGGATATGTCAAGCACAATATTGATTTCGGTTTTCGTTTCACTGCAAATCATGACATGAGTCTCACAGGTTATTGTGACGGAGACTGGGTCGGGTGCCCAACTACTCGTCGTTCAACCACTAGCTATGCAATATACCTAGGCCAAAATATTATTACATGGAGCTCGAAGAAGCAGCAAACGGTTTCTAAATCTAGCTCCAAGGCTGAATATCACGTCGTTGCTGCTCTTACTTTTGAAATCTTATGGGTTTGTCATGTCATGGACTTTCTTCGCCTCAAACAGACCTGCTCCACGATTTTGCGTGACAATGTGAGTTCAATATACATGGCCAGCAATCTGATCATTCATAACCGCAGCAAATACATCGAAATCGATGTCCATTTTGTCAGAGAAAAGATTATTGATGGTGAAAGAATAGGGAAAACCTCTGGAAACACTTACCAGAGATGTGTATATTATCATGTATATATATAGCCGATGTTGTGTTACAATAGATAAGGAGCAGTTTACAAGAGATAAGATCAAATTGAAGTAGTTGCGTTACAAAGGATAACAATTTACAAATTCAAATTATTTTATCATGATCTGTATTCCTAACATCCCCCCGCAAACTAACAGGAAGATCAGTGACGGATAATTTGTTACGCAAAGAACATAAACAATCGGCAGTGTGTCCCTTGGTAAAAATGTCCGCAAGTTGAAGAGAGGTATGAACATACTGCAGAATGATGTCACGGTTTGCAACCTTTTCTCTGACAAAGTGATAATCCACCTCAATATGTTTAGAACGAGAATGAAAGATTGAATTAGAGGCAAGAGCAAGAGCACTGATATTATCACACCAAACGACAGGAGCAGAGTCAAGTGCCACTTACAACTCGTACAAGAGCATGCGCAACAAATACACCTCTGCAGTAACAATAGCTAAGCATCGATATTCGGCCTCGGTAATAGATTTTGACACCACAGGTTGTTTCTTGGCCGACCAAGAGATAAGATTGGGACCAACATAAACACCATAGCCACACATTGATCGTCTATCATCAGGGTCGCCAGCCCAATCCGAGTCACAATAGGCATTAACAGAAAAAGAACCAGGTTTGCAGAAGAGCCCATAATCAAGTGTTTGCTTTAGGTTCCGCAACACACATTTGGCTGCTGTCCAATGAGCTGAAGTCGGGGATTGCATGTGTTGGCAAAGCTGATTCACAGAATATGCAATGTCAGGGTGAGTGAGAGTGACATATTGTAGGGCCCCTACAATGTGCCAATACTTAGTAGGATCCAAAAGAGGTTCTCCATCAAATTTGGACAGCTTAGAACCCGAGACACAAGGAGCACGATAAGGTTTGATGCCAAGAAGTTTCGCACGTTCCAAGAGATCAATGATATATCTCGTTTTCCGAAGATGCAAACCTGCAGAATTCCATGTGGCTTCAATGCCTAAAAAATATGACAAATGGCCGAGATCTTTCATAGCAAAATCAAGCTGTAGGTTAGATATGAGAGATATAATGAAATCCTGATTATTGGAAGTAACAAGAATATTATCCACATAGACTAACAAAAATGCATGAACTGAAGCATGATGATAAGTGAACAATGATGGATCGACTTGTGAACTGTGAAATCCAAGTGATAAAAGAGTAGTAGAGAGTCGATTAAACCAAGCTCGAGGAGCTTGCTTTAATCCATAGATAGACTTGTGTAGCTTGCAAACAAACTGTGGATGCTTAGGATCCTTAAAACCTTTCGGTTGTGTCATATAAACCTCTTCTTCCAGAATGCCATGTAGAAAGGCGTTGGAGACGTCAAGTTGCCGAATGACTCAATTAAATGAAACAGCAAGGGCAAGCACCATACGAACTGTAAAGGGTTTGATAACAGGACTGAAAGTGTCATGAAAATCAATCCCACTACGCTGGAGATAACCAACAGCCACGAGTCTGGCCTTCCGACGTTCAATGCTACCATCGGGTCGTCGTTTGAGCTTGAACACCCACTTGCACGACACAACATTTTTCCTAAGAGGCCAAGAACACAAGGACCAAGTTTCATTTGACAATAATACCGTAAATTTACTCTCCATTGTTGCATGCCACTCGGGTAGGGACACTACTTGGGCATAGGTTCGAGGCTCAAAAACAGAAGCACCTACATGTAAATCTTGAAGAGGGTGACGAGTTGAATAAAACAATTGAAACCCAAGAAAGGTTCGTGGCTTGAGATTTCCAGTCCGAGAACGTGTGATCATACGAGAGGAAGGGAGAGAAGGTACATGCTCACTATCGGGTGGTGCAGGTATGGGGTGACTGGGAGAGATGATGGACGTGGGAGCAAGTGAGGAACTCTCGGTCTGGCCAGAATTTTGTGCAGGTAAGGGACTCTCGGGTTGGATGGAATGTTGAGGGGAGGGTAAGAGATTAAGTGAGGTTTCAGAATTTTGTATAGGTATGGGATGACTGGTAGATGTAGTAGGCAAAGCAAGAGTAGTATTTGTGATAGAAGTGGGGAAAAGATGCGAGGGAGGAGATAGAAATAAAGTGGAAGTATTACCTAAGGAGTCCGAGCCGCTAACGGAGGTAGTGACCATGGATTGTATCCGAGCAGGGAAGCTTGTTTCATCAAAGATCACATGTCTAGAGACGTAGACCCGTCGGAAGGATGGATCAAGACAATGAAAGCCTTTTTGATTAGAACAATAGCCAAAGAATATACATGGAGTGCTGCGAAAAGCTAACTTCTCTTGTGTGTAAGGCCGAATATATGGAAAACACTTGCAACCAAATGCTCTAAAATAAGTAAAATCAGGAGAAAGCTTGAAGAGACATTGATATGGTGATAAGAAGTGAAGGACTTTGGTAGGTAAACGATTAATGATAAATATAGAAGTGAGAAAAGCATCAACCCAAAATTTCTCGGATAAACCTGATTGAGCAAGCAAGGTAAGTCCCATTTCCATTATATGACGATGTTTTCTTTTGGAGAGACCGTTTTGTTGAGAGGTATGAGGACAAGAGAGGCGATGGAAAATTCCATTGTCACTCAAAAACTACTTAAACATGGTAGAACAATATTCACCCCCATTGTCACTTTGAAATTGTTTAATGGTGTAATTAAATTGTTTTTCCACTAAAAGCTTGAATTTAACAAAGGTAGAATAAACATCAAATTTATGTGAAATGGGAAACAACCAACAAAAACGACTAAAATCATCAATAAATATTACATAATAGCGACAACTAGTCAAAGAAGAAGTGGAAGTGGACCAAACATCAGAATGAATTATTTCTAGAGGAACAGTTGATTCTCTAGATGAATCAAAGAATGGTAACTACTTGGACTTTCCTAATTGACAAGACTCACAAATGGACTGTTTATGGACTGAACCATTAACAGGGAGAGAAAAATTTTAAACAACATGATGAAGAGTAGCGGCGGAGGGATGCCCCAAGCGATCATGCCAAGTGGAGAAAGGAGCCTTGACGCCAACGGTCATGGAGAGAGCATGAAATTTTGATAAAGACAATTGACGAAGGTTGATCGGGTACAATCCATTATCACTTGGCCCCGTCAGGAGCGTGTCCCCCATTAGGATGTCCTTCACAGAAAAATTAGAACCAGTAAGTTCAAAGAGAACATTATTATCTTTGCAAAATTTATTTATGGAAAGCAAATGAGTTGAAGCATGAGGAAAACAAGCAACGTTATTTAAGACTAAAGTGGAGGAAGGGGTTTTAATGGAAGCACTGCCAGTACGGGAGATCATCAAACCTGTCCCGTTACCTATGCCCACAGAGTCATCCCCTTCATAAGGTTGAGAGATGGCAAGATTAGCAATGTCGGAGGTAACATGAACATTTGTACCACTGTCAGCATACCATTGATGTTGATTGAGATATGCAGTATTAGCCTCAGCGACCATAGCAGCCAATTCAGTTGGAGGATGTCGTCCCTGAAAAGAATAGTTCATGCGATTAAAGCAGTCAAGCGCCTGATGGCCATCTCGTTTGCAAATCTGGCATAGAAAGCGTGGCCTAGCTTCAGAAGATACAGGAGCTGTAGAAGATAGCGGTAAGTGAGGCAACGGTTGCCAATATTGAGAAGGAGCAGGCCCCGAGCCATTAGACTTAGTTCCACTAGAAAACCGAGACTTGGTATTGTTCTGACTGTTTGATTTAGAGGCCGGCATGTGTGAGTAGAACGCATAGGAGCCAGCTTCAAGTTGAATAGACTGAGTGTGAAATTTTTGTATAAGATCATAGTTCAACAACTCTACATGAAAATCTGAGAACGACATAGATTTATCCTTAGCAAGAAGTATATATGTCGTGACAAATGAGTGAAAAGAATAGTTGAGACCATTAAGAACTGAGAGGATCAAATATGAATCAGCAATAGGTTTCCCAACAGCCAATAACTCATCAGCAAGAGATTTAACCTCATCCAAAAAATTTTGGCAAGACATAGAACCTTGCTATAGAGATTGCAATTTCCGCTTAATAAGTGAAATACGAGAAGTAGAAGGCACAACAAAACGTGCCTTAAGGGCTTGCCAAGCAAGCCGAGAGGTCTCAAGCCCATAGATAGTAGAAACCACCGCAGGAGACAAAGAAGAAACTATCCAACCAAGTACCGATTGGTCCTTATATTTCCAAACAACATAAGAAGGATTAAGAGTACCTTGGGCCTTGTGTTCATCAGTGGAAAATTGAGGAGGACATGGGTGGGAACCATCAATGATTCCCATAAGACCATAGCTACGAAATAAAGGAAGCAATTGAGCATTCCAGGCAAGGAAGTTAGTTCCATCAAGTTTGATGGAAATAACTTGAGCTGGAAGATGAACGGCAGTGGAAGATGAAGAAGAATTTGAAGTGGCAGCGGAAGATGACGAAGAATTTGAAGTGGCAGCCATAGGATCGACAAAAGCGCGAGTTATAGGACTTTCTGATACCATGAAAGAATAGGAAAAACCTCTGGAAACACTTACCAAAGATGTGTATATTATCATGTATATCTATAGCCGAAGTTGTGTTACAATAGATAAGGATATAGCCAGAGCAATGTACATGAGATAAGATCAAATCGAAGTAGTTGCGTTACAAAGGGTAACAATTTACAAATTCAAATTATTTTATCATGATCTGTATTCCTAACAGATGGCACTTTGCAAGTCAAGTATATTCCCACGCGTGACCAGCTTGCTGACATATTCACTAAACCACTCTTCAAGCCGCGATTCGAGCTACTTCATGACAAGCTCTCAGTGCTTCTTCCACCCTCAGCTTGTGGGAGGGTGTTAAGTGGTGATCAGCCGCAGTTATCCAAAGGACAGTTAGAGTCCTATGAACATGAAACATAAGCTTGTAACTTATGTAGTTATCTTCTTATATTCTCGCATATCATGTATAGCAATTCAAACTGAAAAGTTTATCTTGTAATTGTTATAAATATGAATGAAAGAATCCCATAATTGTGTGGGAAATTACATCCTTACAGATGGTGTCAATTTGAGTGGTAGTTGCACAGCAGCATTAAAGGCGATGATGCCATCAAAAGAAGTGGTTGATGCAGGAATGGAGACAAAAGATTGTGCCGAAGCACTAGTGGCGTGTGCAGAAGCACTGGTGGAGGAGGATGAGGTGTGCGCCATCTAAAAAAAAAAATTCTTATTTTTCTCGTTGGAGTCAGATTAATTAGCTCTGATTACCATGAAAGGATTATAGCACTGTTGTCATATGAAATAGAAGGCTACGATGCTCTTCTCATTGATATGTTGCAAGTTAAATAAGGGTTTTTCTTCCCTGAGACATGTGGTAAATATGTCACAGTTACATGGACAAAAAAATGCTTCAATTAGTTGTTAAATGTCAATCAATTGTCATAAGTGGGGGTATCATAGAAATTTATTTAAAACTCTGTAAGGCCAAATTAGTAAAAAAAGAAACTTCTGACATGGTATATATGCACGACATAGACGAACGTGGATTAGCCTCATAGAATAACAACTTAACATGTGGCTGTGGTAGATTTGCCACATGCCTCATGAAAGAATTTTCCGTTAAATAATACAGTGAGTGATACAATATGATAAGTCCTATCATATTTGAATACAACAACCTGTCACTAATATAGAAGATAAGCTATAGCTATTTACAAGAGATAAACATATCAGAATACATACATAAGCACGTGATAAACCATGGTTAAGGATATGTCTCAATATCTTGTAATAATTCATTTTTTTTTGTACCAACTATCATGCCCACGGTAAACACTAATTCCCTCTTATTTCTATAATTAAGAGTTCTATATATAGTTGTAATTTCTAATTTCCACATTAGAGCGTAAATTATAACAAGGCAGTCACCTTTAAAACAATTTACTAACCAATTAGCCACTTTATTTCTAGTCCAACATATTAGGTGCTTCGAAACCATTTTATACTATGTACTTCATTTAGTTCTCAGTCTGGGTCAAACTTGCTTACTTCGCAAACAAAACAGAAAAAGAAAAAGAAAAAAAAGAAGAATTATGTGACTCAAGTTCAAATAACCGCAATTATATAGTTCAGGCATTTATAAGCTCTACGACAAGTTCGTAATTTTTCTTTTGGTTGGATATTCATGTCAATTGAAGCGTATGAACCTATGCATTGGTAAAATAGATTTTGCTCCCTTAGCCTGATTTTAGAATTATTATCTCTATCATGTAGCCACATTATTTTTATAATAGAGATCGTTTAAAATGATGCGAATCTACATACTTCAGCTCAAGAAAAATGAAAATTTCTCCACACTGTGAGAGCGGAATTGTACCCGAAGAAATTTAATCATGCTAAGACTGCTGTAAGGTGTTCGAAATTTTAATTGTGATAATAGGGTAAAAAAAAAATTCAGATTGCTTTGAAAATAGAAAAAAGGAAAACAAAAAGATGGTAGAGAGAGTATATTCATTTTCTCCTTTCTAAATAGGGAAGTAGAAGTTGACTCCTTTGAATGAACAATAGGCTTAGTGGATTTAATAATATAAGAGAACATTAGCTTGTCACATATTTTAACTTTCCTCACCTCTCACTACGCAAAAACAAACGAACTTATATTGACATATTCTTTCATGTTGTACAGCTACCCTCCATCTAAAGTCTTCGTAAAAGTTGGAAGTTCAACTACCATCCTGAACTAGCATGTAAGTTACAGTATATTTATATGAACAAGTGGAGCTTGTCCTTTGTTTTACAAATATAATAAACACAGGTTAGTAAATCCATGCATGTGTGCACATATAAATAGGGGCGGAACCAAAAATTTTATCTTGGAGTCCCAAAATTTAATTAAGAAGATTAACGATAAATAAATATAAAAAAATTAGATGAACCCTAGCATTTAAAAAAAAAAATTACATATGGTTTTTTTTTTTATAATCTTGCCCCCCTCTAAATGGGCTAGCTCTACCCTTGACGATAGATATTTGCCCTTCATTGTATGCCACTCACATCCACATGTCCATGATCAATTTGTTGTGATGAGAGAAACGCATACACGTCAAAACAGGGAAAACAACTAATATTTTTACATGATTTGTCACCTTTGATTTACGTTCATCTTTTCAGCTTTGGGATAACCCATTATTTCTTAATAGTCGTTATAGGCTTACAACTAACTTTATGTACGAAAAAAATCTTAACCTTTACACATCTGGTTTCATGCTCAAAAAATCTTAAACCCTCACCACAATTGATTTTTTTTTTTTATAGAAAAAACAAGAAAAACTCTCCTTATATAGTTATAATTTTAGGTTCACACATATCCCATTGTAAGTGACAACTATCTACAAATTAGAAAGTATTATTCATAAAAAAAACACATCATAAACTTACTTATGATTTAGGGTTCTTGTCTTCTACTCTTAATAAAAGTTTTACTTGTCTTGATTATAAACTTAGACATAAAATTTGAGCCAAAACTTAACAAAAACATCATGTACCGGTTCAGATAGACTGAAGATAGACTTCCGCTAAAGTCCTTGTAAAAGTTGAAGTATAACTGCTATCTTGAACTAGCATGAAAGTCAATAGTATATTTTATACGACCAAGTGGAACTTGTCCTTTGTCTTACAAATACATCTTTATTATTTATGCATATGATTTGGAAACACATGTTATTGTTAATTTTTTTCATGAAACACATGTTAAATCCATGCATGCACTTAGCATTAATAATTGTCCTTACTTGTGCACCATGTCCATCATTTCGGGCCTAGTCTTTACCCAACAATTGTTTTTTTCTCGGGAAAACGGAAGAAAAAATATCCCGAGAATCTAGCTGCGCATAAGACGAGCTAAACGACATGCATCTTTTGAAATTATTTTGACTAGGTCCTCTAATTTTTTAAAGAGTAAATCACTCTGCATCTTATAATATGCAAAATTATTACGTTACCTCTTACTATTAACAAAACTATAAAAAAGCCCCCTATATTTTCTGAAACACACCACATCGCCCCTCTCCGTTTGCTGTCCATTTGTTTTACAGTTGAAGGTATATTGCACGCGCAGAAAAAGCAGCTGCAAGTGTATATTAGTTTTATATGAACCATGATATGACTAAAATGCCCTTGCACCTATCCTTACCCAAGAAAAAAAAAAAAAACATCTTCTTCACCCCTTCCTCCATCCCCCGTACCCCACTTACCCCCACCTCCATCCCTACCCCCATTCCCATTAGCCCTCTCAACCCCCCACCCTTATCCTTTGTCAACCCCCCACCCCACCCCTATCCCTACTCCCACCCTACCCCCCGTCAACCCTATCCCTAGCCCCCTATCGTCTCACGTCAAGGCCGCCCCACCATCTCCCCCCTGTCAGCCTCCACCCCCAACCGCCTATCCCCCATGTCAGTCCCCCCCAGTCCCTACTCCCACTCCCCATCAGCCCCCCACCATTCCTTCGCATCTTCTTTTTTTTTGCAATTCTTTTTTCTATACATACATACATACCTATATATATATATATATATATATATATATATATATATATATATATATATATATATTTCTTTTTTCTTGGTCTTATACATATATAATTTTTTTTAATTTTGCTTTGGTGAAAAGAATGGGTGGAAAGAGAAAGTTAAAATATGTATAATATAAGGGCAAAAATGTCAAATTACTGAGAAAGTTATTTTGGATGTTAGAAGAAAAGCTAGTATTTATTGTAAATTTCGTGATAGCTTAGAAAATAGTGTTTTGTGTATAGAATGGAACATTAGTTCTAGATGATCCATTCACATGTTCATTGTAAAGTTTTGAGTTTTTTGGAATGAAATGATTACTTACCCAACAAAAAAAAGGGAAAAAATGTCACTTAACTGATTTTTTTAACGATATTAGCTTAAAAGAGACGGAGGGAGGTGATATGTCGGGTTTCAAAAAGTACAGGAGGGTTTTAAATAGTTTTACAAACATATGGAGTAGCGTGATAGTTTCCATATCACAGGGGGTGGAGTGATATTTACTCTTTTTAAAAATCCCTTAAGAGGTATTTTAGAGAAGAATTATTTAGTCTTTTCATAATAATCGATAAAAAAAATAACTAACCTATTATCCAAAATCAAGACAAGATAATTAAAAATTAACCCTATAAATTCAACCTATTATATATTTACCCTACTCCCACCACCATCACCAACTTTACCACCTTTATCATTACTACCACCTCCACTAGCAAACATACATTGGTCTACACACTCTAACACATACGCAATGATCTACAAGCACACATATACACTAATTTACATAGAGATATATATACACACTTACACACTCTAATCTACTCATGCGCATACAAACACTCTTTGACCTACAAGCATAGAGATAGACATACACAAACGCGTATATACCACAAGTTACCTACCATACATGAACAGGTGCACACCACTATATCAACTTGGGATTGTTTTGGGACAAAGGTGTCACGAAGGATGAAAGGTTATTTTGTGGGAGGTGGGTCTCTAAAGGTAGGGGCTGTTGGAGTATCTAATTTTCTCATGTCGGTAAATTAGGACATTCAAGGCCAGCATATAAGTTTTGGATTATTTCATCTAGTACCAATTAATTTTATAATAGAACCTTAAGTTTTCTAACATGGTATTAAAGTTAGGCCTTATTCCATTGGTATCCATCCATGTCTGACATATTCGTTTTTCAGACATTTACTTTGGTATGTAGTCTTCAGATGTTCTATTCTCGTACCACGTCACGCCTTCAACAATTGACTTTATGTCACTCTTCTAAGATTGCTACTTCCTTAACCACATAATCAATAAATCATGGGCCACATTTGAAGGAGGATATTGAAATATCCAATAGCTTGACATGGATAAATCAAGACTTTCAAGACCTCCATATAAGATCTTGGGCTACTTCTCCTAGCTAGTACGAATGCATTTTAAGATGGAACCTTAGGCTTTCTAACAGTTGTTTTGAAGTGCCATGAACAGTAAATGGGTTGTTTAGGGGGTTGCAGTGGGTAGAGTATTGGTTTTGGGGAACTCGCAAAGGGTAGATGGTTATTTTATTTTTTTTGGGAGGAGGAAGGGGGAAGGGGGAGGGTAGAGGACGGAGGGCTACAATGGGTAAGGATTGTTTTCTCACGGATGAGGTGCTACAGGTGAAGGTTATGCAGTGTTTTGGGAATGAATACCTTGGGAAGGTTTTAATAAGAAGATTTGTATGTCTTCGCACTGAATTGACATGGAATAATTTAGCATCAATAGACCATGCAGTTTTGGTCCCAATTCAATATAACCTAACAATTAGCATTGAAATTAAAGAGGTCTACCGTGGAACATTTCATTGCATTGGACTTTTAAAAACGTTTTTCAGTTAAAATCTTGATTTATTAAATTATATTACTAAAAATAAAATTAAATATTTATATTTGTATTCATATGTTATTTTTTTTACTTATTTACAATTTTATTTGTCATTGCTTCATAGAAATAGTTAGGTTTGGTCCAACACGGAACTTTTCTTTTTCTTTTTGAGTAAAAATTATATTTTTCTTCATCTATTATGTACCACTTGGAAGTTACAAAATAACTTAACCAATAATTCAAATTAGCCATCTTAGTTTTGAATTTGAGTTATTATTAACTTTATAAAGATATATGTTTTCATATGTAATTTTTATGTGTTAAATGACATGTAGATAATGTTAAAATAAAATAAAATTTGGATGGTAGATATTATTACTAAAAATCAAAATAAAAATAAAAATAAACTTGGTAAACTTCACTTGAGATGCTAGTTTTCCAAATATAAATAAACTTGGTCCGTATTTTATTAGCGTGCGTATTTTAATAGATAAATTTCCTACGAAGTCATTAGTCGTTTAAATCGAAATTATCATGTCATCAATTAACATTGCATTAATGTTAATAAACATTCAATTTAGGGGTCCAAAAACTCTCATATTATGTCTAAACTTCATAAACATGAAAAACATAAAGATATAAACACGCTTTAATACGTTATTCTTAACTATTAACAAGTTAGAATTCATACAATTAGTGGTCCGTAGCCCATTCGTGACAATTGGCTACGAATGGGCTACGGACTTTTAGATAAAAATAAGGTTTATCGGTTTTAATTTGAAATATGGAATTTTGATTGTACTTACAACGTAGCAAACTTCACTTGAGATGCTAGTTTTCCAAATAAAAATAAACTTGGTCCGTATTTTATTAGCGTGCATATTTTAATAGAGAAATCTCCTACAAAGTCATTAGCCGTTAAATCGAAGTTATCATGTCCTCACTTAACATTGCGTTAATATTAATAAACGTTCAATCTAGGGGTCCAAAAACTCTCATATTGTGTCTAAACTTCATAAATATGAAAAATATAAAGATATAAACACGCTTTAATACGTTGTTCCTACCTATTAACAAGTTATAATTCATACTATTAGTGGTTCGTAGCCTATCTGTGGTAATTGGCTACGGATGGGCTACGGACTGTTAGATAAAAATGAGGTTTATCGGTTTTAATTTGAAATACAGAATTTTGATTGCACTTACAATGTAGCAAACTTCACTTGAGATGCTAGTTTTCCAAATAAAAATAAACTTGGTTCATATTTTATTAGCATGCGTATTTTAAAAAAGAAATCTCCTACAAAGTCACTAGTCGTTTAAATCGAAGTTATCATGTCCTCACTTAACATTGCATTAATATTAATAAACATTCAATCTAGGGGTCTAAAAACTCTCATATTGTGTCTAAACTTCATAAACATGAAAAATATAAAGATATAAACACGCTTTAATAAGTTGTTCCTAACTATTAACAAGTTAGAATTCATACTATTAGTGGTTCGTAGCCTATCTGTGGCAATTGGCTACGGATGGGCTACAGATTTCATTACGGATGGGCTACAGACTTTCAGATAAAAATGAGGTTTATCGGTTTTAATTTGAATTACGAAATTTTGATTACACCTACAACGTAGTAAACTTCACTTAAGATGCTAGTTTTCCAAATAAAAATAAACTTGGTCCGTATTTTATTAGCGTGCGTATTTTAATAGAGAAATCTCTTACGAAGTCATTAGTCGTTTAAATCGAAATTATTATGTCCTAACTTAACATTGCGTTAATGTTAATAAACGTTCAATCTAGAGGTCCAAAAACTCTTATATTGTGTCTAAACTTCATAAACATGAAAAATATAAAGATATAAACACGCTTTAATACGTTGTTTCAATCTATTAACAAGTTAGAATTTATACTATTAGTGGTCTGTAGCTCATCTATGACAATTGGCTATGGATGGACTTTGGACTTTTAGATAAAAATGAGGTTTATCGGTTTTAATTTGAAATACAGAATTTTGATTGCACCAACAACGTAGCAAACTTCACTTGAGATGCTAGTTTTTCAAATAAAAATAAATTTGGTCTGTATTTTATTAGCGTGCGTATTTTAATAGAGAAATCTCCTACAAAGTCATTAGCCGTTTAAATCGAAGTTATCATGTCCTCACTTAACATTGCGTTAATGTTAATAAACGTTCAATCTAGGGGTCAAAAAACTCTCATATTGTGTCTAAACTTCATAAATATAAAAAATATAAAGATATAAACACGTTTTAATACGTTGTTTCTACCTATTAACAAGTTAGAATTCATACTATTAGTGGTCCGTAGCCCATCCGTGGCAATTGGCTACGGATGGGCTACGGACTTTCAGATAAAAATGAGGTTTATCGGTTTTAATTTGAAATACAGAATTTTGATTGCACCTACAACGTAGCAAACTTCACTTGAGATGCTAGTTTTCTAAATAAAAATAAATTTGGTATGTATTTTATTAGCGTACGTATTTTAATAGAGAAATCTCTTACAAAGTCATTAGCCATTTAAATCGAAGTTATCATGTCCTCACTTAACATTGTGTTAATGTTAATAAACGTTCAATCTAGGGGTCTAAAAACTCTCATATTGTGTTTAAACTTCATAAACATTAAAAATATAAATATATAAACATGCTTTAATACGTTATTCCTACCTATTAACAAATTAGAATTTATACTATTAGTGGTCCGTAACCAATCCGTGGCAATTGGCTACAGATGGACTACGGACTTTCAGATAAAAATGAGATTTATCAGTTTTAATTTGAAATACGGAATTTTGATTACACCTACAACGTAGCAAACTTCACTTGAGATGCTAGTTTTCCAAATAAAAATAAATTTGGTTCGTATTTTATTAGCGTGCGTATTTTAATAGAGAAATCTCCTACAAAGTCATTAGCCGTTTAAATCGAAGTTATCATGTCCTCACTTAACATTGCGTTAATGTTAATAAACGTTCAATCTAGGGGTTCAAAAACTCTCATATTGTGTCTAAACTTCATAAACATGAAAAATATAAAGATATAAACACGCTTTAATATGTTATTCCTACCTATTAACAAGTTAGAATTTATACTATTAGTGGTCCGTAGCCCAACCGTGGCAATTGGCTACAGATGAGCTATGGATTTCATTTTTCCGTTGAGTCAGGGCGTGACACCATCAACACCAATGACACCACTACCACTAACAAAGGCACCACCACTAACAACAACAACCACCAACACCATCACCAACACCATCAAAGGTAGTGCAATATACTAGTTTGTAGTTTATTAATTTTTTCATTTATTTATTTAATTTTTATTCGTGATCACTACCAAGGGAACCACCAAAGACATCATCAAGAGTACCACCCTCATCACCACTATCAATGGTATCATCAACACCACCAATGGCACCATCACTACTACCAAGAGCACCACCACCATATTCCTATCTCTATCTATAGGTAAATAGTTTAGAGTTGAATATGTACCACGCTTATAGTTCAATATGTATATGTTAATGCTGATATAGCGAATATGAAATGTTAATTGGTTAGTGGTACTATTCTTTTGTTATATGTGAAAATAATGAAGTCATGTGCTAATTTAGAGTTAAAATAATAGAGTCGTGCTAATTTAGAATTGAAATAATGGAGTCATACTGATTTAGAATTGAAATAATGGAATCACGTGCTTAAATAGAATTATTTTGTTAAGTGATTTAGGATTCGCTTTGTTGGGATTTAAAGAAAAAGTGGAAAATGATTCATTCGAGTCTTTATCGAATTAGAAGGATGATGTTGGAGAAGATAATCCTTCTTCATATGGAGTTGAGTGTTGTGGTATTATAAGTACTATGTCCTTGAGTTTTCAAGCTTTTCTTTAGTTGCACATTTTCTTTAGCTTTTCCTAATCATGGTTTATCTTTCTTAGGCACATGTATTGAAGAAGAATCTAGGCTTATTTTTTGAATTTGTAAGTGATTCATATTATTCATGTGATTTAGTCACTAGGCATATGTACATATCATGTATGGATCATGAGATATATTAGCAATGATTTATGGGAGGTGGGTTGTGAGTCATGCTTCACTTTGCATAAGATAACACCAACATTGATGAGATTAATTAATTCTTAGGCTCACTACAAGAAAACAGCGCTCGGGTGACGGAATTGGGCGACGGATTTTTTCCGTAGTAAATTGGCTAATGTCAGGCTACAGATTTGATACGGGCAATAAATTCCGTAGCCCATTCGTAGCCTACTTAGACCTCGTTGAAATGACGATAAAACATAGCTACAGATTGGCTACGGACCATAATTTCAATTAATAAAAATAATAAAAAATAATATTTCGTAGCCTAGCCGTGGCCAATTTGCTACGGACTAGCTACAGATTATTTAATTAATTCGTCAAAATTTTTTATAAAAAAGTCCGTAGCCATGCAGTGGCCAAATAACTACGGATTGGCTACGGACTATATATATTATTCAAAAAATATATTAAAAAAATAAATACGGATATTTTAATTAAATAGAGAAAAATAAAATAACAAAGTCCATAGTCTATCCGTAGCTCCTAGCTACGGATGGGCTACGACATTCGACTCTTCCGTAGCCCAACAGTAGCCACTTGGCTACTGCTAGACTACGGACTTCAACAAAAAACTAAAGTTTATCATTTTTAATTTGAATTATGGAATTTTAATTGCACCTACAACATAATAAACTTCACTTAAGTTGCAAAATTTTCAAATAAAAATAAATTTGGACCATATTTCATTAACATGCATACGTTTATAGAGAAATCAATTGCCGGTTAAATTGAACTTATTATGTTTTCATTAACATTGCGTTAATGTTAATAAACGTTCAATCTAGGAGTAGAAAAACTCTCACATTGTGTCTAAACTTCATAAACAAGAAAAATATAATGATATTAACACGTTTTAATACGTTATTCCTACCTATTAACAAGTTACAATGTATATTATTAGTTGTCCGTAGCCCAACAGTAGCAAATTGGCTACTGCTGGGCTACGGAATTCAACTCTTTCGTAACCCAGCAATCACCAATCGGCTACTGCTAGGTTACGGACTTCAATTCTTCTGTAACCTAACAGTAGCCAATGGACTACTGCTAGGCTACGAACTTCAACAAAAAATTGAGGTTCATCATTTTTATTTTGAATTATGGAATTTTGATTGCACTACAATGTAGTAAACTTCACTTGAGTTGTAAATTTTTCAAATAAAAATAAATTTGGTCCGTATTTCATTAACGTGCGTACTTTTATAGAGAAATCAATTACCGTTTAAAGCAAACTTATCATGTTCTCACTTAACATTGCGTTAATGTTAATAAACGTTTAATCTATGAGTCGAAAAACTCTTATATTGTGTCTAAACTTCATAAAGAAGAAAAATATGAAGATATTAACACGTTTTAATACATTATTCCTACCTATTAACAAGTTATAATACATATTATTAGTTATCCGTAGCCCAGCAATAGCTAATTTGCTACTGCTAGGCTATGGAATTCAACTCTTCCGTAGCCCAGTAGTTGCCAATTGGCTACTGCTAGGCTACGGACTTCAACAAAAAATTGAGGTTCATCGTTTTTAATTTGAATTATGGAATTTTGATTGCACCTACAACGTAGTAAACTTCACTTGAGTTGTAAATTTTTCAAATAAAAATAAACTTGGTCTGTATTTCATTAACATGCGTACTTTTATAGAGAAATCTCATAGGAAATCAATAATCGTTTAAAGCAAACTTATCATGTTCTCACTTAACATTGCGTTAATGTTAATAAACATTCAATCTAGGAGTCGAAAAACTCTCACATTGTGTCTAAACTTCATAAAGAAGAAAAATATGAATATATTAACACATTTTAATACGTTATTTCTACCTATTAACAAGTTACAATACATATTATTAGTTGTCTAGAGCCCAGCAGTAGCAAATTAACTACTGCTAGGCTACCGAATTCAACTCTTCCGTAGCCCAACAGTCAACAATTGGCTACTGCTAGGCTACGGACTTCAACTCTTCCGTAGCCCAGCAGTATTCAATTGGCTACTGCTAGGCTACGGACTTCAACAAAAAATCGAGGTTCATCGTTTTTAATTTGAATTATGGAATTTTAATTGCACCTACAACGTAGTAAACTTCACATGAGTTATAAATTTTTCAAATAAAAATAAACTTGGTCCGTATTTCATTAACGTGCATACTTTTGTAGAGAAATCTCATAGAAAATCAATAGCTGTTTAAATTGAACTTATCATATTCTCACTTAACATTGCCTTAATGTTAATAAACGTTCAATCTTAGAGTCGAATAACTCTCACATTGTGTCTAAACTTCATAAACAAAAAAAATATGAAGATATTAACACATTTTAATATGTTATTCCTACCCATTAACATGTTAGAATACATATTATTAATTATCCATAACCCATTCGTCGTCGTTAGCTACGAATGGGCTAAGGAAGCCCAGCAGTAGCCTAAATTTTACAAATAGTATATATTATTTTATCAAAATTTTAATTGTCTATATTGTTCAAATTTAGTAAATTTAACGTTATATTTTTTTAAAAAAATCATTTTTTTTTGTTTCTATTATTCAAAATCACGCAATTGTTTTAGTGTTTTTAAAATAAATTTTATTTAAACTGTAGTGTTTCTAAAAAAAAATCGATTTAGCTAATTTAGGTATGAATTAAATTATTTTTAAAAAAATAAGAAAGACTAAATTAAATAATTTTGAATAATAGGAATAAATTTAAATTTTTTAGAAAATATAAAAATTAAATTAACTAGTTTAAATAATAAAGATAAATTTAAAATTTTAAGAAACATAATATGAAAAATTTTAAAATTTCTTCTATTTGTATAAATTGTCAGCCGGTCGGCCGGAGCCTCGTCCGGCGGGGATAGAAAAGCGCCGAACATCTCTGTCTCAGGCGGATGAGGTACCGGATGGTTGAACCGGTCGGCCGGCGACGAAATGTAAAATAAAATGTTCCTTTTATAAAAACATTGAAAGTGGCTATTTAGGGTTTTGTTTAAGTTAAAAGCGCCACACTCTTAACTTGAAGTGCCACAACCACCACCACCACCACCACCTTCCTCCTCTACCACCCATTACCATCTTTCACGGAATTTGTCTCGGCAGGGCAAAAGCCACACAGGCTAGGGTTTCTGCATCTGCACAGCCATGGGTAAGGGAACATGAAGCTTTGGTAAGAGGAGGAACAAGACACACACACTGTGTGTGCGATGTGGCCGCCGCAGCTTTCATCTTCAGAAGAGCCGTTGCACTACTTGTGCGTACCTTGCTGCTCGCAAGAGGACATCTAACTGGAGTGTGAAGGCTATTCGTCGAAAGACCACCGAAATTGGACAAATATGTGGGTGACAGCATGTAAGCGTAGTTTTGTTGAATTAAATATTAAAGGTGTTGATTAGGATTTGAGTCTTTAGGTTATCAATAAATTTTCACTAGATTGTTTCCTGTTTTGAGCTGTAGTTAATTCATTATGGTGTTGAATTTGAGAATTAGACGATTCTTCAATTTAAGTGTTGTTGTGAGATAAATGTTTTTAGAGTCAATTGAGTTTTGGATAGGCTTCATAGTTGTGGGTTTTATGACACTGAAATTGAGGATCCTTTAGTTCAGGTTTGAATTTTGGTATGAAACATGTTCATGGCCATATCAGGTTTAATAATGGGGACAAGTAGATAAGAAAAGTAGTTGTTGTTGGAATGTGCTGTAACGTTTGGGAGGATGGTGAATTTAGAGATCTTGAATTGCCTGTGGAAGAAGAATCTGTCGGAGGAAACTTTCAGACTAGTTGCCTTCTATTTTCTATTAATTTTTTAGTCTTTCCCCTCTGATTCGTTTCGCCCTTAAGTTGTTCATCAACTCTGTCTTCTCTCTTTACTCTCTCGTATAAAAGCTAGAGAGAACAAGATGATACATCAGATCTTGATATCCATGTTTACATATATAGAAATGTTTATATTGCTTTATATTGCTTCCTGTACTCACTGGTGGTTGTAAATGTACCGCAAGCTACTTTCTTTTCTTGAATTTTGTCATTTTTCCTTTTCTTCCTTTTTGTTGCATGACAGTTTAATATGATTCACCTATTTCACATATCGTAGAAAGACCTTTTTGAGATTGAATAATTGGGTAGTGCACGGGTTTTTGGAGGTGGCATTTTTTTCCAATTATCTTTGGTTTGGGCAGCATTTGTGTTTGAGCATTATCTGGATTCATAGAAGTTGTCCTCTGTTTCGATTCTTTGCCTAAATATATTGACACCATGACTTGGATTCTTTATTACTGTCACCACGAGATTAAGCATTTTAGCTTTGATTTGTATCGGCATGTAATGTTGCATACTTTATATATAAGAATAGGTGTTGATTACATATTATTTACTTTTATCATGCATTATTATGGTTCTAAGCAGCTTATATATTCTCATGACCCAACATGGTCAAATTCCCTTGGTAATGAGAAAGTTAATATGGATAAATATCATTTATAAAATGAACAAAGGAAAGAATTTGTACACCTTTGAATCCAACAACTTCTGACATTGTTCTATACTTAACATGGCTGCTTAGAGAGTTTCTCCATTTTGTAAACCATTTTTTTGCATATATAACCTATGCCTTAGTGAAGACTTGTGAGATAAAAAAAATGGTTGACTTTTGCTCTATATACTTATTTCGTGAAAGAAAGGTTTAACAAATTCTATGTGCTTTCTTATGCTATTTCTTTGGAGGGTGTCACCTCATCATATCATTAATGGAGAAACCCCTGTATTCTATCTATACTTGTAGAATTGGAGTATGGGGTTAGGTATATTGGTGGAGGAAAAGTAATATACCATAGTGCGTTTGAGGAACTATACATAGCAAATACAGAGACATATCGTGAACTCTCTCTCTTAAGACTCCTATTGTTTTATTGTGAAACTTATACCTATGCATTTTGTTTCCTAATTATAATGATCAATTCTAGCTATCTATCACAATATAAGTTCAATTTCATTTGCTATCCTCAGTTTGTAGGCAATGTTCAGTCTGATTTCTGACTAGATTTTAGCTCTGAAGTTTCATTTTTAGATCCTTATTGTATGAGGAACCAAGACTTTTTTCCCTTTTACCTTTTGGTTTCTGGAATGAGTTTCGGGTTCACTGGGATGTCAAAGTTTGCCTCTACTAGTCGTTTGTCTTGCACATATGTGTTAGTTTGATAGTATTTATAAAGGAGGATTTGGATAGAATAAGGCCAATAATAATGCACCTTGTAACGGATGACAACTACGCTTATGGAGCCAAATATTACCGTGGCGCAGATATAGAGTCTTTTTAATATTATAATTGTCTTTGAAGGATTAGGATATGGTACATCTAAAAAATTTGTCTACCATCACCGTTGCTCAAACATGCAAAGAAGTCTTAGTAATTGCCTAATTGAAAATTGTAATATATTTCATCTGAATATGTTTATCATCTTCCTTTCATGAAGATAAGTTCCAAGCCTATTGTTATTTCTTGGCTCTGTACTATTTCAAGTACTCTTAGGGACATCAATGCAAGGTTCATCTCTCGATCCATTCATTTAAATTACTAACTTCATTTTCTTCCAACTGCACCTTAATAACAATCTCTTGGAAATCGTTGTCATTAGGGAGAACACCGAAGGCAAGTACTCGGGCCTCGAACACGAGGTCGTTCCTTGAGTTGTCGAAAGCCTTAAGGTATTCTACTCTATCCTCTAACCTCATCAATTATCAATTTCCTTTTTCCATTGCCACTAATCATAGTAAATTCTAGAGATTATTGTAATAAACCTTGATATTTTGGGTATGTGATATACAGTCAGCAAGATTATTCTAATGAACAATCTCTTGGAAATCACGTGTATTCTACTGCAGAAATTATAATATTCCAGTTTCAATTACTAGAGAGTAATGATAGACTAATAAGTGGAATTCAGAATTCAAGTAGTGATGTTGAAATGCTTCATTAGCCTTTATAGAGAGTATTTTGTCTCTCATGTAAGAATTTTGCTAGGTGATGACAAAGTTCTGCTCAGAACGCATAGCAAAATATGCCTTTTGAGTATGCATACCTCAACAATTGGAAGACAGTCACTGCTGTGCACAAGGCAAACATCCTGAAGCTTGCTGATGGTTTATTCTTAGAATCATGTCGTGAGGTTGCTAGTAAGTATCCTAGTATCAAGTACAATGAGATCATCGTGGGCAACAACTGCATGCAACTTGTTTCCAAACCTGAGCAATTTGATGTTATGGTAAGGCACCATTTTATCTATATCTTAGTTCAGTCGTCATAATTCATTTATCCTGTCTTGTTAGTTCCTCTAGAGGTTAACTCTAGTAAAAGCATCTTTTCGTATGAGATCCTGAATTGCTGTTTAACATATTACTGACATATCATTTCTCGGGTTGCATACCCTTGTCACACATCAATAAAATTTACTTTTAAACTTTCAAAATGTTCTATTTAGTGACTAGATGATGACCAATCCTTTATCCTAATCTGATGTTAAAGAGAGATATATCCTATTTTTTTGTCTCTTATATCTCATTTGATGGAATAAGATTTTTGAAACGCTACTTTACAAGTGGAGTGAGGAGTTCAAATGTATAATGTTCTAGTGAAGTTCACTCACAAGAACAAAATGAAGAAAGCAAGAAAAGTTTGGAGGTTCAAATGAAGTTGTTGAACTTTTAATTGCTTGATCACATGTAACCTGTGCTTGATAAGTCGCATGCCGCATTTGTTTAATTTTGGACACTTTTTTCTAGTTTCCTCTACTTGTTCTGGAATATTAATTGATAAGTAGTTTGTGTTGTTCAGAAATTTTTCATAGGGGGACCTCAAACTAGAAAACACTCTTTTGGATGGAAGTCCAACACCTCGCGTTAAAATATGTGTTATGGCTATTCTAAGGTTAATCTTACTCTAACGTGGCAAGTTCCATATAGTTATCTGTTGCAATTTTTCCAATGGCACAATGAGAATCAATTGGATATTTCATGATCTTGTCTTATATTGTTATCCCTCTTCAACTTCGAGCGTCTAATTATTTATAGCAGATACACGTTTGTCTTTCTAGTCACATATGGATACATATATATATATATATATATATATATATATATATTTATCTTTAATGTTATTTAATCTTTTTCCCTTTTCTCTTTGCACCGGCTTTCTGCATTTTATTCCTTTGAAGGACATAATGGCCTGATGCTATTATTGCTGCATGCTTGTGTACTGATACTTTGTTTTCAATCTAGGTTGTTGAACTGCCCTGCTTTATCCTGAAAAATTTGTTGGTCTTTTGCTTGCAACTAGTAGTTTCATTTTCTTGGTCTTTTGCTTGCAGCTAGTATTTCTAGAATTTATTCACCTTCATTTGGACTTTATGACCTCCACTACTGTACAAATAATTAGTCAAAGGACTAATCACAGAGAGGGAAATAAAATTAGATTGGTGATGTCTATTATATTCAGCAAGTTCTGCGGAAACTACTTTGATAAGAGTAATTTCGACTTCTCATCATCTCAGCAAGATGTTTTAAGTGTCGGCCTATAAAAATCTGAACTGAGTGCAACTTTAAAGAGTTATTATGGTCTGCTGGATCAGAACTAGGAATAAGGGTTTATTGTAGGCCTCTTAAGCTAATATTTGCAGTGCATACAAAAACACTTTTATTTTTTCCTTTTAAATTCTTTACAATTGGTAAAGTTAAATTCTATTGGACTTTTTTTATGACTTTTGGTTTATGGATCTTTTAGCTAATTTTAATTTGCTTATTTGATGTTGGTTATTTTGTTTTTTCTAGGAGTTTCCTTATCGTGGTGATGGTGAATATGGTAACAAGGATTGTGTCAGATTCACTTGAAAATTGGGTTGTAAAAGCTTTAGTTTATGTTTTATTTCATTTTCTCTTTCGATATAAGAATAAGGAAAATAAAAGCTAGCACTAAGTTCCTTTTTATGTTAGATTACTTGTTCAAGGCGTACATTATATGTTTCATGCCTTATGTGAGTGTTATGGTATATGTAAGAATCGACAATGATGTGTAGAACTTGAATTTGAATTTAAGAAACATATTAAAATATTCTTGAATATTATACTTTTTTTTGTATATACTAATAATTGTACATTTATTTTTTTTTTTTTTTTGTAAATATTAATTTTTAAAATTTTATATTTTAATTTTACAATTTTTATTTTTTTAAAATTAAATAATTAATTGGCGACGGACTAACTATAGAAAGTTGGGCAACAAAATAGCTACAGAATGACGACGATTATGAATTAATTAATTTAAAATAAAAAATTTAAATTTACAAATGGCGACGAAAATTAATAAATTATTTTAAAAATAAAAATTTATTTTGGCTACGGATATTTGGCGACAATTGACTACGGAATAGGGGGCTACTGAATTTCTACGGATATTAATTTGTAATCGTGGGCGACAGTCGATTTACGATTGAAATGGTTATTGTTTTGTTACGGACGTTAATAATTAATAACAAAATAAAAATTTTAGTTGGCTATGGATTGACTACGGAAAAGGGGCTATCGATATTTTACGGACACTAATCCGTAGTCGTGGGCTACGGACAATTTATGATCGAAACGGCTACGGATTTGCTATGGACGTTAATAATTAATTAAAAAAAAATCCAAATTTTAGTTGGCTACGGATGAGCTACGGCTATTTTGCTACGAAAGTTATAAAAAATAAATACAAATTAATTTCTGAAATTGGTTACGAATAGGCTATGAATTATCAATTTGGCTACGAGGCTTTTTACTACGAACGGGATTCCGTAGCCTAGCAGTCGCCTGTCCCAATTTGGCTACTGCTAGGCTACGGATTTTGGATGTTGCCTCAGTCTTTTTTTCTTGTAGTTTTGTTTAGTAATCAACAGATCTTTGGATGAATTCATTGGCGTTGAATACAGTTTGCTATGATGTGCAGATGTATCTAAATGCATACTTTGTGGAGGGAACATGACTGAACATTTTTCTTATATGTGTGACAATGAAACTACCATTGTTAAGGAATGTAGAGATCTGGCTTACAATGGTTCAAACTGTGGTAGGATTTCTCTTTTCTATATGAATGCATCAATTTTATCCAACTTAATCATCTTTTATGCAAATGGCATTGGTGATACGAAAAATTATATATTAGAAGGGTAGATAATAAAGTAATTTCATACAAACGATACTTCTATACGCAAAACATAACTTGGGAGATTCAATTACATTTCTTGCTAGAAGCCTTGGACTGATATATTCTAAGTTTTTTATTAATTGTTTTCTCTTCTAACTAATGAGCTTTTGGTGTATTTTTAATACTATTTCACTGGTTAGATTGTGTAGGAAGAAGAAATTTGGCAATGTATATGTAGATGAGAAATTTAATAAATTAAACTGCTCTAAATATCTTCAAGTAATATTTGTGTGTTATTTATGCATATTTGTTAATGTCATAATAGGAGATGACTTTGGAAGAGTATGAGAAAGTACAGAAAGAGAAAAGGAAAGCTTTGCAAACATTAAAACCATGTGAGTGAGATGATTAGAAGACAAGAGTAGATCATTTTAGATTTTTTTGTAAATTAATATTATTTTTGTATTGGTTTTTTTTATAAATATTATAAATCTATTGTAAATATTAATTTGTATTTTTAATTTTTTTCTGTTAATATAATTTTTTTTATTTTTTTAAAATTAAATAATTAATTAGCGACGGATTGACTACGAAAATGTGTCGACAAAAGGCTATGGATTGGCTACCATACCAATCCGTAGCCATGGACTACGACCGATTGATGACCGATACGGCTATGGCTTTGCTACGGACGTTAATAATTAATAAAAAAATCAAAATTTTAATTGGCTACGAATGAGCTACAGATTGGCTACCAAATAGTGGCTATTGAAATTCTACGGATATTAATCCGTAGCCGTGGACGACGGTCGATTTACGACCGAAATGGCTACGGATTTGCTACAGACATTAATAATTAATTAAAAAAGTAAAAATTTTAGTTGGCTACGGATAGACTACGGCTATTTTGCTATGAAAGTTATAAAAAATAAATACAAATTAATTTCCGGAATTGGCTAGGCTACGGAATATCAATTTGGCTACGGGGCTTTTTACTACGGACGTAATTCCGTCGCCTAGCCGTCACCCGTCCCAATTTGGCTACCGCTAGGCTGCGGATTTTGACTGTCGGCTCAGCCTATTTTTCTTGTAGTATATTAACATTATAAAAATATTTGTCTTGATTTATTTTCTGTATTAATTGACATGTAGATAATGTTAAAATAAAAGCAAATTTAAGTGGTAGATATTATTAATGAAAATCAAATTAAAAATCATATTTGTCTCCTATGTTTTTTTTTTTTTTTTTTACTTATTTATGATTTTCTTTGCCATTGCACGAGCTTCATAGAAATAGTTAAGCTTGGTCCAATGTGGAACTTTTCTTTTTCTTTTTGAGTCAAATTATATTTGTCTTAAAGTGTTATGTACCACTTGGAAGTGAGCAAATAATTTAACTAATAATTCAAATTAATTATGTTAGTTATGATTTTGAATTATTATTAACTTTATAAAAATAATTTTGCTTGTAAACTCAAAATCTTAACTCTAACGTGAACTAGTTATCATGTTATTGTGCTTAAGATGCATATATAGAGTAATTTACTAATAATAAGATTTGTATGTCTTTGTACTTGACACGGAATAATTTAGTAAGATTATTATTTTTTTGTTAATCCAGTAAAAGTGAATCCATGAATCTCAACAATCAACTGTTTACATAAAAACCAATATCAAATGCTAATCTAAACTTTTAAACATTCCAAAATCCGCTATACAAGAATATTTCTCAGGCTCCCGCCTATGAGAAAGCTCTCTATTGATATCACAATTTGTAGACTTTTTTGTACAACTAATCCTGCCCTTAACCATGTGCAAAATACCCTCAATATCACATGGAAATGTAGCTGCATGCCAAGTTATTTCTTTTTTCCTAGTCAAATTACTGAGAGGAATATAATAAAAACAAATTCGAGTTGCATGCGCCACCACAAATATATTGTATATGCTTTGAGAATCAATGAGAACTTAGCATCACACGTAACTTACATTGACAGCCAAAACTGACTCATCTAACAAAACAAAGTGAAAGAGTTCAGAGTTCTATACAAATCCAAAATTTCATGTGTGAGATTTGCATAATAAAGCTACAGAAATTCATTCAACACATCAAGTTATAGCTTCGCTGACCAAACAAAACAGGAACTCAGATCAAATAGCAAAATGATAAAGCAAAATCGTTGCTCTTCATTCCAAAAAGTAAGCTTTTATCATATGTTATGTCAAAAATTGATTGTGAGCATTAACAGTGTTTTTCAGCCCTATAAACTATTCAAGTTGAACATTCAAACAACTTTTCCTGATATATACTTAAGAGCTCTGGAGCTTCCTTCTCATAGCAATTAACGAATTTCTTGAGAAATAGAAAAACCAAAACATAATGAAAAATCAGCACTAAAACAATATCTAGAATGCTAAACTAAGGATTTGCAAATAAATACATATATACATTTGTTTTTAATCAAAATCAGATCTTGAACACTTGCACTCTATTGCTTGCTTCAACCGAAAACCTAGAAACAACCCACATAACTAAAAATCAGAATAATAATAAAAAAATGAAAGAATCAACACTAAAACAATGCTAGAATGAAAAAAATCAACAATTTACAACAAAAAGATCTTTAACGCTTGCACTCCATTACTTCAAACAAAAAACCTAAAAACAACCCACCTACTTTAATGCTGATTAATCTACTTTTTTGTAAATCATAAACACTTTAAGTGTTCCAGTTAACTAAAACAGCTTGAATTGCTGTTGAATTTATCTTTTTCTTTTAAATTTGAAGTACTCAGGCAAAAACTATAGTGTGAAATATCTAAGCTATTTCGATAACTAAATTCTCATTAGATGTTTAATTCTAATCAACTCAAACTGCTGTAAAACCTAAAACTTTACCAGGATCAAGGCCTTTGGAAGCAGTAGCACAAAACTCTTGATTAGGGCAACCTGAACAAACGTTGATTTTCCAACTGACTCAGATTTACCAATATAAAGTAGAGATAATGCTATTAATAATGTAGAGATAACGTTATTAATAAAATAAAAATTTATACTGATAAAGATAAAAAAATTTAAATGAAGATATGATAGAGTCATATGATAGATAAAAAAATCTTAAGAAAATATAAGATATAAATTATTTAAATAATATGATTTGGATAATAATGCATCTAATAATTATCTGTTATATTATGATATGTAAAAATCATTTCAAAATTTTAAAATTAATTATCTTGTACATTATAACCTGTAAAAATCATTTTAAAATTTTAAAATTTGAGATGCTTATAATGGTTACACATGGCATAATATGGTTGATCCCGCTGAGATGTTCATTAATTGACACGTGTCATATCGGTTATTCTTTTAGAATATTAATAGATTATTTTCAACAATTTAAGGATGTTTTCTAGTTCAAGTCTAAGAACTTCTAAGAGTATTATTTTATACCATTTGATTCGATATATGCATATACTATCTTGAGAACAGTAATCTATATATATTTAAAAAACCACCATATACATATTGCTAGATTAAATTTTTTTAAGAAATTAATTAATACCACACAATATCATAAAAGATGTCAAAAATCAAATAAAACCAAACGAGATCTAGTCTTATGCCATAAGGTGAGGTCGATTATATAAATTTGATAATGTCACTTATTCATTGTCAATAACTATTTCCTCTATTAGTTTTATACACACGAATCTCCACAAATCGTCTCTTAACATGTCCATATCATTTCAAATGATTATCCTTTAACTTATCTTTTAATTTGGTCGACTCCCATCTTGTGTCAGCTCGTTCCTAATGAGGGGTTAGTTAGTGATAACAATAACTTTATATATTGGTTGACTATTGTTAAGTTACTATCTCATCTAAAAGTTTGAACTGTTAGAGAGGGGTTTGTTATATTATTTATTATATTCAACAACTATGATTGATGTGGATCTTTGGATAAAGATGTTAGTCGTGCTTTTGAATACGTATTACGTCCCTTGTACATGTAGCCAGGGGCGGAGCCACCTTTGGCATTGGGTGTGCAATGGAACACTCTAAAATTTTGGGTGTGTAGTCTTTTTTTTTTTTTTTTTCTCTTTTCATGAAAACAACATTTTTGCAGTGGAACACCCTGAAATTATGGTTCAATGCCATGAACACAACATTTTTTACAGTGGAACACCCTTATATTTGTGTTATAAAGTGTTTAAATTAAGTATTGGTTTAGTTATAGTATAAAAATATAATTTTAGACATAAAACCATCAATTTTTTTATAGTTTATATAAAAATTTATGCATAAATAATTGTCCTGTAATCTCGGTTACTGACTTTGATATTGTAGTGCATACCCTAATACCTGGTGCCTGGCTCCGCCATTGCATGTAGCATATAGGACTCTTTACATGCTTAGTTGATGCTACTCTGATGTATAAATAGTGTACTGCTGCAGCACTTTAATGATATAGAAAAACGCCAATACTTTAAACATTCACGGTTAGGAATGGAGACATGTGAGACTGCACAATAATGTAGCCAACAATTCAATTTTAGGCTGCACAATATGTAGCCAACAATTCAATTTTACTCCATCATATCGCACCACGAGTATAGCCAACATTGTCTCCACTTGTTCAATTCTTTATCACGTTTTCCATCTTCATTTCTTCTCTCTCTCATTACGGAGAAAAATGTTATTTTCAAACTTACTTTTCATGTTCCCTGTGAAATGCATTATAGCTAAAACAACGTGTACATACCTTAGTGAAAACGTCAAAAGATATCTATTCCCCTCGTCCTACGACCTTCCCGTCTTGTGATATTGTTTCATTTACGTAATCTTTCTCTCTCTTTCTCTGGTGCATCGTTGTCACTTGGGAATTGGGTGTTTAGTGGGGTAGTGCACCTACACATTTAACCTAAAAGTCAAAGCCTCCTCTCACGTATGGAAGGCAGTTGATAGACCCTAGGGTGTGATACTTCACACGCTTCAAGTCTTGGAGATTTTTCTAAGCTAGTCCTCTATATAATCAGCTAAATATCCAACCAAAAACAACCTCCATAACTGAACTTAGTCTTCAGTACTTATAAAAGGTGCTTATTGTGTTGTCTTTTGCCAGAGTTTATTAACTTCGATTAAAATTTGTTCTAGCTTTATATAGCAGTTCTCTTTTATTTTTATTTTTTAAAGGAAGTTTGGTCTAAAGATTCTCTTTCTTTTTGCAGGCGATATAATCGATGTATGATCATGAGATGCTATAAGGATTTGATCAGGTGAGTGGTTTCTATGCCTTGCTTGTCAAAGGAGCAGTCTTTTGCAGTTAACCTTTGTTTCGTTATCTGTTCGACCTTGAATTTGCGGTACGTTTATATGACAAAACCCTAGTTTTCCTTCTATGCATGGTATAACAATTCAACTGAGATAGCTTTTTCTTTTCTTCTAATAGATTTCCCCCTTCTATTTTAAAGTTAAGCACACTTCTATTTCCCTCAAGATATGGATTTGGATTTTCTCTTAACATTGTGACATTACTAGAGAAATTGATGGTCCAAACATTATGATGTTACTAGGGAAACCAATGGTTGTGAAATGTTTTTGTAGTTATGAAAAAATTTAATACACAATATGGATTCTTCATAAAATCATAAATCATACTAACGTCATAATGGATGCGGAAGAATTTGTCCGAGAAAGTAACCACGTTCGTTCCACCGTCAAATAGCCCCGAATCGAAATCCAAAATACGATATCGGTCTTGGATTACAAGCCACAACTTAAATGTTGATTTGATTTGATATTTACACCTAGTAAATTGGCAGAGAGAGAATCAAAGAAGAAGACTCACTGTCTTCTTTTTCTATTTTTTTCTCAGAACTGACTTTCAGTTCTATTTATTTTTCTTAATTATTCTTTTTGGAAATTAGATGTGGGAGTTATGAGAATAACTTTCCATGCATAACTTCTATTGACCCATGCAAAATGGGTCGGGCCGAGTCAACCCACATTGGGCGACCCGACCCCAAAATCCAACAAGTTAGATCTGGATCATTAAGTGTAGAAATCAAACAATTGAATCATCATCTGGATCATTCAGTATGAAGATCAAATAATCGGATCATCACTTTACTGTTATTAATTTTTTTATAACATTGTAACGTTGTAAAGGGATGCAAATCTTCAAGATACAAGCTGCACAGGGATAACTTTTAGTTGTATTGATATAAAGAAGCAAATAGGACATTATTGGTATTAAGTACAACAAATAATAAACATCCGTATCAGAGGAAAATTGTTGTTTTGATCATTAACAGAGAAATCTTAGGTACTTATTTATATTTTCCTCTAATCTTATAACGTTACAAGGGATCAAACTCTCTATGTAAGCGGGGTGACCGTTGAACATGAACTTCAATTGAAACAAGAACACTGTGTCCAGTTACACGATGATTAAGGGGTATTCTACAGTTCACGCACCATAGACCATTTTAATGTGTGAAAATTTTAGTTTTGGAGCAAGAGTTCTTAATAGCACATGACAAGAGACAATAAAAGCAAGTTATTTGTTATTCTTATATAGTAAGAATGGGATCTTGGACCTTTTTACCACACTCTAAGCCGTGGACCATGCTTATATCATTTTAGTTGTACTCTCTGCTAGTTTTTTAGATTAATGGTCCCTTACCTTGCTTTTAAAACTTCAAGATTGTGGATGTCTTCGTTAGATAATTATAGCAGAATATATTGTAAAACTTTCAGTAAAATTATATAGTCGAGACAGAATCCTAATTGTTGTCTATATAGTGAAGCCCGGATTGTGGAGGAGGTAGACTTTTTATAGAACTGAAGTGAGGAGTACTAATATGATTTCTTAAATGATTACGTACTTCATCTAAAAACTGAAACAGTTAGAGAGAAATTTTTATTAAGTAAAGATTATCAAAGAACTTGATGTTTAGCTCTTATACGGGTATTAACTACATGCTTATTAAAAATTGCATAGCATCCTACACAAACCTTAGTTTTTTTGTTATCCGCTCTCAAGTTAAGCAGTATGGTCCGAAGAATGACAATCACTCATTTTTAGAATCAACTTTCTTAATGATTCTTATTTTCCAAGAATAAAATATGAGGACTTTTTGCTTTAATTTGTTTTTTCATCTCACATACGTACTAGTAGAGGTCAGGAGAACGTGCACTTAAATGTTAGATACTTTAAGGTCGGACAGTCAACGAATATGAGGTTTAACATGCATGGACTGCTTACTTGCCAAGCTTTGCATGGAAATCAACATCTTGCTTCCAAATCCTAAATCATTCGATATTCAGGTTCTCTCTCTCTCTCTCTCTCTCTCTCTCTCTATATATATATATATATATATATATATATATATAGCATATGGCTGGTAAAGCTGGAGCCTTTTGATCACATGATGACGTGATACACTTGTACATTTTGCCCTTCCATATATGATCTAACACACCGCCAGAGTTTTTTTTTTTTGCGAAGTAAGTAATCATTTCATTTAACAACAAAAAAAACACCAAAAAACACAATAGGATCTTTACATCAATCTATCTGTAGTCTGCCAAATAGAACAGATGGCCCTATTTTGTGCGCTATTAATCCACCATAGTTTTTTCTTTTGATTTGTATCATTGTACCTGTAATAAGTATTGGTATGTACCAAGATTTTGTTCCTTCACTATCGATTGACAAGGACATAGACGTTATATCAAACGTACTAGCAAGTTGAAAAGCGTTCAAAGGAGGCTTCAGCTTAGATCACATATTGTAGTCTTCATTTCTGTGTATTTTGCGAGATTTTCTAATTAGAATATGACTAACTTGGAAGGAAAAGAAGGGAAGATAAGTTGAAATTTGTTTAAAAAGAGGAAAAAGTAATGATATGTATACTCTTTTCTTCTTTCCATTTCTCTCTTCTCATGAGAAGAAACCTTGTTTCAATTATTCCATATACATCAAATTATCACAATCTACATGAGAACAAATGAAAGCCATCTTCATTGACTTCACCCAGATCATAAAAGAGAGGAGGAGGCCGAAAAGGAACTAATTGATATATTGGAATGGATTTGGACAAGAATGGAATGAACCAAGGAATGGAATGAAATTGGGAATGGAATAAACTTGGTAATGAGAATGACATGTTTGGTATGCTATAGGAATTAGGAGTAGTAATACAAATGACTTGTATAATATGACATAATTACCCTTTTATTATTATAGTATTAAAAATAAAAATAAAAATAAATATAATTGTAAACAATATAAATATAAATAATAATAATAAATAATAATAATAATAAATAATAAATAAAAATAATTATAACAACAACAACAACAATAATAAAAAATAATAAAAAAAAAAAAAATAAAAATAATAATTATTATTAATAACAAAATATTATTATATTTTTAATTATTATTATTATTATTATTATTATTATTATTTAATCACTATTATTATTTTTTATTTTTGTTTTTATTATTTTATTTATTAATATTATTATTATCTTTTTATTTATTATAATAATAATAATAATTATTATTTTTATAATAATATTATTATATTTTTAATTATTATTATTATTATTATTTTTTAATTTTGTTTTTATTATTATTTTATTATTTTATTTATTTATTATTATTATTATCTTTTTTATTATTATAATAATAATTATTATTATTATTTTCATAATAATATTATTATATTTTTAATTATTATTATTATTATTATTTAATCACTATTATTTATTTTTATTATTATTATTATTATTATTATTATTATTATTATTATTATTTTCATAATAATAATAATTATTATTATTTTTATAATAATTAATATTATATTTTTTAATTATTATTATTATTATTGTAAAACAAATTATTTATAAAGGGTATGGTAGTCAAGTTGATTCCCAAATACATGGGAATGAGCCATTCCCATGTATTTAGTCTGGAATGGCTATTCCCATGTATGTGGGAATGAGATTCCATTAGGAATGACATTCCCAAGTTCATTCCCTCATACCAAACATGGGAATTAAAATAGAATTGAGAATGTCATTCCATTCCCAACTCATTCCCACATACCAATCACTGCCTAAAGAAAAAAGATGTGTCCTTTGCAGTGCTTATTCCTAGTTTACGGGAAAATTAAAATACATGTTGAAGATTATTATACAACCCGTATCTTGATTTCACAACTCTCATGGTCTGTGAAGTTATGGGATTTAGCTAGATGGCATAACATATTCAGCAAAAATTTTGCGTATGACCAGTATAATATTTTAGCTCTTTTATAAGATTCCAATTAAAAAATAAAAAACCGTTACAATAAAACTCACCTATATATTGCAATGGTTTTTTAATCATTGTATAAGCTAAAATTTTTTGTAACACTTTTATTTAATTGCAACATTTTAAAGTTATTTTATCACATTTTGTTAATAATTGCTCATTTGATTACTTTTACGCAACTATTTTAAAATCATAGTGTAATTGCAATATTCATATTATTTACAAAAGAATCATTGTTGCAATGAGACCATATGCAACCGTACCATAAGCGACAGTTAAAGTCATATGTAATGGTTTTTCGCCTTTTTGCAATAATTTTACATATTGCAACAAATAAAATATTTGATAATGGATGTCAAAATAGTGTCCATACATTGTGAAATATACAAATTAATTCATCACTAAAAAAATTATGGGAAAAAACTCTATCTTCCTCATGTGCCAACAACAACACAATATGTGATTTGCAAAAAAAAAAAAAAAAATACAATATGTGCACACAATTTCTTCAAATGCTTAAAATCTATTCACTTCCTATGAACCTTAACAATTATTGTTTGTGTCAAGTGACAATCACATCTAAAAGTTTAACATGTTAAAGAGTAGTTTATTAACTTCAATATGCCCTCGTAAGTGTAGATGAAGTTAGTTTTTGAGTCATACACTTGGACAGTTTTAATATTTTAAAACGAGTGATGGTAAGTTTTGAAGCCAAGATCTTTTAGTACCTAGACTCTGATACCATGTTAAGAAATCATTTAATTTAAAAGTTGAAGTTGTTAGAGAGAGATTTATTATATTATTTATTATTTTTAATAATTTGTTTAATTAAAAAATCTATTACACTAATTATTCTTTACAAAAAGAAAGTTGAATCACAATATATCTTTGGTTATATCTACATAATGTAGATACTAAAATGCATATGTATTTTTATAATAGCATAAGGGTATTACTTCTTCATGGTAAAGAAAGTAAACACTACAATATTTTGCACTACAAGAAAAAAGACATCAGGTGACAAAAAATGTAACGTCGTCTCTGCATTGGACAAAAAATTAAAAATTCATCCCCAAATTAAAGACAAATAAATATTTATTTTTTCCGAGTCTGTCGCTAAATTAATTTTTATTTTTTATTATTTTATAAAACATCATCACCAATCCGTCACCATATTAATTTTTTATTTTTAATTATTTTATTAATTTTCATCGCCACTCCGTCACCATATAAATTTTTAACTTTAGATTATTTTGTTAATTTCTGTCACCATTTCATTGCAAAGTAAACCTTCACTATTTCATTTCTCTCTTTCTGTCGCAAAAGTAATTGTCGCCATAGTTGTCGAATCGTGAACTGTATCGTGAATCGAAATGTCATTTTTTTGAATCGTGAATCGTATCGAATCGTGAATCGTACCGATTCGGTCACAAATTTAAAACTAGATTAATTTGATATATTATGTTTCTATTAACAGTTTTTAGTTGAAATTCTTCTTTTGAATGAATATTAATATATGTTTTTTTGTTACTTTTCTAATAATCACTATCTTGCAAACTAAATTCCAAAGCAATTTTATGTCCAAACAAACAAAGACCACATAAGATTGCTTGTGAATTTCAAAATTAAAAAATATATATATAGTACCATTGCTTGTGATAAAGAATAAAATAAAACAAGCTAATATAATTTGGTTTTTGTGTCTGATGCCCAATATTTCTTTACTTTCTAAATGATAAAGTTAGCATGGACATCAGTAATATTTATTTTCTTTCTAAATAATAAGTTAGATTGGACAGCAATTATATCACTTTGTCTGTGATAGAAGATAACTTCGAATATGTTTTCGTTTAGCTTAATTGTTGTAATCCTAGAGCTTATAGTTATCTTGCATCCTTATCATACTTGTTGCTGTAACCTACTGTACTATAAATAGTGCCATGATGTAAACCTCTTTGTGTGAAATATAATTACCATACTTACATGGTATATGTAATACCCCAATCCCTCATGAGACCGGGAGTTCTAACAATCGATCTAATTACAACCCAAATCCAAACCCGGGCATAATTTTCAGGGAAAACGGACGGAGTCTCCCTTGTTTTTAGGCGAAATGTAAAACCTACAACAGCATATAAGTGGACCAACACTGTGTCCAACCATACAAACACCTCAAGGCCATCCGAGCCTCGGTTCTCATCAATTAAACTCAGCAAGTATACATACATTTCCAATTAAAAAGCTAACCTATCTCTTTTCATTCTTGACAAATACATTCAAACTAGACAATTAAACCATACTAAGCTACTGCATAAAATAAACTATCATGCCATTCTAACTCTTTTCCTTTAGACATTACAAACATGCATTGAAGTTAAACTATATTACTGAATACATAACTAACTTATCAATCACCTCAACTATTTAGCTAATTTAGATTACATTTCTTTTAACAATAAATACATACAATACATAAAAGCATACATCTTTACAACTTCGACAACTCAAGCCACATAGGCACGCAAGAAAACTCTTCAAGCACGAGCTTTCACGAAATCACGAACTTTCCAGCCAACATGACATTTCCTGAAATATGGTGGTGAGGAGTGAGTATACACAACACGTATACTCAGTGAGGGCGAGACAGATATCGAACTGGAGATAAAGAAAGTCGTGCAATGCAAATAAGACAGTTAAGCAATATAACTGATAAACAAGCAATCAAGACAAACAATCAATACAATAAGCAATTACTAAAAGCATTAACACAACCATTGAAAGCTATACCACACTCTGAAGGCTATGGTTCACTCATACGAGCAATGTACGATTTCACGAGCGATACATCAATCTCGAGCTTGATGTTGACAACGATGACAATAAGCGCGCAACCACCTTATAACTCTAGTTTGGAATACCCAGGGAGTAACCATCAATTCTACGACCTAAATCTCCCTGGGAGGCAACCCAAGCGAGAAAAGGGAATAGGACACGGAGCTAGAGTAACCAATACTGGCAACCTGAGGCTACCCAGAGAGGCCCACACTCACGCCCTGACACTATGCAATGCAAGACTCGATACAAGGCGATAAACGAGCGATAGCACAACAATACAGAATAGAGGAGATAAACGATATATCAAGCATTATTCAACAATTGTTAAACATTTCAATCAATAATCAACTCTAACAAGCGTAATAAGCATTAACAAGCATTAACAAGCATTTACAATCAAACAAGTAACAAGAACAACACCAACTAACATTATCAAGCAATAACAAGTATTCTATAGGCATTATAAGCATTCTATAGGTAACATAAGTATTCTATAAGCAATATAAGCAGGTAACGGCAGTTCAAACACGAAAACAACAAATATCACTATTTAATCTCTAACTTCTAAAGGCAATTACGAGCAAACGAGCTACGGGATTAGGAAAACGATTTCACTACATTCACTCAGGCACTACAAGGCACGTTTCTATGTCACTAAACTTCACTTTCTCACCCGAGGCCCGAAAGTCCACCTACTGCGTTTGAACTACAACTATGCTAACCGGTCACTCAATCATCGCTACAACAGCGCCAAAAGTGCTTCCATGCCCTCAATTGCAAAACCCCCAACTCAATTCGAGCACGGTCAACTTTTGGTCAAACGGCCCCTTTACGTTTCTTTGTCTAATTTCCAATTTTAACAAAGGCCGATCTATTTTTATTTCACATTTTAGCTTTCTATCATTAATGACACCTATCCAAATCAATCAATCGCAATTCGGATCGAAATCCGAAATTCTAGGATTTACTATTCATAATTCACTATTTATTATTTTTTCCCAATTTCAAATACGCAGTTTCAACCGTAAAAATTGCTAAATAACTATCAAGCAATGCTCTACGAACCCTAAAGAAGCATTTCCAATCAATTTCAGGCATTATAACGCATTAAATATCAAATCTAAAAATTTGAATCAAAAAACAAATTTCATAAAATATGCACAAATGCATGAAAACCCTCACAGAGATTGAAGACCAAGACCCGCAAGGACCCGAGCGACGACCCCCGAGCAATTCCACGCACAATTGTAGAAGAAAATGCAAGAAAAAATCCTTTCTTTTCTCCCTATGACCATTCGGCCATGGCAAGGGATATAGTTGGCATTTTGCAAAATGTTTTTATTGATTTTTGCCTCGTTTTATTATTTAAAAGATGATAAGGGCATTTTGGTCATTTGCAAAATCAAACTTTAATTAAAAATAGTCAAATAAGCTTATTTTGATGCCGTTAAATCTAATTCAAGTTAAAACAATGCAATTAAATGAAAAACAACTAAAACTAGTTAAATTAAACTAAAAACATTTTTCACTAAGTCCGAAGAATATTTCTCTAACTCTCATTTTCAAAATATTGCGATCGAACAGTCAATAATCGATCGCTAATAAGGTAATGAGCAATAATATAAAACTTTAATTCTTTGAAAAGTAGAATAGTAGAATAGTTTAAAATTCACTCCGGCTCGGAGTTACTTTCCTCATTTATTTGAAAATCGAGTGATTTTAACGCAAGACAACCAAAACCGATTATTAAAATAATCACAACAATCAAGGTAATCAATATTCATTTAAAATAATTAATTTAACTATTTCTAGAATATTTTAAGAATTATGAAGTTAATATTAAGTTACAAATGAAAGTTAATATAAACACATAGTCAAATACAATTAAACACTAACATTTAAGATAACACTTAATTAATCACAAGAGAAGAAATTCAATTACTATAATTATTAGAAATATGTAATAATCTTTTAATTATTCAATATACAACTACTAAATGCTTTCAAGAGAAATATTGAAATAGTGCAAATTGGTTGATTTAACAAATTAGACATTTAATTAAATGCAGTCAAATGCTATTAAATCCATGCCGGGTTCGGGTTATCACATCCTTCCCCCTTAAAACAATTGCGTCCTCGCAATTCTTCTTCCAATAGAACTCTGTATCCATTGAAATCCAACTCTGACTAGTCTTCATTAGCTACTGAACAACTATTTAATCAAGACGGCCAATAGGAAAGTTCAAGTAGAAATGCCAAGTGGTAACGCCAAATAAAAGCTCAAATGTAGATACCGTACAAAAATCCCGTTGGCACGAATACCGAAGAAGAATAAATTCCAACCAGAAACGCTGAGATAATACCAATAAAGACTAAAGCAAAGATACTGTAGATAAAATCACATCACATATTAATGATAAGAGGAATACCGAATGAATATCCCATACACGAATCTCTAGTAGAAGTTCAACTATTACTGCTTGAGAATCCCCAAGCAAAAAGCCAAATAAAGGCTCAATCAAAGGTTCTATCTAGAGGTCCAAAGAATTACCCCGCTGGTCATGAATTTCATAGAAGAATTCCCTGTTAAGAGTGCTGAAGAAAATACTAAGAAACCCAATCAAATATACTTCTAAAGTTCCAAAGAAGCCTTCCAAATAATAACCCCATGGGACAACCAATTAGATTCCGAGTTTTGCTATCAAATGCTGAGAGGAATGTCAAAGGAAATAGCAGAGAAAATACAATGTGCCCAATAAAACAACCAAGTTGAATAACAAACATAGTTTCCCACCAAAACCAAACTCTGAGGCCTCTTCACTATTTGCCAAGTGAGAACTTTATACAATCTTGCCAATAAGAAAAATACCAATAGAACGCCCAATAAGAATTTCAAAGAATACCATAAGTAGTACTATACAATAAGTCTGATAGGAATTTCAAATACCAAACCTACTGAGGAACACTAAAGAAGATATCCGAAACAATGCTCCAATAAGAAAGTAGCCAAGTTTGCCTAATAAGTAAATATTAAATAATTGGCCACTGAGAATTCCAGAAAATACCATTGAAGAATTTCCAATCAGGGATGCCAGTATAACACCAATAAAGACCGAGACACATATACCATAGATAATACTGTGCAGTAAGGCCGATTAAAATCCCAATAGCCAAATCCATCGAGAAATGCCAACAGAAGTCTCCAAAGAATATCCATTAAGAAAACCAAAGAATGCTCCAAAGAATATCCAAATAAAACCCCAAGAGAAAGCTACTCTTTCACAACTATTAAGCACAGAGGAGGACCATAGAGATTTGCCAATAACCGAGCTCCAACAGCAAACACCAATTCCCAAATAAAGGCTAGTCAAATGCCATTCATTTCCTGCCAGTCCATACACCTTGAAAGGCCAACTGTGAACCACTTTCTTCAGGGGAGAAAGGGGACTTACTTACCATTTCAATAGGACATGTATGAATGCCAATATATCACAGTTATACATATGCCTTAAGCTATTATGCCAGCAAGCTTACAAAATAGTTTATTCAACAAAGTCTCTCAAGCACGACAATCAAGTCAAGCACAACATAATCAATTTAAATCACGGCATAGCTAATTCAAGACATTCTAATACACACATCACAAGCAATACTCCAAGCAAATAACAATCCATGAGATCAATCTGATTCACGATGCCAATTTGATAGGTCAATTCAATGCACAAATAGACACTTCACTTTACTTAGCACACAATTAATACATAACACATAACTATATCACATAGGAGCACACATTCAGATCAAGACACACAATCTCACATACAAGCATACACTTTCAAGACACACTTAACAAGCACACATTCAAGGACCACTACCACTAGACCGAGGACTTTGTCCCGGCTTATGAGCTAGACAAGCTCTAATACCACCTGTAACACCCCGATCCCTCACGAGACCGGGAGTTCTAACAATCGATCTAATCACAACCCAAATCCAAACCCGGACATAATTTTCAGGGAAAACGGACGGAGTCTCCCCTGTTTCTAGGCGAAATGTAAAACCTGCGACAGCATATAAGTGGACCAACACCGTGTCCAACCATACAAACACCTCAAGGCCATCCGAGCCTCGGTTCTCATCAATTAAACTTAGCAAATATACATACATTTCTAATTAAAAAGCTAACCTATCTCTTTTCATTCTTGACAAATACATTCAAACTAGATAATTAAACCATACTAAGCTACTGCATAAAATAAACTATCATGTCATTCTAACTCTTTTCCTTTAGACATTACAAACATGCATTGAAGTTAAACTATATTACTGAATACATAACTAACTTATCAATCACCTCAACTATTTAGCTAATTTAGATTACATTTCTTTTAACAATAAATACATACAATACATAAAAGCATACATCTTTACAACTTCGACAACTCAAGCCACATAGGCACGCAAGACAACTCTTCAAGCACGAGCTTTCACGAAATCATGAACTTTCCAGCTAACATGACATTTCCTAAAATGTGGTGGTAATGAGTGAGTATACACAACACGTATACTCAGTGAGGACGAGACAGATATCGAACTGGAGAGAAAGAAAGTCGTGCAATGCAAATAAGACAGTTAAGCAATATAACTGATAAACAAGCAATCAAGACAAACAATCAATACAATAAGCAATTACTGAAAGCATTAACACAACCATTGAAAGCCATACCACACTCTGAAGGCTATGGTTCACTCATACGAGCAATGTACGATTTCACGAGCGATACATCAATCTTGAGCTTGATGTTGACAACGATGACAATAAGAACGCAACCACCTTATAACTCCAGTTTGGAATACCCCAGGAGTAACCATCAATTCTACGACCTAAATCTCCCTGGGAGGCAACCTAAGCGAGAAAAGGGAATAGGACACGGAGCTAGAACAACCAACACTGGCATCCCGAGGCTACCCAGAGAGGCCCATCACTCATGCCCTGACACTATGCAATGCAAGACTCGATACAAGGCGATAAACGAGCGATAGCACAACAATACATAATAGAGGAGATAAACGAGATATCAAGCATTATTCAACAATTGTTAAACATTTCAATCAATAATCAACTCTAACAAGTGTAATAAGCATTAACAAGCATTTACAATCAAATAAGTAACAAGAACAACACCAACTAACATTATCAAGCAATAACAAGTATTCTATAGGCATTATAAGCATTCTATAGACAACATAAGCATTCTATAAGCAATATAAGCAAGTAACGGCAGTTCAAACACGAAAACAACAAATATCACTATTCAATCTCTAACTTCTAAAGGCAATTACGAGCAAACGAGCTATGGGATTAGGAAAACGATTTCACTACATTCACTCAGGCACTACAAGGCACGTTTCTATGTCACTAAACTTCACTTTCTCACCCGAGGCCCGAAAGTCCACCTACTGCGTTTGAACTACAACTATGCTAACCGGTCACTCAATCAACGCCATAACAGCACCAAAAGTGCTTCCATGCCCTCAATTGCAAAACCCCCAACTCAATTCGAGCACGGTCAACTTCTGGTCAAACAGCCCCTTTACGTTTCTTTGTCTAATTTCCAATTTTAACAAAGGCCGATCTGTTTTTATTTCACATTTTAGCTTTCTATCATTAATGACACCTATCCAAATCAATCAATCACAATTTGGATCGAAATCCGAAATTCTAGTGTTTACTATTCATAATTCACTATTCATTATTTTTTCCCAATTTCAAATACGCAGTTTCAACCGTAAAAATTGCTAAATAACTATCAAGCAATGCTCTACGAACCCTAAAGAAGCATTTCTAATCAATTCCAGGCATTATAACGCATTAAATATCAAATCTAAAAATTTGAATCAAAAATCAAATTTCATAAAATATGCACAAATGCATGAAAACTCTCATAGAGATTGAAGACCAAGACCCGCAAGGACCTGAGCGACGACCCCCGAGCAATTTCACACGCAATTGTAGAAGAAAATGCAAGAAAAAATCCTTTCTTTTCTCCCTATGACCATTCGGCCATGGCAAGGGATATGGTTGGCATTTTGCAAAATGTTTTTATTGATTTTTTCCTTGTTTTATTATTTAAAAGATGACAAGGGCATTTTGGTCATTTGCAAAATCAAACTTTAATTAAAAATAGTCAAATAAGCTTATTTTGATGCCGTTAAATCTAATTCAAGTTAAAACAATGCAATTAAATGAAAAACAACTAAAACTAGTTAAAGTAAACTAAAAACATTTTTCACTAAGTCCGAAGAATATTTATCTAACTCTCATTTTCGAAATATTGCGATCGAACAGTCAATAATCGATCGCTAATAAGGTGATGAGCAATAATATAAAACTTTAATTCTTTGAAAAGTAGAATAGTAGAATAGTTTAAAATTCACTCCCGCTCGGAGTTACTTTCCTCATTTATTTGAAAACCGAGTAATTTTAATGCAAGACAACCAAAACCGATTATTAAAATAATCACAACAATCAAGGTAATCAATATTCATTTAAAATAATTAATTTAACTATTTTTCTAGAATATTTTAAGAATTATGAAGTTAATATTAAGCTACAAATGAAAGTTAATATAAATATATAGTCAAATACAATTAAACACTAACATTTAAGATAACACTTAATTAATCACAAGAGAAGAAATTCAATTATTATAATTATTAGAAATAGGTAATAATCTTTTAATTATTCAATATATAACTACTAAATTCTTCCAAGAGAAATATTAAAATAGTGCAAATTGGTTGATTTAACTAATTAGACATTTAATTAAATGCAGTCAAATGCTATTAAATGCATGCCGAATTCGGGTTATCACAGTATAGAGGTCAACAAGACTTATCTACATCAAAACACAAAGCTAAACAAAACTCTCCACTCACAGCACGCCTGAGCTCGTAAAGATGCATCACCTAATTCACTTACAGTCTGGAGTCCCATTCTTCCTATCCATTTTCCTCTCAGTGTCCTTGCCTTCTTAGTTACTGTCATTTCTTAGTAGCATTCAGTTGTTTGTTGGACTCCAATAAGAGCAAACGATCCACAGGCCGCAACATTTGAAACAGTTTTTTCACCTAGTCCTTTATTACCAGCTGAACATATAACTAGTATGCCATTCTTCAAGGCATGGAATGACCCAATGGCAACAAAATCTTCAATGTACTCTATCGGTTTTTCTCCAATAGACGTTGAAATCATATCAACTTCATCATATACGGTGCAGTTTGTGAGTGTGGCTTGAATCGCGAACGATTCAGTGAATCGTATGATTCGTTACGATTCGGTACGATTCACATACGATTCACGATTCTCTCATTCGATTTGTATCGATTTTTTGCTGAATCATATCGAATCGTACGATTCGCATCGCGAATTGTACGATTCTGACAACAGAGATTGTCGCTATCCTATTGCCCAATTTTCATCGCCCAATTTTCATTTATTTCGTCGTCGTTTAATTTTTATTTAAAAATATATATATATAAATTTACAAGTAAAGAAAATATAAAATGTACAAAATTAAAAAAATAATAGTTACAAAAAATTAAAATTATATATATATATATATATATATATATATATATATATATATATATATTAATAAAATATAAAACACGATACAAAATTGATTTTTAAAGTTTATAAAAAATATAAAATCTACTGATTACCTTGTTGGTCTCGATCATGGTCTGGGTGGTTGCCTTTTAGTCAGGAGATTTCCTCATGCATCTGCAGCATGAGGATTATAACCTGTTGTACCAGATGTTGTATCTCCTACTTTGCCCGTCACTACCGCTGAAGCTCATTTTGGACAACATGCACCGATCAGACGTTGTTGTTTCTCAAGGTGCCATCTTATGAACTATTTCTTCTGAGTGACAACAACATTGATGTCCCGTTGTGTGAGTTCGGGGGCAATGGTTGGAACATCGTATGTTGTCCTACCAATGCGGACCCCTTACAAGCCGAATCTATAGATATGCCCTTTATTTGACCCACCAATTGCCTTGAAGAATACCTCATTCGTAATGCCTCGATCCCTCACGAGACCATAGTCCAATACCCGAGGTCATGAAAAACGAGGAGAAACGGATAGAGTCTCCCTTGTTTATAGGGCTATTAGTTCACCTGCAAGCAGTAACTTATCCTCAAAACTACAATCCAACTCCAAGGTACAATATCATTCACGCAAGCATGCAACTAACTAGGCAATCAAGTAAACCATTGAAGTTATTACAACCCATCTACAATTCTTAACTTATACAAGAATACAAGCTTTACTTTATGTTACAACCTTTTAGACAATAGAAACATACACAAGGTTTCATAATCTCAAAACAAAACACATGCAACCAGCAACTTGCATTTCCTACACATAGACCACTACATAGCATCCAACCACAGCTTTTCCTAAAACATGCTAAAACGAGGAATGAGTAACCAAAGTTACTCAGTGAGGGAGGTGATGCAGTAAACCGGGAAGTGCTACATGATATGCAACAAGATGACAACATTTTCAACACCAACTAACAAAGCTAAACGGACAAGTATTTAATCACGTATATAAAGGATACGGTTCCACTTGTCTTCTATCATGAGCCACGAACCAAGATCTTCAAGCAAGTGCCGACAAAACCTTTATTCCTCAAAAATAGGATACTCCGGATGTACCTCGATCCTACGACCCTTTCTCCTGAGGTAGGTCCATATGCCCAGCAGGTGAACCACGCATTTAGGGTAGTGAAGTATACTCAGCGAGAGAAAGGGAATAGGCGCCATGGTAGTCGACAAGTCCGATGTTGCCCGTTTTTCTCCATGCTACCATGTCCGAAAAGGTTGCGCAACCCCGAGTCAAGATCATGAGAAACAAGAATATCAAATCACGTAAAAGGAATGACAAAGTAGGCTGCCCTTGCAGTTAATCACAAATAACACGAAAAGATTCAAGATAGCAAGTAAAATAATACATGTAAACTTTATCAATTACTAAATAATTCAATTTAGAAACAATAAGTAAAGTTGAGATGCACAGAAGAGATGAAGACTCCTTCATCTCCACCAGGTAGCTAAAGGATACAAGAACTAGCGTCAGTCTACTTTTAACACCTTGGATTGGCTCAATGGATCAACCCTAGCATGTAATAGAACATATACTTATCACAAAGAATCTCCTAGAGACATTCGTAACCAACACAATAAAATCACATTAATGGCTCAACTCACAAACTTAACCAAGTAGATAAACACTTCACACAAGCGTAATTAATTATTAGTTGACCAATTCCAAGACACTAACATGTAATAAGAACAGAACAACCATATAGACAAGATACAAACATATTCTCACATAATACTATGCAAGTACCTTAATTCATTGCTTTGATCTTGCAAATGACATTCACTACATTAGAATTCTAACAGCCTAGGTAATGAATCATTCCACCTCATAGCAACAAAAGTGACTACACTTTAAACTTATAATATAATACAATTATCATGTACCTCTCATTCTCTAGCATGCATTTAACTCATTAATGCCCTCGCATATAGTTATAATTTAGAAGTAATATAACAATACGATCAAAATATGCACATATCCCAACAAGGTAGCTAAGTAACTCAAATCACAAACCTTACCAATAGGGTATAGACATGCTATACAAATGCATATAAACACCTAATCAATCAATTAGAAAGCAATCTCCAACATTTAATTAAACTTTGACACTATTTTCCATTTCTTTAGCCAAGTTTTTCTTCTCCTATGTGCATTTAGAAGTTACAAAACTACAATCTAATTATACTACATTCCTAATTACGCCAAAAGACATCTATCAATGCCATGAAAACTTGTTTTGGAGGCAAAAGCTCGGAAAGGCCCCAAGCGGGTTTTAACTACAACTACTCTATCCGGACCCCAAATTCACGCAAACAAAGTACCAAACGTGCTTCCATGTCCCAAGGATACCTATTCCAAAGCTCAAACGTGCCCGGATTGCATTACGTGAAAAATTCCCTTTTTAAAGTTTACCAATTTCGCATTTTAACTCATTTTCGGGCAATTCAACCTCATGTAAGCCTTTGGCTAGTTTCATTAATGTCTAAAGCACCTAACGGAAGCCTCAATTCATTCTAATTATCAAGTTTTATCAAAACCCTAAATTTCGTCACTATTCATTATATTTTTCATGCATTTCAAGCTCCAACCACGGAGAAAGCCATCTAACTACTCAAATGTAGTCTACACAACATGTAAAGCATATATGATACAACATTTAAGCATTTCTATAGCCAAAATCAACAAATCACAAAATTTTCAAAATTGACACAAACTTTAAATTCAATTAAATGCAAACTCCCTTACCAAACCAAAGCTGAATTTTGCAAGAACTAGGTAAGCTTCAATCTTCTATGCCTGCACGAGCCAAACGCCATCTCCAAGACCCAACACCATGCTCAAACTCTTCACATTTTCTTTTCTTCTTTCTCTGATTCTTGCTTCTACCGAATCTGTTTTCCTTGTTTTTCTTTTGTTTGCTTTGTACCTTAGCTATCTACTATGGAGATTAAATGAAGACTACCACTGATTCCACATTTTATTCCCTTCGGTTCACTTTTTCTCTCCACCAATTCCATTTTTTGTTTTTTAATGGCTTGCCTTCGGTCCTATAAGCTAACTTCATCATCTTTCTTTGTTCTTATCTTTAGCCTTTGACCACCGAAAATAAACTTAGACTCCTATCTTTTTTTTTCCTTTCTTTTCTTGTTTCGGCTAAGCTTCAACCAATATCACCAATCACCAATTCCTTTTGTTTGTTTGCTTGCTGACTAGACTAACTTAATTCAAAGACTAAAGCCTAAACTACTGCATAAGAATCTCACGGGTTGACTTTGGCTAACAATATACAAATTAAACTAATACATTAAATTGATACCAATGCCAATTCGGTAGCTTACTCTTTTTTTCTTGTATGCGGTAGCTCACTAATATAAACTACCAAATGTAATGACTAAATTAATGCATTTAAAATGTCTACCGATGCCTAAACGGAATAATTCACATGAGACAAATATAAAAGTAGATAAAATAAAAAAATAAAACAAAAACTCAACTTCGGGCTTAGGAAATATTTTTCAATTAAGTATAGACAAACTAAATGCTCATAATAAAATTCAATGAAATAATTATTCTAGGTATCTCATTTAGATATAAATTAAATAATTGGACTTATTAAAAATAATAAAATGACTCGTTCAGTTCCGGGCCAATTAAATAATTATAATTACTAAAATAATAAACTAGCTCGTTCAGGTCCGGGTCAATTAAATGAATATAAATATTAAACATATTAATCTAACTCATTCAGATTCGGGTCCGAGCTTCCCGTTCGAATAGTAAGATAAATTAATTTAAAGACTTGTAAAACAATTTTAAATAATTAAAATAATAGAATAAGTGTCCCGGCAAATCATTTAAATATAAATTAAATAAATACAAATAATGAAAGAAATAAGTTAATGACTTTATGTAAATCAATTAAATATAATTTAAATAAATACAAATTGTGATAATAATAAAAATAATTATTCTCGGGTTCGAGACTTCACATTCAAATAGTGAAATTAAATTATTTTAAATTATTAGTAAAATAATAAAATAATAATTTTGAAAAAGCCAATTGAATATAATTTAAGTGAATGCAACAGTTATCGTGTCACGTTTTTCAAGAATTGTGCAATTAAATAAAATAAATATATGCAAATTAATAAAATGTTTATATGTTAGGTCCGGGTCATCACATCATTGGGATTAATGGGCGGCATCATGGGATTGGCTTGGCTCGCAGCCTCTACTGTTGGAGCATCTTCTCATATCACTCCTGTAAAGACAAAGTTTTGAAATACTTAGCATTATTATTGCATTAAACATATTTTTTAATTTAATATATTGTATAAATTATTACCATCGTCTTAACAACCTTGTTGTCAGCGTATTAGATCTCATCACCCACCACTTTACTAGGTGTCGCCTTGAAAACCTCGGTGTGGGATACTTGGAGACGCTCTTTGTCCTCTTGTATTATTAACTTCATAATTACTAATTGCATATATAAGACATAAAATAAACTAATTCATGTATTGAGTTTAATTTATTAATTTATTTACATACCATCATCCTCTTGAGCTCATGAAATGTGTGCACTGTGTAGTGGACTGACGTATTTTTCTCCTGTTTTGCTTGTTCTTGTTAGCTTTGTCTATCCATTTTTCAATGGCCCATTTAATCTTCATCTAATCCCAATTTTCCTCTATGGACCAACTAGGCATTTGTTTTGTTTATGTGCCTTAGATAATTGATCCTTCAACCTATCACTGGCCTTATGATGGAAATATTTTTGTTTTCATAAGGTCTCACAAGGGTACCACTTCTAATCTCTCTGCAACAACAAAGAAGATAAAAACACGTACATGAGTTAATACAACATGCATGTATAAATAATATATAATAAATATTTATGGTATTAGTTTTTATATATACCTCAAATGAGCGAAACCATCACTCCTTGATATCTGGTGGAACCTCTCCATAAGTGATCCATTGGCCAGTGTACCAGCTAGCAAAAATGGTCCTGAACTCTTCTTCAGCATCTTCAATTACCCCAATGCATTAACCTAACTAATGACAATAGATGAGCACATCGTTATCATCCAGTTATACGAATGACACGCTAATCTCATTTGCCTAAAAAGCCAAATGTTCATTCATATCATTCTCATCGGTAGACATATCATATGTTTGATCTTGTATATAGGCCACCAGTCTGCTCGGTCTCTTTTAGCACTAGAATACTTGACATAGTAAAGTTGATGTGCTTGTTCAGTTAAGACAAAAGGTTCATACTTTGGGTATCCTTTCTTTACATTTATATATGTCAACTGATATTTTAGATGAACATTTAAGCCCTTATCATTTTGAGAATCATACCACTCATACTTGACAAGAACAACACTACTACGTTTCAAAGTTGTATTCCTTGGTGAAGGATAACTAAATTTGGCGAAATGGGCAAACCCAATGGCAGATGGGCCTAAATTTGGCGACATAAATAGTATTCCTTCTCCCATTGGTGACGGATAAATAATTCATCACTAATGGACGATTGACATAAAAGGAAGGGCAGCAAATTTTTTTCCCTTTGCCCTTTGTTTTGACCTAAAATTTAACTAACCCCCTTTTCCTTTCTTCCCCACCAAACTGTAACATGCCATCCCCTCTCCTTTTCCCTTTCTCTTTTTCTTCTCTTTTTTTCTCTTTTAGCCTCTTCCTCCTGTTTCTCTCTCTCTTTCCACCCTCACCCTTCTTTTTCAAGGTGTATATATATATATGCTCTTATACATATAAATATGTTATTATTTACATATGATCTTCTTTTAAATTACAGATCTACCACTTGAGCTTGGGCCAAAAACCCAACATAATGTTATATTGACATTAACACTAGTATCTAACTCACTTAAGATAAGGAATAATCACATAGTTTTAGTGTTTAAAGAAAAAGAAATCATTAAATACAACATTAGTCCTCAATGCTACTATATGTTTTCAGGTTAGTATTTATAATTCTAAAAAACATTAAATTAGTCTTCAATGTTTGTTAAAATTAGTCAAATTAGTTCATACGGTTAAATAGTTGGTTATATTTGACTAAATAGTAGTCATGTGGGAGGGTAAAATTGGAAACTCATATAATATTCATATTAGTCCTCAAAATTTTCATAAAAGTTCGATCTTGAGTCTTCGACTTTTGAAAATAGTTGAATGTAATCCAAAAAAATTATTTTGCTTTGTTTTTCTTTTTCTTTTTTCTCTTCCCATTCTCCTTCATCCCGTTCCTCTTCCCCTTCCCCCTTTATCTCTATCACATAAGCACATAATCACACATACATGCCACACACAAACACAACCATGCACATATACACACAACACAGATCCATATGTAGAAAACAACATATATACACACAACCACAACCACAAATCTCTTTAACCATATGTAAAAAGAAATTATGATACTTGAATCTTATAAACAAGTACAGGCAACATTCTTAGACTTAATTTTGTATGAGATGCATTTGGAAGGCAAAAAGACTTGGAGCTTTAAACAAAAACAAGGTTGGGCAGTGCAATATTCTTGTCTACATTGATGTTGCAAGTAGAGGACTTGATATTTCGTCAGTAGATATGGTTATCAATTACGATATGACCATGAACTTAAAAAACGCACCCATACACAAATGCCACGCACACTCACGCGCGAACATAGTGATAATGATACACATGCACAGACCGAAACACACACACACACAAAGAGGTTTTTTGGGATTAGAGCTGGCGATTTGGGATTGCGGGGATGGGGTGGTAGGTTTGGGATTTTTAGGGGTGGGGGATTTGGATTGAATAGCTGGCAGCCTGGCAGGTTTGGTAGAATTTTTTATTTTGATGGTGTGTGGTTTTTTTGTCTGTGTTGTGTAATGAAGGTGAAAGAAAAGGTATACATATAATTCCATCAATTTGGTAAACGACAATTAAGACATTTAATGTATTTTTTTTTTAATAGTAACTTTATTTTTAACGAAAAGGATTAATTTGATCACATTAGGTAAACATGGAGGACCAATTTCATAGTTTTAGAACAATGAAAACTAATTTGAAAAATGAGATAACATTGGGACTATTGAAAAGAAATAAATTGACCAATGTTAGTAAAGGGAAAATAGCATATTTAGTCCCTATTGTTTAAAAAAAATTAAATTTCTCCTTATTGTTTACATTTTTTTAATTTCGTCCCTTTTATTTTTCTAAAAGTTTTAATTTCGTCCCTATTATTTCTAAAAAAAAAATTAATTTCATCTTTATTATTTCTAAAGAGTTTTAATTTCATCGCTATTATTTTTCTAAAGTTTTAAATTCATTCAAATTGTTCTAAATTAGTCAATTTAGTCATTATTTTTTAGAAGGGCAAATTTCACATTTAGTCCTTATAGTTTACATATTTTTTCAATGTAATGCCTAATATTCTAAAAGATTCATAATAATCCCCAATGTTTACAAAAGTGATTCAAAATAGTCATTATTGTTCAATATTAGTCAATTTGATCCTTATTGTTTCTGATCAAAAAATTTAATTTAGTCCTTATTATTTTCTTAAAAAAATTCAATTTAGTCCTGTCGTGACCTCTATTTGAGGACTAAATTAAATTTTTTGGAAAATAATAGTGACTAAATTGATTAGTTTTGAACAATATAGACCATTTTGAATCATTTTTGTAAACATTAGGGATTAACATGATTTTTTTTTGAAATATTAAGGACTAACTTGAAAAAAATATGGGAACAATAGGGACTATATGCATAATTGATCCTTTTTCAGAAAATAATAGAGACGAATTTAATTTTTTTTAGAAAACAATAAGAACTAAATTGACTAATTTTGAACAATAATGACGAATTTAAAATTTTAAAGAAATAATAGTGATGAAATTAAATTTTTTAAAAATATTAGAGACGAAATAAAACTTTTAAGAGAACAATAGAGACGAAATTAAAAAAAATTAAACAATAAAAATAAAATTAACACTTTTGAGAAATAATAAAAACTAAATGTGATATTTTCCCGTTATTGAACACAAGAATTGTTAGTGTATATATACTATCTCTTTCTCTCTTTTGACATTTGAAATCAAGCAAGCAAATTTGTAAATAACTCATTTGTCACAATTCTGACCGTGGGCAAAGATGGAGACACCTAAATTCTATATTTAGTAGGTAGCATTAACGTTTGGCGTTGGCTGTTGTATTGTGCAACAACTACCTCAAATAAAAACTCACCAACCACGGAGTTTCAATCTCGTCAAACCCCGACAATAGCCATTTGCCTCACCCACTCACTCTTTATATGCTTGAATATTCTAATAGATATAATGGCCAATGCGTAACATCATGTGTTACATGCTTAGCACAGGATCATTCTGATCTGTGAATTCAGATGATGCAATTTATTTCCAGAATGTATTTGATATTTTTCATATCGTTAAGCTTTAAATGCACGGATATAATTATTGGAGACATCAACCAACAAAATATACACTTTCTTTTAATTTAAATTCAAAAAAATCTTCCTTGTACGTGAAAGAACGTATTAGTCAACATCATAGTAAGTGATCGCTTGAAATTGAAGTCTATGTAGATGAACTTCAATTCATTGTGCCCTTTGTTTAAACAATGTTAATAACTTCATTGTCGGTACTATAGGCGGAATTTCGACAAACCCGCACTCAATTTTTCAATAAAAGCTCTTCATGCGCAACTATGCTTTAGAGCATCATTACGAAAAAAACGTAATCATTCTTCTAAACTGGCCACTAATGTTTAGGAAATATTTCTCATGTTAACTAATGTACACTCTATTTTGCCAAGTCAACGAGCAAAATACTTCATTAAATAATGAAAATTACATTAATAGGTCAAAGACCATTACAAAGAAAAAAAAAAAACAAATGACACGAAAGAGCAGCTAATCTAATAGAGTATGTAAATTGCGACAAGAGACTAGCAGAAACAGCAACAAGGCCCTCCAACTACGAGGTATCAAACGGACTCCCGGAATAACCAATATACACTTAGGCAGTGATTGATATATGAGAATGAGTTGTGAATAAAATAATATTCTCAATTCTATTTTAATTCCTATATTTGGTATGAGAGAATGAAGTTGAGAATGTCATTCCCAAGAGAATCTCATTCCAACATACATGGAATAGTCATTCCAAACCAAATACATAGAAATAGTCATTCCAGACCAAATATATAGAAATGGTCCATTCCCATGTGTTTGAGAATAAACTTGACTACCATACCCTTATATAACATAACTTTTATAAATAATTTGTTTTATAATAATAATAATTATTATTATTATTATAAACATAATAATAATAATTATTATTAAAATAAAAACAAAAATAAAAAATAATAATAGTGATTAAATAATAATAATAATAATAATAATAATAATAATAATTAAAAATAATAAAAATTAAAAATATAATAATATTATCATGAAAATAATAATAATAATAAATAAAATAATAATAAAAACAAAAAAAAATAATAGTGATTAAAATAATAATAATAAAAATTACTAATAATAATAATAAAGAAAAATAATAATGATAAAAATAAAAACAAAAAAAAAAAAAATAATAATACCAATTTATTAATAATCATAATAATAATTATTATTGTTCTTATTATTCTTGTTTTTATTTTTGTTATTATTTTTTTTATTTTGTTATTAATAATTATTATTTTTTTTATTTTTATTTATTGTTGTTATTGTTATTATTATTATTATTTATGTTTATATTGTTTACGATTATATTTATATTTATTCTTATTTTTAATATTATAATAATAAAAGAGTAATTTTGTCATATTATACAAGTCATTCACATTACTATTCTTAATTCTTAGAGCATACCAAACATGTCATTCTCATTCTCAAGTTTATTCAATTCCCAATTTCATTTCATTTCTTGACTCATTCCATTCCTGCCCAAATTTATTTCAGTATACCAATTGCTGCCTTAATGATAAAAAAAAAAAAAATTAATGAACACTTTCTTTTAGGTGATTTTTTAAATTGAATATACTTTCCTTTTCTGTTTAGGTACTTTCTCTCTTTTTCTTGTTGGTAGCTTAATGTTCTATAAATCAAATCAAGACAATTAAGCACCTGCGGACGTAGTAGATTTGTATCATCATCAGTCCGCTTTTTTTTTTTTTTTATCCTTCTTCTGTTTTGTCGCCGATAAAGCACGGTTACCTGAGCCTGGAAGCAAATGCTAGAAAGAGGAAGAAAATGGACACCTATGGCCACATATATGTTAGCATATATAATTTTTTCTACATAGAAAAATTATAAACTCTTAAATTATTTTATAAGATTATGGGTTATTCCACTTGATACCTGACGAGGGGTTCTCGAGCTGAGGTACGAATCCATCCCGAGCCGAAGCGGGTTAATCAGCGCCAAGGCCAGCACGTTTAACTGAATGTCCAATCAGGATGACTGGCCCGACCCCGGAGACCCCGACCTCAATTCTAGCTGTTCCAATGGGACATAAAGCGCTGATGGGACATAAAACTGCGCTGCATTAAATGCTGTCAGACCAGAACTTAGTATAAATAGAGTTCCACCCTCTTCATTTAAAGGAGGTAACTCATTATTAAATGCTCTCAACTACCTTGCCAGCTCGGACATACTAATCATTCGCACGTTCGAGGGAAAAATCCAGGTCATCACCCCGCCTTTTCCTTCTTTTCCTTGTGTAGGTCTGGTGGCTGACCAGGAAAATTCAGCTCGGAGGCCAACCTGAAAAGTCCAGTTGGGCGCAAGTAGCTCCCAACCTCAACTGCGAGATTTCCAACCTCGACAGTTTGGCGCCGTCTGTGGGGAACAAGGAGTTCTTTCGTAACTCTCTTCACCACCCATTGAGAAACCAGTATGGTGCAAACTAGAAGCCACAGCACACCGGTAGAAGATTCGCCCAACCCGGAAGGGGACCTCGAAATCATGCAGGTGCCTAGCCAAAACCTAACCCAAGCCGACGTTGGAACGAGCCAACGTATACACTTAGCCACTCAAACCAACCCCACAGCAGAAGGAGACCCCAACTCCAACCTATCACCGGAGATAAGGATGATGCTGAGGATGTTTGAGGAACTTAAGGAGCAGGTAGCCCGGCTAGTTGGGGGCCCCCTGGCTCTGCAAGAGGCTGGGCCGAGGCCATCGCGTCCGCAATTCCACATCCCAGAGTTGAGGCGAAAATGGACGCAGGACGAGGAAGGCTTCCTAGAGCCGATGGCGAGATCCGACGCGGCGAGAGGTAAAAGGGTGGCTCAAGCCGACCCGAGCAGGCCAAGACCGCAGCTGCCATAGCCAAGGTCATCAACCAGCTCGGCATAAGCCCACTCTCCCCCGAGGTACTGGCCACGCCACTGCCCACCGGCAACCATATGCCCAACCTGGCCGTCTATAACGGAGATGGAGACCCAGCCAGCCATCTACTCAATTTTGATCACCACATGACTCTGCATGACATGCAAGACCTCATAAAGGCGAAGACATTCCCGACCACCCTGGTTGGCAATGCCTTGGATTGGTTCCAAAAACTTCGTTCCGATTCAATTGCAAGTTTTCACCAGCTTGCTGAGGCTTTCCTGTCCCACTTCGCGGGAAGCCGGCGCGCCACCCGCCATACTTCTACATTGCTGATGGTGAAGCAACATAGAGGGGAAAGTTTGAGGGCTTACACGGCCAGATTCAATGAAGAGTCCCTCCGAATTCCCAACCTAGAGGACTCCATGGCATTGATAGCTTACCAAAGTGGGCTTAAGTCAGGCCCCCTCACATCATCACTGGCAATCGACCCCGTGGACTCTGTATCCGAGCTGATGGTACGAGCAGAAGGGTACATACACTCGGAAGAAATCTATCAGGCGAAGAGGGATGATGACAAGGAGAAGGAAGCCAGCAAGAAGGGAGAGGCCTCGCGAGCCTAACCTGGGGGTAAAGTCCAGAATGACCGAGGCAAGCAGCCTCAACAGCCAAAGCAGAACCCCCGGTTCACCATGTTCACTCCCCTTAACACCTCGAGGGAGCAGATCCTGATGGAGATCCAATACCAGAACCACCTGCCTCCAGCTCCAAGGATGAAGGGCCGACCCGAGAAGCGCAATAGAACCAAGTATTGCCGCTACCACATGGACTACGGCCATACCACCGAAGAGTGTAAAGACTTGAAACAGGAGATTGAGGCATTGATAGCCCGAGGCTACCTCCGGAGATATGTAAATCCATAGCCAACCCGAAATCCTGACCAAAGAGATAGGGAGAGGAGTCCGCCCAGACGCCAGGCTGGGGGCGGACGCTTGGCCGTAATTGAGACCATTGCCGGAGGATTGGCGTTAGGAGGAGAGACCTCAGCAGGCAGGAAGGGTTATGTTCGTGCTGGGAGGGAGTATGGACCGATGCGAGGACCGGCCCCGGGGGTGCAGAAGCTCACCTTCTCCTCAGAAGACCTGGAGGGGGTGATATTGCCTCATGACGACCCACTGGTAATCAGCGCTGAAATAGCCAACTTCACCGTCAAGAGATTGATGGTGGACACCGGGAGCTCGGCAGAAGTCTTATTCCTCAACACTTTTGAGCAAATGGGGTTGGACAGGGGCCGACTCAGGCCATTGAGGGGTACTTTAGCTGGTTTCACCGGGCAGTCCCACCGAGCCGAATGGGTCATCAACCTCCCGTTGAAGCTAAAAGATGGAGATAGGTGGGCGTCGATGCAAGCCAACTTCATTGTGATGGATTGTAACTCCACTTACAATGGGATCTTAGGTCGGGTGGCACTCAATCGCTGCAGGGCCGTCCCCTCAACTTACCACCAAGCCCTGAAATTCCCGACCCCGGCCGGCGTGGCCACCATTCGCGGAGCCCAGCTCTTAGCTCAGGAATGTTATGAAAACTCACTCCGGCCCAAATATCAAATCGGTTGGGGATCAAATCTGCCCGAAGAAAAAGAGGGATGCTAAGAGATGAAGCCCGCCTGAAGACCTTCAGGAGGTGGAGCTCTCTGATGAAACCAAGAGGGCAAAGATCGGAAGTGAACTCTCTGTCAACCTCAAGAAAGGTATAAGCCAATTTCTTTTAAAGAATGAACATGTATTTTCCTGGTCAGCCTCTGACATGACAGGTATTGACCCGGGTGTGATTGAGCATCACCTGAATGCCGACCCGAATCACTATCCGGTAAAGCAAAAGAGCAGGCACTTCCATTATGATAAGCAACAAATCATAGCATAAGAGGTGGACAAGTTAGTGGACGCCGGCCACATCAAGGAAATACAGTACCCAACCTGGTTATCCAATATGGTGCTGGTGACTAAGTCCTCGGGTGGATGGAGACTGTGTATTGACTTTACCGACCTCAACAAGGCCTGCCCAAAAGACTGCTTTCCCCTGCCACAAATCGATCAGATGGTGGACGCCACCTCCGAATTCGAGCTACTCTCTTTCATGGATGCCTTCAAAGGCTATAATCAAATCAAAATGGCTCCCGGAGACAAGGAGAAGACCGCCTTCACCACCGATAAAGGACTCTACTACTATGAGGTCATGCCTTTTGGCCTCAAGAATGCTGGAGCTACCTACACTCGGATGGTGAACAAGGTCTTCAAAAATCAGATTGGCTGGGATATGGAAATCTATGTATATGACATGTTAGTCAAGAGCATAAGGGCGGAAGACCATGTAGCCGACCTGGCTGAAGCCTTCGCCGTAATGGAGCACTTTGGGATAAAATTGAACCCGAAAAAGTGCGCATTCGGCGTCAAGGCAGCCAAATTCCTGGGCTTCATGGTCACAGCCCGCGGAATAGAAGCCAACCCGAAGAAGGTCCAAGCGATACTTGACCTGGCGCCGCCGACCTGTGTTAAGGACGTCCAGGTATTAGCAGGCAAGGTTGCAGCACTGAGCAGATTCATGTCTAGGTCGGCTGACAAGTGTGCTCATTTGTTCAAAATATTAAAGAATCCTAAGAAATTTGAATGGACTGAGGAATGCAAGAACGCCTTCCAAGAGCTGAAGATGTATCTAGCTTCGCCACCCCTATTATCCCGACCTGAGGTGGGGGTGGAGCTGATACTATACTTAGCATGCTCGGGGACAGCAGTGGCGGCAGCACTAGTCCGAGAAGAAGGAAATGAGCAGAAGCCGATCTATTATGTTAGCAAAACCTTGCAAGGGGCCGAGGTGAGATACTTCTCCTTGGAAAAACTCACTCTCACGCTCATCACAGCCGCAAGAAAATTGAAGCCATACTTTGATGCTCACCCAGTTAAGGTCATGACGGATGCCCCGCTCAAGTCCATCATGCACAAGCTAGAGGCGTCGGGCAGGCTACTGAAATGGGCAGTTGAGCTGAGTCAATTCGACATCACCTACCAGCCCAGGACAGCCATCAAAGCCCAAGCCATTGCAGACTTTGTTGTAGAATGTACTGGCCGAGCATAGCATGACCCAGATGACGTGTGGAAGGTCCATGTGGATGGGGCCTCAGGGAAATCCAGAAGCGGAGCTGGAGTGGTCATCCTTGACCCAACCCGGCATGAGCACCAATACTCCCTCAAGTTCACCTTTCCGGCGTCCAACAATGAAGCAGAATACGAAGCGGTGATTGCAGGACTGAAAATTGCAGCTCAGCTCGGGGCACAGACAGTCGACCTGAGCACCAACTCTCAACTGGTTTCTAGTCAGATATCAGGAGAGTTCGAAGCCAAGGACAATGCTATGCTGGCCTACCTCAACAGAGTCAAGGATTTGACCTTGGGGCTCAGAAGGTTCACGATACAGCAGATTCCCAAGGAAGAGAATATGAAGGCTGATGCCCTGTCTAGGTTGGCCTTGGGCGAGAGCCGACCTGCCCTGGTCCATGTGGAAGAAGTATCTGAACCCAGTATTCAGTTGGGGGTGCAAGCCGTAGCCGAGCTCAATCTAAGCCCAGATTGGACCAAACTAATCGTGGACTACTTGGAGGGGGGTATAACCCCAGAAGATGAAAAATTAGCTCAAAAACTCATGAAACAGGCCTCAAGGTTTGTCATAATTGCCGGGCAACTTTATAAGAGAGCCTACACTTGGCCTCTCTTGAAATGTGTTGGACCCGAAGAGGGAAACTATGTACTCCGGGAGATTTATGAAGGGGTATGTGGAAACCACTTGGGAGGCAAAGCTCTGGCTCGGAAGGCATTAAGGCAAGGCTATTTCTGGCCAACCTTAGAGTAAGATGCCAAAGAGTATGTAAAAAAGTGCGACACTTGCCAGAGGTTCGCCAATGTACAGAGGAAGCCTGTTATGGACCTCACAGTGATGGTAAGCCCATGGCCATTCTATCAGTGGGGTCTAGACATTATCAGCCCATTGCCAACCAGTGTCGGCCAAAAGAAACACGCCTTCATAGCTGTAGACTACTTCACTAAATGGCCCGAGACTGAAGGTGTTGCTAGAATAACAGAAAAGGCAGCTTGGGATTTCGTATGGAAAAACATCATTTGCCGATTTGGGGTGCCAAAGGTCATCATCACTGACCACGGCAAACAATTCGACAGTGCACACTTTCGAGGCAAATGTGCTGAGATTGGGATCGACCTCAGATTCTCATCTATTGCTCACCCTCAAAGTAATGGCCAAGTCGAAAGGACTAACCAAATCATTTTGCAGAGCCTGAAAATCAAGCTGGAGGAAGCGGGGGGCCAATGGGCATAAATTCTTCCTGAGGTGTTATTGGCTCAGGGACCAACACCAGCTCAGCAACGGGAGAATCGCCCTTCGAACTGACCTTCGGCACTCAAGCGGTGCTGCCAGTAGAGATCGGGTCTCCGACCAGTAGAACCCTCCACCATGACCCAGAAACAAACTGAGCACGGATCCGTGAAGAGCTCGACCTCGTTGAAGAGCTTCGAGCTAAAACTCAAATCAGAATGCTGGCCAGCAAAGCTGCTATGCAAAGAGCCTTTGCCAAACAAGTCAAGCCTAAGCCTATTAAGGTTGGCGACCTCGTACTAAGAAAGGCAATCTTTTTGCCGTGCTCCGGTAACAAACTCTCCCCGACCTGGGAGGGACCCTATGAAGTCGTGAAAGAAGTCCGACCCAGAACCTTCTACCTCCGCGACAAGAACGGAAAACTATTGAAAAATGCATGGCACTCAGAACACCTGAAGCGGTATTTTGTCTAAATTGGCCCCGAGCTGAAATATTTTGTAACGGCCCCGAGCCGAAACATTTTGTAAAGGCCTCGAGCCAAAATATCTTGTAAAGGCCCCGGGCCAAGACATTGCTTGTACAAATTCAATACAATGCATTTTTGTAAACTTAGTGCAATGCCCGACCTGGGATTAAGCACCAAAGTTAGCGCAATGCCCGACCCGGGCCCAAGTGCTACAACTACAAAACTACTTCCAACTCGGATTAACGTAGTGGCCACGCTTAATCACGAGCGAATGATAAAGTAAACTAGCTCGGACTAAGTTCCAGCTCAGAATAATCAATAACAATTTGATTAGTTTTGCCAGTTCGGATTAAGATCCAACTCGGTGCATTCCGGCTTCAGGTCGGTATATTAGTTTGGGTCCAAACTCGAACTCAATATTTGTCAACATTAGTTTGACCAATTTTATAACGGACTGACGAGTTCGAGTTGGTAACGATTATAAAGTTACCCTGATTAAACCAGCTCGGGTTAGGATGGTAAATCATTAATCACGTCCAGCTTGGTTCATTACGCTTAAGTTTGAATGGTCCATTAAATTGGTCCGACCCCACTTACTTGAGAAAAATTTGCGAAGAGAAAAGTACCCGTGTACAAACTCAAACAAAACGCAAATCAAAATAAAATAGACATTTCATTAAAATTGGAGAATGATTACAAAAGCCCAACTTGGGCGAGATTACAAGAACCCGACTCGGGCAAAGTTACAAAATCTACTTTGGCGCAGCGGCAGAGGTGGTGGCCTCGGCTTCATCTCCAACCTGGTCCAGGCCCTTCTGGACAAACTCAGTCACCTCCTTGGCCTGGGATATGAGGTCGGATGGAAGCTCGAGAATCTCCTAGAACTCCCGTGGTGGAACCTCCAAGATCTCGATGTAGTCGTTCTTGGTGGCTGGGAAGAAGGTCTTCGCTCTCTCCCGGGCAACAACTTGACCTCGGAAGTAGAATTCCATTTCAGCGTACTTCGCCATGGCCCCGCCTTCCGTGGCCAACCAATCCACCGCCGCGTCGCTGGACTTGAAGGCCTCCACTGCCTTCTCTCCCTCGACGCCGACCCGGTCCACCAGCTCCCGGAACTTAGCCTCTGCCTCACGCTTCTCTCGCTTATGGCGATCAACGTCCTTGGCCGCGGCTTCCCGTCGGGCCTTTTCCAAGTCTAGCTCCTTCTTCAGGCGGTCGATCTCCGTCGTATCCGCCTTCTACCGCTGAGCTGCTTCTTCCTTCACGGTATCAAGCTCGGCTCGGACATCCACGTATCATTGCTCGAGCTCAACACAGTGAGTCTGGGGTTTGATTAAGAAGCTGGGAGCCGAGAGGATATGGGACTCGGCCTGTTCAGCAGAAAACAAAGCGATCAGCTGAGCTAAAAAGACAACCTTACCAGGAGATGGTTAAAGACTCACCGTGACTATGACCGTCCTCAAATCGAGCGAGAGTTGCACCGCCGGGACCGTCGCCAGCTTGGGGTCGCGATCCACCTTGGACGCCTCCATGAAGGTTTTGTCGGGAGGACTCGCCTCCGTCGCCTTACCCTTCCCAGAATGTTCGGGCCGAGGCCGCTTTTTGTTCTCGGGTCGGGAGGAAGAACACTCCGGGATCGCTACACCCGAGCCCGATTTCTTTGGCAAAGGGGACCTCGAAGCCCATTTAGAGGAGACCTCGGAACCGACCTCTCGTCCTTGGTCACTGGGGCGCTGCCTCTGTCCTTGAGCAGCACCACCCAATCCTGACCGAGCCGAAATGTCGCCACTGACCTCGCTCTTCCTCCGTACCTGGGCATATACGAGCTTCCTCATGTCCGCCATATCTGCAAAAGGTAGAGGAAAGAGGTGAAAATGAGCCAAAGACCAACCTAAAAAGGCTAACAAACAGAACGACGGGGAGGTCGGGCGCCGATCCTGCAAACTGACCCTCTTCTGAGCTAGACACCGTGTCCCCTTCTGGCTCGGGAAGCAGGTTGGGATGATCTCTCGAGAGGTCGGGCTCCCTACCAAACAACTTGGAATCCCAGATTCGCTCCCATTTGAGTACACTATCGATGTCTATCAGCGTCCGGGGCGCGGGCTTGAGCACGGCGACTTCCCCGAGTTCCTCCTTCGAGAGCTTGGGGTCATCGTTGGCGGTCTTCCTCAAACTTGGGATCCATTCCAACCTACACCCAGAGTTCACGGTCGACTCCACCCAGTAATAGTCATTATGCCAGCCCTTGTTAGAAGAATGCCACTTGGTGAATATAGAATTGCCGACCCGAGCTGCGAAGTGGAACCACCCTGGCTGCTTCGGGTTGGGTTTACATACGAAGAAATGCCTGAACCTGCGCAAGGTCGGCTCCACTTTCTTCTCCAGGCAGAACACATAGAAGGCCACCATCACGGCCCAACCATTCGGCAACATCTGACCTGGGCTGAGCTCGAAATAGTTCAGGATTCCAACAATGAAGCTGGGGAGAGGGAGTTGGATGACGTCGAACGCTAGATCATATATAGTGAAGTGGTCGGCCGGAGGGTAGCACGCCGATTCCTGTCGACCTGGAACCTTCAGATTGTGATGACGATCAACCGACCAGTTCCTCAGCCTAGCATTAGCCATCTGCATTGTGGAGTGGCACTCACGCTTGCAACAGGCGAACAGCTGCTCGATCCTCTTCCCTCGAATTGAAGAAGCACTGGCCGAAGCTGAGCTCCGAGGTCAAAAAGCACTAACTGGAACAGCTTCGATCGGCTCGGTGGTAGAGACCCCAACTAAGAACTCTTGAGGTATCTCGATGCCCTCTAGTTGATTTAGCGGCTCCTCATCATCCCTGTCTTCCAAGTCTCCCAGGTCGGCCAAGGGATCTATCTTTGCTTCCTCTTGCGCCAATCTGACCCCAATAACTTGGCAGTCATCATCGCTCTCCCCGGGACCATATTTTCAAGCCGGCCCTGAAGACGAACTGGTGCTCTCTCCACCACAGACCCTATTTGATGTAGATGCCGAGCTCAGCGGACTCTCATCTCCACCATAGGAACTTACCTCCATCGCCTGGGAATCTTTCGACTCCGACTTCCCCATCCTGTCTACAGACTAAATATAAATAGGAAGGACTAAAGTGAGTCGGGACGTACCTACGGCTCTTGACTGCAGATTGCGACCGACTAAGCTGGCTCCGAGCTGACAAATCCCGACAAGATTCTTTCCGAGCTAATTGCATCCGACCACTCTGGTGTCCGACCTAAAATTCTTAGAAAATTGAAAGCGAAGTGTGAAACGAATCTCGGATGCTAAGGCCCTATTTATAGGCGCCCCAGAAAGTCGCCTCGGGAAGCCCAAATGTTGCGTCTCGTCAGAACCGCCAAGTGACGTGTCAGCCATCCGTTGGGCATGCACCGCTGACATGGCCATCCCTGCTCTCTCGGGGTCAGACACCTACAACTCGGGAGGAACTGCCAATTCTAGATCTCACCATCTCGATCTCGACTTGAGGGGGGAATTGATAAGGGGTTCCTGAGCTGAGGTACGAATCCGTCCCGAGCCGAAGTGGGTTAATCAGCGCCAAGGCCAGCACGTTCAACTGAATGTCCAATCAGGATGACTGGCCCGACCCCGGAGACCCCGACCTCAGTTCCAACTGTTCCGATAGGACATAAAGCGCTGATGGGACATAAAGTTGTGCTGCATTAAATGCTGTCAGACCAGAACTTAGTATAAATAGAGCTCCACCCTCTTCATTTAAGGGAGGTAACTTGTTATTAATTGCTCTCAGCTACCTTGCCAGCTCGGACATACTAATCATTCGCACGCTCGAGGAAAAAATCCGGGCCATCACCCCGCATTTTCCTTCTTTTTCTTGTGTAGGTCTAGTGGCCGACCAGGAAAATTCAGCTCGGAAGCCAACCTGAAAAGTCCAACTCGGCGCAAGTAGCTCCCAACCTCAACTGCGAGATTTCCAACCTCGACAACACCAATTAGTTTCAATATGAAAACTCAAGAATTTTAACATAGTATCAAAGCTGGACACTTGGTCCAGTCATATTCGTCCACGTATGACTTATCTGTTCTCTTGTCTCATCTCACTAGCTCGTGTGCCCCCATGTCAGCACTCAATTCTCGCTCTTCCTGACTCGTGCGCCCTAATGTTAGTTTTTGGTTCTCACTCTCGCTAACCCGTGTATCTCAATGTCAGCTCTTATCCAGTTTATTCCCTTATCATTAGAGTTTGTGCCTTTTTAGTCATCATCTTTCAAAATATACCTTTTTAGCCCAGTATCTTTACTATTTGTCTCAACTTAGTCCTTATTTTTCAAAATGTACCATTTTAGTTTTTTATTTTTACTATTTGTCTCAACTTAGTCCTTATCTTTGTCATTATGATCCACGTTAGTTCTCTACTATTTTAAAAGAGAATGACAAAGTTGGAATAAATGATAAACATACGGGACTAAAAGGGTACATTTTTAAAAAATAATGACTAAGTTGGGATATATTTTTATAAATTAATAGTCAAGTTTCAATATTTACTTTCTAGTATCAAAATATCGTTTACATCTTATAAAAATCTAACCTTAATTAATACGCCATCAGTTTTGAAATCGCATTTATTATTGGTTCAATTAATACTCATCAATTTTAGAGTTAAACTTTACCCTGTAATTACTAATTTCCACATTATTTGTAGTGATAGGAAAGCTAATCCACATGGAAATTATTTTCATTTTATTTATTTTTATGAATACCATCTTTAGTTATGAAAGTCACTATATTTTAATCTATTGTGATATATGACCAAAAAAGAAAATTCTATGGTGATATGAAAGAAATTAGGACATGGAGAGAAAAATTGTCAGTCTTAACCATCGATTGAAAGTCGTTGTCCTTGACCAAAAAAAATTAAAAAATTGAAAAAATACATTTGTTGATATAATTTTGGTAAGTGACTTTTGTCCCAGAGGAGAGCATATGTCTATGTCATAGTACTTACAATTGATTTGATGTGAAGCCCCTGTTTACGTTTCTTCCCGTTGTCAGAGGGGGTTCGCATGTCTCCCAGTCCCATCAATTTAGTACATCAACTTGACCCAAAAAAAAAAAATTTTGGTACATCAACAAACAAGATAAAAATTTGTTACGTCACGTCACAGTCCTATTGGTTGCAACCATAAATAAATAAATAAATAAATAAATATATATATATATATATATATATATATATATATATAAGATAAATATCACTTTACCCCGATAAAATATATATATATCAACTTACACTTTAATATTAATAAAACTATAAAACACCTCTTTACACTTTTTAAAACCTGACACACCACTCCTTCCATCTCTTTTAAGCTAAAAATCGCTAAAATAACATTTTTACCCTTATGTTATACATTTTTTTTTCCTTTTCTTTATTCTCTCTCCTCCAATTCTTTTTACCCAAAAAAATTAAAAAACAAATTCATCATCTTCCTTACCTCACACCCCCACCCCACCCCTACCCCTACCCCTACCCCTACCCCTACCCCCCGTCAGCCACCTAACTCCCCCCCCCCCCCGTCAGCCCCTGACCCCTAGCCCCTCAACCCCAGCCCTGTCGTGTGTGTGTACGCTCTGTGTGTCGTGTGTGTGTGTGTATGTTGTGTGTTGTATGTGTTGTATGTGTCATGTATGTGCGTGTTGTGTGAGTTGTGTATGCGTGTTGTGTGTGTGTTGTACAGTTGTGTGTACTATGTATGTTGTGTGTGTGTGTGTGTGCGTGTTGTACAAGGACTAATGGGAATGGGAATGGGAATGGGAATGGGAATGGGGTGGGAGTGGGGGTGCGGATGGGAGTGGTAGGTGGGGAAGATGGATTTTATGTTTTTTTTTAAATTTTTTTTGGGTAAGGATAGGTCCAAGGGCATTTTAGTCAATAACTTACCTCATATAAAGCCAAATCACAATCCCAGTTGCGGAAATAGAGCGTGACATGTACTTTTGACGGTAAAAGATACTGACAGCAAACAGGGGTTAGGGGGGAGGGGGGAAGGGGGAAGGGGGAGGGTGCAGTGTGTCATGCTTCAAAAAGTTTAGGGGAATTTTTAATAATTTTACTAACATAAGAAGACGAACTGATATATATGTGTTAGGGTAGAGTGATAATATATGTATATATTACGAACTTTTGGTACATCTTGGACACGAAATATTTATTCCTTGGAGTTACTTTTCTTGACTTGGACAAATTGTATCACAATCCATCAAACATCATCAGAATTCCTTTTTCAAATTATGACCACTCGATCTAAACAAAAAGGAGAAGAAGAGGAAAAAATTGTGTCAAGCTGAACTATTCATTTGAAGGGAGAAATATTAGAGATGTAGATGTCATGTTGAATATTGACTAGGTGTTAAACTATTAATTATTACATACTTATTTACTTACTTGTAAGACCTCAAATATAGACATTTAAAATTGTGACCCTACCACTAGAATCATTGAGGTGGTTATTTGATGTCATATCAGCTTGGTACTTGATACGCCACACTCACGACACTCTAAATACTAACTCAATTTAAACTTACTACAATTACATTTCTCGAGTTCAATTAACCGAAATTAGGCATTTATAAGCTCCATGATCACATTTAAAAAAAAAAAATGAGAGAATGCCATTTTCCTCCATAAGTTTTAGCTTAAATTCCAAACTTTCACATGGGGTTTTAGTTTTAGCCATATTCCTCCTTGACATTAATTTTTGCCAAATAAAGCCTTATTTTGAAAAGCATTTTCATCTTTTTATATTTCAAAGAAAACAAAATAATAGACAAAATAATTTGATTAAAAATATTCAATATAAAGGTCTACATTCTAATAGAATATTATAAAATTTTAACTTTTCTCACCTCTCACTACAAAAGACATTAGTGAATTGAAAATTATAGTTTATTTTATATGAACAAGCAGAGCTTCATATTTTTTCAACTTTTTCAAACTTCAACTTTTACCTAAAAGTGCTTTTAAACATAGACCAAATAGGTTAATTTCAACTTCTAAACTCATAAAAAACTCTTTTGATCTAAAAGTTAAGCCAAACATATCATTCATCTACTCTCTCTCTCTTTTTCCCCCTCCCTCTAGCACATCTTGGTACCATTACCTAATGAAATGTTATTCTCAAACTTACTTTTCATGTTCCATATAAATGGATTATTGTTTAAACAAAGTGTAGAACACCTTAAAGCAGAAGTTGTTGAAGATATCAATATTATTAATGTTTACACTTTTTTCTTTTTATGTTTACAATGATTATGCTCTTTAACGACTAAACTTTTAGATCAAAAGATCACTTACATAGTATCAGAACCTTTTGTTATCAAAAAGGTTTTAGATTCAAATCTTTCTATTATCATTCTAATTAAAAATACATTATCTAATAGTTTAACCTGCTAAATCCAGTGATTACGTACCATTCATCAAAACATGTATTGTGATATGGTTTAAGATACGTCATTCCTCTTAATCCCCCCCCCTCTCTCTCCCCCTCCTGCGTATCTTGACACTTGGGAATTACTTACAAGGTCAGATCCAAAACTTTTATTCAATAGTGGCTAAAATCGTTCAATTTAATATTACGGATAATTTTTTCTAATGCGGACTAAATTAATTTTTTGGTTTAAAAATGTTTTCAAAATATGTATATTTTTTTTAAAAAAAGAAGAAATTGAGATGAGTGTATAGCCCCACTGGATAAAGAGTAGCTCCGCTCTTGATTAGTTGTTTATTAATTGGGGACTGCATCTGACACATTGTGTATGTTACCTGTGAGTCGAACCTTACTCTCACGTGTGGAAGGTAGCAAATAGAGCCTAGGGTGTGATACCACACACGCTCCAAGTTTGGAGGAGATTTTTTAAGCCATTCCTCTATATAATCTGCTAAACAAATCCAACCAGCAACAGACTCATAACTCAACTTAGTCTCTTATTTGTAGTTTCCTTTTCTTTCTTTAGTTTTTTTTTCTCGTCTGAAGTCTTTTACTTGTAGTTAGGTATACTTATTGTGTTGCCTTTTGCCAGGGTTCTGTACTTTGTTCAAGATTTGTTTTAGCTTTATAGCAGCTTTGAAGCAAGTTTTTATTTTATTTTTTATTTTATCCGTGAGATTCGAACTTTAGCAGGTGAGTGGTTCCATGAGATTCGAACTTTAGCAGGTGAGTGGTTTCTATGCCTTGCTTGTCAGCTGAGCAGTCTTTTGCAGTTAGCCTTTTTTTCGTTATCTGTTCGACCTTGAATTTGTGGTACGGTTATATATGCCAAAACCCTAGTTTTGCTTCTTTGCATGCTATAAAAGTTCAACTAATATAGTTTTTTCTCTTCTTTTCACAGATTTTCACCTTCTATTTTCAATTTAAACACACTTTTATTTGCCTCGAAACATGGATTTGGATTCTCAATAATGTTATAGCATTATATATGAGAAATCAATAGTAATGAAGTGCTCATTCATACAATTATAATAAAATAATTTAAAAAATTAAGTATACAAAAAAATTATTGTATCATTATTTGACTACCATTTATTTCGCTTATTACATTACGAGGATCCAAATCTTCATAATACATGCTGCAAAGGGATAACTTTAGATATTGATTGCGTCGATGTAATATCTTACTCTATATTATTAGGTGCTTCTGATATATATATATATATTTTTCTTTACCCTACCCAATTAGAAAGGGGATAAGATTATATTTCTTTAGCTTTTTTGTACGATATTATACCAAACAAGTTTTATATGTGTCTACTTGATATCATATCACTTCGAAAATTTTGAAGATGATCATGGCGCATCATATTATTGGGTAGCTGAGAAATGTTTCCGAGTTCTAAGGAAAATAAAAAGGTGTAAGGTCTCAGATACTGTAATAGATAGTAGCCTATTAATTAAGTAGTACTTGATTCGACCACGATTAACCATAAAATTAGAAGAAGATTATTCTCCGCGGGAAGTTGTTTTAGCATCTAAATTCACCATTTCATGAGGTATAAAACTTTATAATCCATCACTGATAAATTAGACGACAAGAAAAGTTTGATATGCGAATACTTCCCTTTCCTTGGCCACTCCTTCCTCAGGATCTAGTAACGGTTTATGTCAACCCTTCTTTGTCTCGTAAAAATTCGTGAATTACATTTCACATTCTTCATATATATTTTTCAATATTACTATATTTTATCCATTCACCCTTCCTTCTATAACACGCACAAGATATTTGACATGCATTTAAATTTTCTCCAGTATTACTCATGATGAAAATTTTGTTATTTATGGAAAGGTAAATGGGTTATATATAACACTGCTCCTCAACAATACAAACCATTGGCCTATTTAAATGAAAAATCTCCAAAGATAAGTAGTATATTATATACTACCTTATTTTCATAACTTAATTAATTATTACTTCCAAGGTAAATGCTTTTGACATACTAAAACAAAATAAAAAATAATTATTTTAACATGCCAATCAACCATGCACATAAAAAATAATAAAAATTAAGTGGTACACAAAAATGAGAGCAGAAGTCAAAAAGGAAAGTACCTCGCTGGAAAGAGAACAGAAGACAAAAAGGAAAGTACTATACATATAGTAACTTCATGTAGTAATAATTTTAGCATTGGCCGACATGTAGGGTTGGTGTCTATTGGTAGTACAACTTACAAATAAACGGACTCCACTTTACAGTTACGCGATGATGAAGGGGTACTCTACAGTTTAAGTACGGTATTTCATGTACCATAAACCCAACTACATCATATATATATATATATATATATATATGTGATTATTAACATTTTAACGGTGAAAATTTTAGGGTCTATTCGTAAGTATTCTTATTTTTTTTTTATTTTTTGAAGCAGTTTATAATGACAGTTTTTAAAAATAATTTTTAAAAATAAAAAAACAGAAAACTTGTTTGCATAAAAAAAATTTTGTGTGTGTATGTGTGTGCGCGTAATTGTGTGTGTAATTGTGTGTCTGTGTATGTAATTGTGTGTGTGTTAGCACTAAAATTTAAAAAAAAAAATGTTCACGAGTGTCAGGGAAAAGAAGAAAAGAAACGAAAACACATGAAAATATAAAAAATTGTTCTTGAGAACATATTTTCCAGAACAATTTTTGAAAATAATTTTAAAAAACAATGCATGCCAAACAAGTTTTTCAATTTTTTTAATTTTCAAAAATAAAAAAATTATTTTGATCAGAAATACTTCCAAACAAGCCCTTAGTTTTGGAGCAAGAGTTTCTCCTTTTTTCTTTTTTTTTTTTTTTGGTTACAAAGTAGCTTAATAGCACTAGCCAACAGACAATGAACCAAGCTCTTTGTTATCTGTTTACAGTAAAAGACACGGGCGCATGTATTCACTGGCAATGTAGTGTGCACTGACTCTAGAAGTAAAGTTATTAAGAAGTGAATTAGATTTATATTTTTTAAAAATGTGTATATTTTTAAGATATTTTTAAATTAAAAAATTAATTTAGCCTTCACTCAAAAAATTATTCATATATAACTGCTAAAATATGTATTTTTAGTTTTACTGAATAAAAATCTTAGATTCGTTTTTAATTACTTTTCTAATTCATGAATGCTCACGTTCTTTAGCTGATTATAGCAAAATTTATTGTAAAAAATTCGGTAAAATCATATAGTCGTACGGAGTGGCGAGTTCTTGTGGATAAACAGACGCCTGATCAATTGTAGAGGAGGTCAACTTTTAAGAAGTGAAGTGAGGAGTGATATTGTAACATTTTATATAACCATTTTATTTGAAAATTTAAATATTTAAAGAGAAATTGGTTATATTTACCTTTCATCTTTTTACTTAGCAAACAAATATTGTCACATAAAAAGATGTTTAGTTCTCAGGTATTAATTATTTTCTTAAGCATCACCAGCTCTCAAATGAAAATGGCATTGCGTTTCACACAAACCTCTCAATTTGTCTATATTCATATTTCGAGGAATAAAATACGACCTCAAAGTCTTTGTCTAGTAGAGGTGTGGAAGGCATGCTCTTAAATGTTGAATACTTCAAGGTCGGACAGTCAACGAATATGAGGTTTAACATGCATGGACTGCTTACTTGCCAAGCTTTGCATAGAAATCAACACCTTGCTTCCATATCAAATCCCTCCACGCTTGCCGGTAGCTCTTTATATCTTGGCATGCTCATCTAAATCATTTCAATGTTCAGGTTCTCTCTCTCTCTCTCTCTATATATATATATATATAACTAATTATAGAGGGATCCTAACCTAAAAAATACATCATTGAAGTACCTGCTAAGACCATATAGGTAAAAAGAAGTAATAAATATAAATCAGATAAGTGGGGATATTAAGGGCATCTTTAATGGAGTCTTCAAATGTAAAATTTTTATAATTTAGATGTTTTTAAAGACTCAATGGCTCAAAAAATAACATTAATGATCCAAATATACGTGGGATCCACTATTTTGACTTAAAAAATACCAAAATAGAGACTCAATCTCCATTTTCTTCTACAAATTTGTTAAAGAAAATAGAGACTAAATTTTTATTTTGGTATTTTTTAAGCCAAAAATAGTGAACCCCATGTATCTTTTGTCATGAATAGTATTATTTTTAGAGATTGAGGTCTTTAAAAATATCTAAATTAAAAAAATTATATTTTAAAGACTATTAAAAATAGCCTAACAAACCTAAAAAAATCTCTCCCGATTAAATAGGCTTACCTGCAATAAAATTTATAATAGCCCCGAGAGATTTGATCTGTGAGGAGGTGGGGGCTGGGAAGGTGATATAATTAATTAGTCAATACATGGTATTCTCCACTACCCATGATATTTGAAGGTCCTTCCACTCTCAAACCTAGCATGGGGCAGGACCCTTTGGATCGCATGATGGCATGATAAACTCGTACATGATCTAACACATTGACGTTAAATCAAACGTACTAGCAAGTTGAAAAGCGTTCAATAGAGGCGTCATCTTAGATCACATGTAGTAGTGGGAGGAGAAGAGGAGAAGATAAGTCGAAAGTTTTTAAAGAAGAGTAGGGAAAATTAATATATATATATATATATGTATATATATATTTTCTTTTTTTCACTTCTCACTTCTCATTAGAAGAAACCTTGTTTTAATATTTCATATATATTTATTATTAGGGTAAATACTTAATTTAGTCTTTTATCTTTAGGATTTGTGCTCTTTTATTTATCTTTCAAAATTTATATTTTTAGGGCGGTATCTTTACCATTTGTCCCAAATTAATTCTTAACTTTCAAAATGTATTATTTTAGTCCTGTATTTTTACCATTTGTTCTAACTTAGTCTTTATCTTTCAAAATAGTGGAGGATTAACGTGGACTATAACGACAAATATAAGAACTAAGTTGGGATAAATGATAAAGATACAAGACTAAAAGGGTAGATTTTAAAAAATAATGACTAAGTTGGGATAAATGGTAAAGATATGGAACTAAAATAGTATATTTTAAAAGATAAAGGCTAAAATGGTACAAACCCTAAAGATATAATGGACCAAATTGAGTATTTACTCTTAATCCACATGAGAACAAATTAACAAAAGCCGAAGGATCGTGCACATAGATACATTGGGAACACAATAATATTTTAATGTGGTTCGTCATAGCCTACATCCACAAAATATTATTCTTTATTACTAATAACAATAACTATAATATCGGTGCCAATAATGCTTCATGGTCGTGGAGAGAAATTCTTAAGTGCAAATCAATTGTCTTTCAATTGATTAAGCATATTATCGGTGATGGTTCGAAGACATTTGTTCTCTGGGATTGTTGGTTACCAAATGGTACAATTTATGAGTACATGAGGATGGAAAACATTAATATTCCTGAATACCTCAAAACACTTAAAGTTTCCAATTGCATTAGTGACAATCAGTGGCGATGACCAAGAGATTTAGAGTTCATTGAAGGCCTTAACCCAGGAATGCCTAACCAAGGAAGACATGATTGTATTGTATGGAATAATGATCCATGTTGGGTGTATTATTAATATATTATTTTAGCTCATTTTCACTTAAATTTTGTTAGTTTTTGAGTAATTTATCAGCAATTTGATTAGTTTTGTGTTTGATTTGTGACGTAGGTGATTTCCATGAGAAAGTCTAAGTTTTGAGGCAAAGATTGAAGAGAAATGGCAAAGGATTAGCTTTCATGCAACTTGTAGAACAATTGAAGAGAAATCAAAAGTAGCACAGTCATAGCGCAGTTGTGCAGCATCGCAGGAAATTTATGGTTAATCTTGTAAAATAGCGCGAAAAGAAGCAAGCTCTAGCATAAAAGGAAGAAAGCACATGTTAGAAGGAAGCTTTTGGAGGCAGCTGGTTTTGGGAAGCAAGAAACGTTCCAGAGAAGAGAGAAAGCGAAGGATTCACGAGTTGAATACGGAGAACAATCCGAAGACGGATTTCTACCACGATTCTTCTCCAAATCCTAGTTTTCTCTATCTCTCTTATCATAATTTGCACTATGCTTTGGATTTTGTTTAATTTCTTTATGATGTTCTAAGTTATTTTTCTAGGGCTACAATGTAGCCAAATTATGAATATTTGATGCTTTTGGTTTTGATTGATTGATGAACTATTCCATGTATGCGTTGAGTATTTCATGCTAAGTTTAATGCTTGTGATTGCTTCATCAACAATTGCATGATGCGTGGTTTGATTTGAGACTGAGAAGTGATAACTAAATTAGACCATGTGTGAAATACCATTAAATCATCATAAGCTAGAAATAGTTATGAGATCTAGTGCAACGCTTAAATTTCTAAGGCTTAATACGTTCCATAAGTTCACAGTTATCACAGAAATGTAGTTAGCTTGCTTATTGGGATAGGTTATTGATGCTTGAGAAATATTAATATCTACCTTAGCGAAATTACTGGCAACGTAGGGAATAAGCGTCAATTGATTTAAATCAATAGTTTCAAGTATGATTAATCTTGGTGAAATCGGAGCCCCTAGAGCCTTTTAATTATTGAATTACCATCTTTTGTTAATTTTGTAATTGTGTTAGTTGCTATTTTGTTAAGTTCTATAATTTCTTTAATCGTTAGTTACAAATTCTCAATTCGTGATTATCCAGATAAAGTTAGAGCTAAATCAATTTCGGTACTTAATAATCATAGTTCTCGTGGGAACGATCTTTACTTACTATTTTATTACTTATTACGATATGTGCACTTGCGTTATAATTCACACAACAATCCCTTAGGCAACTTTTCAAACCGTAAAACATTGAATGTTATTAGAGGTCCAAGTATGGAAATGAAATGGGCTGACCTTGTGTGGAATAAAATTGTTATTCCAAGATAGAGTTTTTGAGTTTGGCTTACATGTCTTAACAGGTTGCCAACTTTGTCCAGGTTACTGGAGTAGGGAGTAGTCAATGAAGCTAAATGTGTTTTTTGTCCTATGGGCCAAGATTGCAAGGACCACTTGTTTTTTCAATGTTCATTAACCAAAAGGATTTGGAAACATTGTGCTAGAAGATTGAGATGTGGTAATGTTGGTTCTGAGTGGGAATCCATTATGGATAAATTGGCAAGAATGAGCAAAAAGAAAGGCTTGAAGTCAGATCTTATAAGCTTTTCGCTATGTGCTTGTGTTTACAACGTGTAGATCGAACACAACAATAAAATTTACAATTCAACTGCGAATATCGAGGAACAAATTATTGGAAATATACTTTTGGATGTTAGAGGAAAAATTTGTCTTCAACAAAAATATTGTAATAGTCTAGAAAATAGTATCATTTGTACAAAATTGTGTATCAGCGTGTGCTGAACATACTTTTATGTTGGTTCATTGGAGTGGAATGAAAAGATTTACGTACTTGCATAGCAAAAAAAAAAATAACTATAACGACTTTTATACACCTACCTAGAGGTGTATATACTTTAACTCTAATCTAATTTAATATGGTACACCCACCTTGTGGTGTGTGACAACTAAACTCAACTCATATAACCCTATTTATAATAGACTAATACTAGTCCTATTATGATTAAGGTTCATATCTTTCATAGTATTTTCACCCTAATTAAACTTCTAGTTATTTTCAATATCTAACTCTGCTTGGGATTCGAGCCATATCCAACAAATTCTTCCCTTGGTGAGAAATACTATGCTTTAAACCTTTGATCAACATCTTCTGAAGTCATGAACCCAACAATGCACATGTGGAACTTGGTGATTCCCACAAAACACCATTAGTGAATTAGGTTAATACTTGGTCAAAGCCTAGTCAACTCAGTCAAACTTTGGTTCACTAGGTTGCACCATTATCCCTTAAGCTTAAATCACTAGATAAAAGCTTTTAGCTCCATCTGGCTAGATCAAAGCAAATGCCAGATCCTCTCTCAACATTGATCTCATGGAAGATCTTCAATTTTTTTTGTTGTGTTTTGTTTTTTCCTTTTTTTTTTTCTGTTTTTTCTTTTTTTCGTGTTTTTTGTTGTTGTGTTATCTCTCCTAACTTGCAACAACAAGTTCTTTATTTGCCAAGCATCTCTTGTGACTTCTTCAATGGTGGTGCTCATTGATTTTCTTATAGACAACCGCAGTTGTCTATCATTTTCTTTTAGGGATGTCATCTCTTTCATGGCACAACAACGATGACGCGCAGCCATTCCTTCTCTATTGGCCATGCTTTTATCTTTTAAACTTGTAGTTGCTATAGGAACTCTATTGCTCCGGCCAGGAATCAATCTGCTAAACGCATCGCGACAATAATTTTCAACAACGAGCACTACACCACGTCTTGATAATGTTGATTGCTTCAACGTCCTCTTCTTTGCAGTCTTAATCTCTAGCAACGGAATGCACATTCTTTTGGCTATGATAATAACCAACATATCTATATGAAGACCCAGGCTCTTATACTACTTTGTTAGAAGAATCGTGCACATAGATATGTTGGGAATATAACACTATTTAAACGTGGTTCGACATAGCCTACATCTACAAAACATTATTCTTTATTACTAATAAGAACTGCTGTAACAATGACTCTTATACACCTACCTAGAGGTGTATATACTCTAACTCTAATCTAATTTAATATGGTACATCTACCTTGTAGTGTGTGACAACTAAACTCAACCCATATAACCCTATTTATAATAGACCAATGCTAGTCCTATTATGACTAGAGTTCCTATATTTCATAGTATTTTGACTTTAATTGGACTCTAATTAAACTTCTAGTTGTTTTCAGTATCTGACTCTACTTGGGATTCGAGCTATATCCAACAAATCCAATCTTCATCAACTTCACCCAATTCATAAAGGAGGAGGCAACTAAAGGAAAATGATGTATCCTTTGCAGTGTAGTTTACAACAAAATAAAATATATATTGAAGATTATTGTATACCCGTATCTTGATTTCCTGACGAACCACAGGGTCAAGTTGTGGGATTTAACTGGAAGGTATAACATATTTTGCATAAATTTTGCTTATAATTTTAAAATATGTTTGTACATTGTGGAAAAAAAATTACCAATCCCATTACCAAAAAGTTACAAGGCAAAAAGTTTATCGTCCTCATGTGCCAACAATACTACAATATGTGCACACAATTTCTTCTAATGCATAGATTCTGTTTGTGAAAAAAAAAAATGGAGTCACACACTTCCTATCAACCATAAGATCAGTTAATGCTTGCTTAATTAAAAATTTTCATGCACTAATTATTATGTAGAAAAAAAGATAGTTGAATCATAATATATCTTTGGTTGCAACTTGTATAATGTTGATAATAATTAATTCTAAACATAACATAATCTGATAATGGTGTAAAGATTTTACTTCTTTATTGTAAAAAAAGTATGTTTTACAAATATCAAGCAATTCCTTCTTAAGGTTTTCAATTAAAAAAAAAATATGTTTTTAATTGTAGATTGTACCATGTTGATATAATCATTGTAAATGTATATATATATAATAGCTTAAGGATACTACCTCTATATGATAAAGAAAGTATTTCTCTGATAATCAAGAAATTACATCTTTCTTAAAAAATCTTTATAGAAAGATAAAGTGGATCCTCAAGCCAAACAAGGAAATCATCCTATTGACCACATTTGTTATATGTCTATTGGAGCAAATAATTATAAGAGATGAGGGTGAATTAAGATTATCAGAACAAATCACTACTTTAATATTTTTCAATTTGATAATAATATTGATGCAGACAATTTAACAAACACAATATATGCAATATATTAATGTAAAGAGACTAGGGAGAGAAATGATCAAACACGAGATTTTCAAGTGGTTTGGCTAACCTACTCCACCACCTAAAGTCTTCCTCTTAGAATTTTTCCAAAGCTTCAATTAGAAATTTCAATACCTCTTCAAATGTAAGTGAAATACAAACCTACTCTTTACAACCTTTTGAACTAATAAAGGACCTTATAGTGCAATCCCCATATTGTTAGGATTTTCCAAAATCTTCTTTATAATGGATTTTTACAATCCTACACTATAGTCCAAGAGTATATATAATCACAAGTTTTGAGTGTAATAAATGAGTACAAAGATATAACTCTTCAATGAGTGAATAATACAAGTGAAAGATCTTGAATGCTCAAAAATTTGCAAGTGTTAACTCAAATTGGTGTAATAAATGAAGAATAAAGGCATTGAATGCTTAGACTTGAATGTTTGTAGTTGAAAGATGTGTTTTTTTTTTCAAATTAAGTTGGGGTTGATGAGTATAAAAACAACTATTCCAATAGATTGAAAAACAATTATTTTTTTGTGAACTAACAAGCACCGCCGTCGAGCGGCCAACTAAATGTTGGTTCAACTAGTCAATGAAGCAAGTCTCAAACCTTGTTGGATAGACATAGCGGCTAACCGATGGCATGACTAGTTGAAGGACAAACTCACTATATTTACTAGTTGAGTGGGTTAAGTGATCGTTTGCACTCGACTCTTTAGGTCAGCCATGGAGGATGACATGTTGACTAGTCGGTTGTCAACCCATTATGTCAGTTAGTTGACTAAATTTCCCAATTAACCAAGGCTATGCCAATTTGGTCACCCGATTAATCGTTTGAAGACAAAAGGACTTAGACATTGAAAGATCATTTCTCAAAAGATTTGTTGGCCTCTTTTAGAATCAAAACACTTTTCAACACTTAGGTTAAACATAAAACACACTCTAAGAAAAACATTTTTGAGGAAAACAATATTTTGTAAGATTCACACCAAGAGCACAACACATGAGCAATTAAGGTAAACAACATAAATAACGATGCTACCCCTTATGTTGTCCCTTCGTCATCCTTATGTCACTAGTCCTTCTTCATTTCTTCAACTCTTCAAGCTGTAGAGTGGAATTTTTCTTGGTAGCATCTCTCCTTGATCAATGGCATGATTCTTCTTCAAACATGATTAATCATCTCATTCTTTGCAAGCATTCTTCATGACTCAAGTTTTGATTATACAATAATCTCATAGAATAATTATGTGTGAGTACAAGTGTGTTTGATATATAAAATAATCATGCTTAACTAAGATTGGTTATCATCAAAATACAAAATTTAGGATTTAAATGTTGTTGGGTTATGGACCCTTACATGTGGAGACTTAAGCAGTACATTTATTGATTTCTTTAAGGTGGCTCAACATGTTCTTGAAAAAATGATTTGGAATGTAGCTTAACATGACCAAAGTTTGGACTGACCTAGAGGTAAATAAGGAAGCCACTTTAGGCTATCTTAAGGATGAAATCAATTAGTAGACGGGTGAAAGAAAAAAAGAGTAAAGAAAAAATGGCCTCTCTAAAAGAAGACGCTAAGCGGGCAAGTCGATCAAAGTCAGATCAGGGAGAGCATATTTACAATTGTTGTAGTACGACTTTTCATTTCCTATTCGGTCTTTCAATAAGTAGTAAGCCTTGTAGTCGGACTTAACATTGATTGAAGAATCTATTGAAGAGAAGACACCAATCAGACCTGTAAGCACCGATTTTTGGAAGCATAGAAAGGCAATCATCAATCAATGAAACTAACTATATTAATTAAGTATTATGGTTCTTAGGGTAGTACAATGCAGACCAATTTGGAAATGGGCTTTATTGGCTTGGTTCAATTTGGTTTAAGCATTACATTCCAATGTAAGCGTAATTATTGCAATAAACATACAACAATTGGATCTATCATAAGCATGTAATCATCATATAAAATTATTAAGAGTCATAAGCTACTTACTTAATGCGGAAGATGAAGCCATGACAACGATTAATTGATTTCTCCACCTTAACCCTGATCCTTATAGTGTAGATATGTGATGAAATTCTACAACTTTCTTATGGGCAGGGAAATGATCAATTAACATGTATTTATAGGAACACGTTACTTCCATCAAGTATCCTAATGAGCTTGGACTTTAGTGGGCTATTATTTTAATTTAAGTGGGTCACCAATAACTTAATGGGTCACACCACTTACATTCTCCCACATGACCCATTAACCTTTATGGACTATATGATTCAACCATAAACATAAGGCGCGCATAAAAGATTAAATCCTTACATAATGTCCTTCATAATTACTAAGAAATGACAAACTACTAAATGTGGGTTATAGCAGTTGTACATCATTCACTCAATGTACTCCCTTCTATATACCATGACACTAGCAATCAATCACACTTGGTCATAATCTTAATAGTCCACGATAATGTCTTATAAAGACATTCCTGTTTTCCTCAGTAAACATAAATCACGTGAATACTTTCATAAAATAGGAAAAACAAGTATGTTGTCAAAAATACGTTATTGAGCTCAGAATGTCAACATAAGAACACATACATCTTTCATAATTACAACCAAGACTTATCATTACTTCATGTTCCTTAAATGGCTTGGTTGTAAGCCTTTAGTCATAAGATCTAAAATCATAAGATCACTACTTATGTGTTCAATTGACACTCTTTATTTCTGAAACTTCTGTTTAATGACAAATACTTTAATTCCATGTATTTGACATCTCATGATTATTTGTCATTTTAGAGAAGAAAATTGTTGTAGAATTATCACAATAAATTTTCAATGACTTGGCAATTAGTGTCGACAAATCTAAGTCTTGAAATTAATTTTCTGCAACCATAATGCATAAGTTGTAGCTTCATAATATGTTACAAATTCAGCTTCCATAATGGATGACATAATGATAGTCTATTTCGCACTTTTTCATCAAGTTGCTCCTATGCTTAAAGGAAGAGATGACCAAAAATGGACTTTATGCTATTACACATCCAATAAGATTTGAATATGAATATTCAATCACTTTAAATTATTAGATCATTTACATGTCAGCATATAATCTTAGTTCTTTTCAGATACATTAAACTTTCATTGCATCTATCTAGTAATTCAATTAAGAATTAGTTTAATACATTCTTACACTCCACGTCATTATTGAGACATTGCATGAGACCAAATTTATCCACATTAAATCTCTCTAGAATTCTTTCAATATAGGTTTTTTAGAGACAATCCTAACATTCCTTGTGATCCATCATTAAATATTTCTACTCCTATCACAAAGGATGTCTCTCCCATATTTTTCACTTTCAAAATTCTATGAGAGGACCTTGAGTTCCATGCAATATGTCAATACCATTAGTAGCAAAAAGAATATCATCATCAATATACAAGACTTAAAAGGAATAACATAAAATTGCACCCACTGATATTTCAGCATATTCACTAAACAACATTGTATTCCTTAAAACCAAAAGCTAAAATGGTATTATAAAACTTAATATACCATTGTGAAGGCTATTTAAACCCATATAATAGTTTTCTAAGTTTACACATCATATGACCTTTTCCCTCTATTGAAAAGCCTTCAAGTTGGCCAATATAAACTTCTCCTCAAATTCCTCATTAAGAAATACACTTTTCACAATTATTTAGTATAACTCTAAAACATAATGAGCCACCAATGACATGATTATCCTTAAAGAGTCTTTGAGCCTAAGGAAAAGTCTCTTTATAATCAATGTCACTTTCATAAGTATAACTTCTTGCAACTGATCTAGTCTTATAAGCTTAATTTTGCCATTATAGCTGCCTTTGGTCGTACAAGTCATTTACCGCCAACTCTTTTGAACTTTCTGACAATTTGACTAGATCCTTAACTTTATTTTGTTGCATATGGATTCACCTCCTCCTTCAAGGCATCAATCCATTTATTAGACTATGTACTTCATATGGCTAGTGTTAAAATAAAGTCAGATCCTTATTGACTCAAATATCGAAGTTTGACTCATACAAATAAACCACATAATCATCATGAATAGTTGTATTTCCCTCCCTTGAGATCTTAATACTATTCCTTGCAGTTTATATTCTTGTGAGTTAGTATTTATAGGAGGTAATTCCTCGTTTATATGTCGCTTAATTTTATTAAAACATTCAACAACACCTTGAGCAATATTGGAAAAAGGAACATTAATAGGTGAAAGTAAGCCTAACCCAACTTCCTTAATTTTCACTTTATGAAATTCATCACTCCCATTAACTTCACCATTCTTTATGAATCTAACGTTACTAGACTCCACAAAATTTCAACAAATAAACATAATCATAATGTGGAAATCAATTGTAAAAGTAACGAAATACATTTCTCTATTATAAGAGGGTACATCAAAGGTCTATAAACATTAAGATGTGTAATTTCAAAAAGCATTCTTGTGGCTCATTTCTAGCTGTGTTTGATTTGCTTCCACTTTATGCAATTCACACGCATGCCAAGATCAGTAAAATCTAAACTCAAAAGAATCTCATTCTTGACAAATCTTCTAACCATTCTTCAGAAATATAATTAATAGTTATTCTACAAGTAAGCAACACTTTCACTCAACCTCCCACGTTTGATTTCAATGATATGTTACTTAATAAATAAGGATTCACATAACATACCATCAAGTTTTAGTTTATATAATCCATCACTAAGAATATCGAACCTAACAATTATGCTATCCTCAAATAAACTAAAACATTTATGTTCAATTTTAATATTAAATCAAAAAACATTCAACTTTAATAAAGAAACTAAGTTCCAAAAAAAAAAACTATAGGGGCATAGAACGATAAAAAATTAATGTGATGGCTAGCCTTAAGGATTAGACGATAAGTCTTAGACTTTCAATTAGAGTCTTCACACAATTTTCTATGTACAAAACTTTAATTTGAATTTATATTCTAGATCATAAGAAATCCTTCTAACATATTGGAAACATAAGTGGTAGCTACAAAATCAAGCCACTAGATATTAAGAGGAATTATACTTAAATCTAATTCGAAGCATACAAATGAATGATAACTACCTTTACTTTCAAACCATACTTTATATTTCATGCAATCTTTAAAAGTGAACCTACTTTATTACAAAGTGGCACTTGCAAGTCTGAACTTTTATCCAACGAGTCTAAGAATCTTTAACAGACTTTTTCCTTTCTTCTTGATTCTGTTCATTTTAAATTCTTTACTAACTTCTTGACCCATGAGATTAATAATGTGATTTAATTGACTCTTCAATCTCATCTCTTCCTAAACAAACACACTAGCTAATTCACATAATCACTTATCCTTAATAGTGTTATTATTAATTTGAAAATGCCTATTCTCAGGAGGTAGTGAGTTCAACATAAAACATATTAGGAAGCATGCATTCACTATCATTCCTAAGGACTTTAATCTTACTACAATATTAGTCATCTCTATGATATGCTTTTACATAATTCTCAACCCATTATTACTTCATGGTCTTAAGCCTAGCTATGAGCATATTAGTGAATGACTTGTATGCAGAATTAAAAATCTTCTTCCGCAGACTTTAATAAGTATTCTTTAGCATCATCAGTTTATGGAATGATCATTCGCATAAACATAAGACTTAATCTATTAGAGCGTTTCCAAGCATAATAATGAATCTTTTCTTCATCACTACTCGAATCCGTAATGACATAAGATTCGTCATTCATAGTGCTAAGTCCAAATTCACACAATTTAAGTAAAATTGGACTTATTTGCGCCATTCGAACAAGTTCAATCCATTAGACAATCAAACATGAAGCATGTGAATGAAGAGAAAATGCTACAAATATTACATAACATTTCAACATAATCATGGATTAATAATGACTACATACTTAATGCTGACAACATTATAGATTCAAATAAATAAACAATCATAGTGTATTAAAGTTCTCCTTTAGGTAGAAACTAAAATACACATTCATAAAGTAAATGCTCATATAATAACATTATTAGACAATTAAAATAATTTTAAATCAAATATATTCGCAACCTTTGGATATACAAATATATTCAACCAAAATAATTTAATTTGTCTCGTCATGTTTACTATTCACACGATAAATGATTCACCTTTGGCCAAATCCAATAAGTCAAAAGAATAATAAACGTCAAATTGTCCATCAATTCTCACAATCTCAATAATAGGTATTTCATAAGTAAATGAATAATTGACAGAAAATAAAATGCATAATCTTTCTAGTTCGACCACTTTGGTGACTGATGAACCAATATAAGATGGATTTAACTTTAATAACAACTATTAATGAATAAAATTCATAACTTTTATGGTTGGCCACTTTAATGACTAACGAACCAACTTAATATGAATTTTAAATTCAAATAATAGTTGTCAATGAATAAAATCCAAAACTTTTTGGTTTGGCTACTTTGGTAACTAACAAACCAATTAAATTAGATTAAATTCAATAATAATTGCCAACGATAAAATCCAATAACTTTTTAGTTTGGTCACTTTGCTGACTAACAAGCTAACTAAATATGAATTTTAAATTCAAATAATAGTTGTTAACAGATAAAATCCAAAATTTTATGGTTTGACGACTTTGGTGACTAACAAACCGACTTAATATGAATTTTAAATTTAATAATAATTTTCAATAAATAAAATTCATAAACTTTCTAATTTGACCATTTTGATAATTAACAAATTATTTTAATATAAATTTTAAATTCAACGACAATTAAAACTTTAACATATCATAATTTCAAATTTATTTCCTTCAATTCACGTGAACTTAGTACTTATGCAACGTAACCATAGGCATTCCGTCTACTTTCTGATATTAACATCGAATTAATATAAAATTAATTATTATGCTCCATGCGGATCAATGGAAAGAAATATGCATATATGAGAATATCTTGATGTGTTAGTAAGCCACGTGCATACATTAAACTTTAGCGAAAAACTTTGCACCAACATTACACACCGTCAGTGCTATATGCAGCTACAATCATTTAGAAAAATTAAAGGCCGTAGTCAAAACACTGTAATTTTATTTTTTTTTTTCTTTTATAAATTGTGTATACTCACATACTCATTAGATGAAAGCAACTTTCTTTTCTCATACAACTGAGGCCAATCATGTTGCATAGTCCACGCGTTAGGCAACCAAATTCCAGTCATGTGTGCATAGTAGGCGCACGAGCAAACATTAATGTAGTTTCACTTGAAAGATCTTTTATGTTATTATATGGTGAAGACTAAAATTTAAATCTTGATTTTCGTTACTTGGACTTAATTATCAAAACAAAGTAATTGTTTTATGAAGAGATATCAAAATCCAGCATCAACTTTTAGACGTCATAAAAGCAATTAACTTAATCATTAATATGAAACCACTTCACATACTAATAAGGCATCAGACAGAGAAAACGTTCATAAACAATCAGATTTCGTAAGAGTGATTACATGTTCTAATATTAGGCACTGATACTACATGTAAGTATATTTATTGTAATAAATGTACAATAATTGGATCTATCAAAAATATGTAATCATCATATAAAATTATTAAGAGTCATAAGCTACTTACTTGATGCGGAAGACGAATCCATGACAACGATTAATTGAATTCTCCACCTTAACCCTAATCCTTATAGTGTAGATATGTGATCGAATTCTACAACTTTTTTATGGGCAGGAAGAGAACCAATTAACATTTATTTATAGAAACACATTACTTTCATCAAGTAACCTAATGGGCTTGGACTTTATTAGGCTATTATTTTAATTTAAGTTTGTCACCAATAACTTAATGGGTCACACCACTTACATACAAAATATGATTTTTTCTTTTGGCTTTGTTGGTTGGATCGCCTACCAACGAAACGGAGAATCCTTTCTTGGGGAATGACTGTTGACCCTTATTGTACCTTCTGTAGAGCTTGTACTGAGGATATGGATCACTTGTTTGGGTAGTTCTCTTTTACTAGGAGAATTTGGAGTAGGGTTTGGAAGCTTGTTAAGGGACCTCGCCACATTAATTCTTGGGATAACATTGAAGATTGGTTCATCAACATTGCCCCATCTTCATCTTTTCAGTCTTCTGTTATGAAACTCTTCTTTGGGGGTTTTTGTTTCCCATATATGGAAGGAACAAAGTGGTCGGCTTCACAACAATGAAACACATACTGAAGATGAAATCTTCGCTTATATTTATTTTGATGTTAAAACAAAGATGTATAGCATTAAAAAAGTTAGACAAACTCTTTTGAACATGCTATTTATAGAGCTTTGCGTGTCAATAGTGTTTAGCCTGGTTACTCATCCTTTGTATTTTGTATTTATTTTGATCTTTCAATATTAACGCTAGCATTCCAGCAAAAAAAAGAACAATGATTGCTTCTCAGATTAGGATAAATCTAACTCTTCAGATCCAACATTCGCATTAGACATAAGAGATCTAGAGATCAAATATTGAAACTCTCCTAAAGTCTTTGCTATTTTTGGGAAATTTCCCTCATATTTCTTCAACCATTTTGAGCTAATTACGCAATTGGTCTCTATTGTTACTACTAATTTTCAGCTTAGTTTTAAAATTGACAAGTTTAATCTCATTGTTCTACAATGTTAGTCAATTTAATCCACATTATTAAAAATTAGCTAAATTCAACGGAAAAGGCACCAATGGTGCCCATGATATCATCAATTTTTAACTTAGTCCCGGTTATTCAAAAGTGGCTAATTTAGTCCTCTTAAATTAAAAAAGAGAGGCAAATTTGTCCCCCCCAACCACACACATTTATATGCATACACCTACACACACACACACACACACACACACACACACACATATATATATATATATATATATATGTGTGTGTGTGTGTGTGTGTGTTTATATATATTATATGTGGGTGTATGATGGAAGTGAAGAAATTCATTGGATATTATTTGAATTAGTTGTAAAACATTAGATATTAGTTGTAATTTTTTTTTTTTTTTTGTAAAATATTATGGATTAGTTTGAACTTTTATGTAAATATTAGGGATTAAATTGAAATCAAATTATTTTTTTTTCCAAGTTTAGCCCTCAGATGACCACTTTTTCATTTAAATTAATCCACTTTTTAGTGGTGCAAACTAATTTGACTTATTTTTCGAAACAATAAGAATTAAATCGGACACTTTTGACCATAAATTCTAAGTTGAATGTATGTGTTAACGTAACACTGGCAACCACTAGTGTGATTATCCTTATCATTTCACTCACTTGTAAGGGACATCGCTTAGAGATTGTGTCAAGACTTGTTTTTCAAACATGTCTTCTCTATTCTACTTCGTCAATAATTATTGGACTTGAAATTAAGCAAGCAAATTTGTGAATCCCTCATTTGTCGCAAATCTTACCAGGCCTCAAAGTAGGTTTTTAGTAATAGTTCGTGAGACTTCGAATTCTCACGTTTCAGCGTGCATTATGCTAAGAGATCCCACCCCCAACTCTAGCTTGTCAGCTCAAGTGAAGGTAAGGTGTGAAACGTTAAACGTGGAATGCTCACCAACCACGGAGTATCAATATTCTCGACAAACGCCAAACGTCAACCTTTTGGAATATTCTACAAGATATTAGTGAAGCTACAATCGCAGATATTTCTTTTTTTTTTTATATCTTTTTTTGCGTTAAGTTCCATGCATGTTTGCCTCACATTGTGGTCACTGTGATCTACGAATTCAGGTCATGCAATTTCTTTTCAGAACATATTTGATTTTTTTTTTTCATATATTGTTAAGCTCCAAATTGATAGAATTATTAGAAACATCAAACTGATAAATTATACCCTCACTAATAAATTTAAACTTCTATAATAAGTGGTCATTTGGTTTACCATGTACATAGTTTTAAAAATTCTTGCTTGCACGTGAAAAAAATGTGTTGGCTAACATAAAACTTAGTGGTCACATAACAATAAGGCCAATGTAAATCAACTTCAATTCATTGTCTCCGCTGTTTAAACAATATTAATCAACTCCATTAATTGTCGGTTCTATTCAAATTGTCAAGTTAATAGCGACGAAATTTCGACAGACTCGTACTCCTATCAAATTTTTCAATAAAAGCTCTTCATACAAGCTTTAGACCATCCTTATATGTGAAAAGCTCTTCTATTGTAAACTGGCCATTTAATATTTAAGAATACACTTTCTTTTAGAGTAAATTGCTTGCCGTCCCTTTGTGTTTTGTCCGAAATACTCATTTACCTCATGCGTTTTTAAAATAGGCTCATTACCCTCCCTGTGTTTTTTCGATTAAGCTAACGCACCCAAAATCTCTTATCCGTTAACAAACGTTACCAAATTAGTTAATTGATCGTTATACCCTTGCATAAAGTTAAAATCGAAAAAACACAGGGGGCGGCAAGCAATTTACTAAAAGGGTATTTTTGTCCAGCAACAAATTTATTTAAACCAAAAGCATAAAAAAATCGCATTTTAAGCGCGTGTGTTGCAATTGCTGTTAAATTAGATGACTTTTTTAACAGAGAGGGACGATCAACTACATTTCAAAAATCACAGAGGAATAATGAGCCTATTTTAAAAATACAAATAGTGAATGAATATTTCGAATAAAACACAAAAGAGCGACAAGCAATTTACTCTTTTCTTTTAGATGGTCCTTTAAATATTGAATATACCTTCCTTTTTTTGTTTATTATGTACTTTTTTCTTTCTCTGGTAGGTAGTTGAATGTTCTATCAATCAAATCAACACAATTAAAGACCTGTGGAGGTAGTAGTTTTGTATCATCGGTCCTTGTTTTTTATCCTTCTACTTTGTCGCTTATAAAAACAAGGGTACATGAGCTCGGAAGCAAAAGCAAGAAAGAGGAAGAAAGAGGCCGTGCACTTTTCGTTTTTGAGGGGATGGTAGGTGTATATTGATGGTGGTAAAGCAAGAAGAAGATGAACATGAATTAGGGACAAAATTGAAATGTCTTGTAAATTTGGGACTAAGTTGATTTTTTTTTTTACAAATTTAGATACTAAATTGAAATTATTTGTAAACTTTAGGGACTAAATTAAATTTTTGTAAAAATGTTATAATAATTCTTTCATTTTACCCCTATGTTACTCCTTATTTCCATTAAATTTCATATCATTTTTAATGATAGGGATCAAATTATTGTTAAGCTCCAAATTGATAGAATTATTGGAAACATCAAACTGATAAATTATACCCTCTAATAAATTTAAATTTCTAGACTAAGTGGTCATTTCATTTTTCACGTACATAGTTTAAAAAAATCTTGCTTGTATATAAAAAAATGTGTTGGCTAACATCAAACTAAAGTGGTCACTTAACAATAAAGCCAATGTAAATCAACTTCACTTCATTGCCTCCTTTGTTTAAACAATATTAATCAACTTCATTGTCGGTTCTATTCAAATGGTCGAGTTAGTACCGAAGAAATTTCGACATTCTCGGACTCGTATCAAATTTTTCAGTAAAAGCTCTTCATAAACTTACGCTTTAGACCATCCTTGTATATGAAAAGCTCTTGTATTGTAAACTGGCCATTTAGTATTCAAGATATATTTCTCACGTTTAACTGATGCACACTTTCTTTTTTTTTTTGCTAGATCAGCAAGTATCGATTTTATTCCATTAACAAAAAAATAAGAGGCAAAGCCTTACACATAAATGAACACGACAGTGTCAAAAAGACCAAAAGAACAAAAACTCAAAACTAAAAGAGGATATCAATAATGTTTCACTTATTACAAAGTGCCTTATTCAAAGCCGTATTACTATATTTTACACCGGACAAGATTTTAAGGCGGACTCCTTCCACAATTTTCTTTATAATCTGTTCTTTATTAGAGAAAACATTCACAAAAATACGAGCATTGTGCTCCTCCCCAATGTGATAAATACAAGCACAAAATAAGAGCTTAAGCACACTTTTTTTTTATGGTCTTTAATTGAATGTAGATTCCTTTTTTGTTTAGGTACTTTTTCCTTTTTCTAGTGGTAGATGAAGGTTTCTATCAATCAAATCAAGACAATTAAAGACCTGTGGAGGTAGTAGAATTGTATCATCGGTCCATGCTTTTTATCCTTCTTCTACTTTGTCGCTCATAAAACAAGGGTACATGAGCTTGGAAGCAAAAGCTAGAAAGAGGAAATGCTCTTTTTGTTTTGGTGGTGTGGTAGGTGTATATTGATGGTGGTGGAGGAAGAAGATGAACATGATTTAGAGATGAAGTTGAAATGTTTTATAAATTTGTGACTAATTTGAATTTTTTTTTATAAATTTAGGGACTAAACTGAATTTATTTATAAAAAGTTTAGAGACTAAATTTAATGTTTGTCAAAATGTTAGAATAATTTTTCCATTTTACCCCTATTTACTGCTCATTTCCGTTAAATTTAATATCATTTTAATGTTAGAGATCAAACTGATCACTTTTTGAAAATAATAGAGATCGATTTGAAATGTTTGAAACAATCGAGACTAACTTGAAGAAACTAAAAACAATGGGGACCATTTGCACGATCCTCTAAAGAATTTTCTTTAATCTTACAATAATTATTCGGATTTCCACTATTTGTAATCGCTAATTCACATTATTTACTTGGAAATTATTTGGGGGAAAATAGCACATATAGTCTTTATTATTTCTATAATATTTCAATTTCGTCCCTATTGTTTAAATTTAGTCCCTATTATTTTTTTAAAAGTTTCAAATTCATTTCTATTGTTCAAAATTAACCAATTTAATCCCTATTATTTCTTTTTAAAAAATCAATTTATTTTCTATTGTTTCTCAAGAAGTTTTAATTCAACCAATTCAGCCAGGGACTAAATTGAATTCTTTTGAGAAATAATAGGGACTAAATTAATTTTTTTTTAAAATAATAGGGACTAAATTGATTAATTTTGAATAATAGAGACGAATTTGATATTTTTTAGAAAATAATGTGAACTAAATTTACTAATTTTGAATAATAGGGGCGAATTTACAATTTTAGTGAAATAATAGAGACCATTTATGACATTTTCCCAATTATTTGCATTCTTATTTGCTTTTATCAATACTATCTTTTTGTGAAAGTCACCATATTTTATTGAATTGCGATATGCTAGAAAATTGGGACATGAGATGGAGAAAAAATGTCAGTCTTTACCATCGATTGAAAATTTTGACCCTTAACAAAAATTTAAAAATTGAAAGACAAAAAAAAACATAAAAAGGAAAAAATGGCACATTTAGTTCCTTGTTTTTCTAAAATTTTAATTTCGTCCCTATTGTTCTAAAACGGTTTTTTTCTATTGTTTAAAAAAAAAAATCAATTTTTTTGATGGGAAAGTATTTTCATTAAAATCAACTCAAAATAATGTACAATTCTACAAAAATATCGGTCACCAGGTGACTAAAAGGTCACCAAGTTGCCAGTTAGTGTTAAGAACACTATTGATTGGTGATCTAACAAACGAATTAGCAGTACACAATCTATTTTTAGTGTTTTGAAAAATCATATCCCATATGTGCTCCTCGAAAGTAAACACGTTACTATGGATCATTCGGTTTCTTTCCTTCCAAATTTTATATACCACTCCACAAAACAATAATATACAAATCAAAGCCTGGAGGTCTGGACCGCTACAATATTGTCCCTTCATCCATTCACCAATTGACTCCCATCTAAGACAACAATTCGGGATAGGTGCGAGGGTTAAGCCTTTCCGCCACAACCTTCTGCTCATCCCGCATTGAAAGAATAAATGCTCACGTTCTTCTCCTGCAATGCCACAAGTCATCAACCTAACTTTCGTAGGTAATCGGTTCAGCAACGCCATCCATGTTACAAAGCAATGCTTGGGTGTCCTGACTTTACTCCACAATAGCACGTACCATTCAATCTTACCAAACTTCCTTCTCAAAGCATCCCACGCCGAGGCAACAGAAAAGGAGCCATTAGATGATTTGGTCCAAATCCATTTGTCCATAAGGTGTGTTTGGGGGTGCACCAGTTTCTCATATGTTAAACTAACCAAAGCTTGATCATTAGGCCAACTCCATCTCCCATCAATGAGAATATCTGCCACCTTAGCATGTCTACCAAGGGGACTGTTATGGATCACAGAAGGGTCGAGAAAATCAATTAATGGGCCTCTACCAAGCCAGGGATCAAACATGCTTCATTGATGCAGCCACATTAATATCCTCAAGTTTGTGAACTCCCAAATCTCTTTCTTTTGTAGTTCTGCACACATCATCCCAACTAACCCTTGCTCCTCTAGCTCTATCGTTCTTCCCTTTCCATAACAAATTGGCCATCTTGCTTTCCATCGCCTTCAACACACTCTTAGGAAGCAACACAATTCCTTACCAGTAAGTTTGTATATTCACCAACAGAGCCTTTATAAGAACCAATCTTCCCGCAAATGAAAGCCACCTCGTAGACCAATGGTCAATTCTAGCCGCCATTTTATCAATGAGTTCATTACACGATCCCCTACTAATATGCTTAGGGGAAAGCGGGATCCCCAAGTAATGAAAACGAAGCTGACCCTCACCAAAATTTGTCTTTATTATTGTTCTAAAATTTTAATTTTGTCTTTATTATTTTTTTAAAATTTTAAATTCACTCATATTGTTCAAATTTATAAAAATAACTTCTATTTTCCTTATTGTTTCCCTAAATTTTCAAGTTCTTCCCTATTCTTTAACTTTGATCAATTTAGCCCCTATTATTTTCTCTATTTTTTTTTTTGGTCATGCCTCAATTTTGTTTATATTATTCAAAACTAGTCAATTTAGTCCTTATTATTTTTTAAAAAATTCAATTTAATTCTTATTATTTTTTAAAAATTTTCAATTTTACCACTTCAGGTCGGGACTAAACTAAACTTTTTCTTAACTGTCAATATGTAACTTATGAATAAACCTTGAAGAGTCAACAGAAGGTTGTACATGAATTGTCAAGTTGAAGGCTATAAAAGAAGGAAAAGTGGCTGAAAGTGAAACAGATTGGCATCTCATAGGGATCACCAGAACAATAGGGTCTAAATAGAGTAATAAATGCGGTGACTTCAAAAGTGATCGTTGTTGACCAAAAAAAAAAAGTGATCGTTGGACTTGAGATTACATTACTAGGGGCTCCAAATATGAAATAGAATTGTATCTTTGGAGCTTAGTTCTTCAATACTTCTCTTAATTTGTAAGGGCAGTCTATTGCTTCCGAGCCTTTGGTTTGCCCAACGTACAATTAGCTCATTTAACCATGAGTAAACTAATAAGAGAGGAACTAGAGCAGAAATTAATAGTCACTCCTTGATTTGAATAAAGATATTTGAGCAGAAATTCATTATAGAGCTAGTCTTTCACTTTTGACATTATTTGAGTATGGTTTTTATTTTTTTATCAATCAAAAGAGATATTCTCTTATTTCCTAACTGACAGAAGGCTTTCAATTCATTCTTCGTCATTCTTTGCTGGCATAAAGTGTTGTATTCCAGGAAATATATAGGTTCTCGAACTGAATTTGTAATATATTGTGTTGAATTTATAGTTACAACTATACTTTTCTTTATGCTTTTCAATTTTTTTTTTCAACTACCTGATATTGCTTATCTAAGTACTCTAACAATATTTTTGAGGAACAGAAATAAGAAACTGAAAGGGCTCAATTTGTTTCAACCTCGTCAAAGCATCCAGTAGAGATTCCTCTGGTGATTGTTACAGGAATCAATCTCAAAACAATTTTAAATGACAAGCAGGAGAGGTATGATCAATATTTTCAAGAATGCGAGGCCGAGATCCAGACAGATTCAATATTATGGCGATATTTTTATAATTAAAAATTAGCTATTTTCTACAAGTTTTAGTTATTTTTATTGTAACTAGTGTCAGTTTTTCTTGTAGTGTGAATATTAGAACAATTAGTTTTAGTAATTGTGTAACAAATTTTAATTTTTGTAATATAAATATTTTGTATTTAGGAATTTTTGTAATAAAGTCATTTTTATTGCTATTTTATAATATTTTTTAATCCGAAATATATATATATATATATATATATATCACCAAATTGAAATAGAAAAAAATTGTTATGGACAAAAGTTCGTTGTTAATTTTGCGACGAATTTAGAGATAGACTTATTTTTGTCACTATTTTTCGACGGATTTAGTGACGAGCTTGTGTCATCACTTTTTAGAGACAGAATTATTTCAGTGTGATCCGTCGCTTTTTTGCGACGGATTTGACGATAGACTTTTTCTGTCTTCTTTTAGCGACGGATTAGCAAGATAGACCTAGTTTGTGACCAATATTTTTTCGACGCAAACCTTTCGTCAGCCGTGTTTGTTTTTCTTGTAGTGGACAACATTGGGGCTACATATCTCACTGCCAATCTAGTTTATAACACGGGCACCAAGCACATAAAAATTGATGTGCTTTTTGTTAGAAAAAAGGTTCTGGTGCCTTGGTTGTGTGACGTATTTGTACCTAATTCAACTAGCAGATATCATGACAAAGGGGTTGTCCATCTCACGCTTTAACATGCTAAGAGGCAAGCTCACAGTCCGAAACGCTATTTCACTTGAGGGGCTTGATAGCAAATAACTACGATGACAATAGATAACCATAAATATTCTTTATAATCTTACTTGTTGTAATCACATTCATGCAATCTTCTTAGATGTATCAGTTAGTGGTTGTACTTTGCTAGGAATTTTGTCATATTTACACGCGTTCTGTAACTCTTGAAGCAAGGAAATACAAAAGCTTTCCCTCACTCTACTAAGTGTCTAAAGAAGTAGATTAAGTCTGAATTGTCAATATCAAGTATATAAGATCAAATTAACTATAAACTTTATTTAGTAGAACCATATTAAACGGTATAAGATCAAATTTATATTTTCGTTTCAATTTGATTTAGTTATTCCATATCTCATACAAGCCATGAAAGAATGAGTCAATGAAGAGTTATAAGAATGCCATACTCTTTCTCTACGGGTTTGGTTAGCGGAAACTTATGTAATTCTTGGAAAAGTAAATACAAAATATGATATTCTTATATTTGGTTCGTAGAATAAAAATAAATTCCTGACATACTACATTCTTAGGAATGTAATATTCTCATAAATTTTTCAATTTCCATTACCATGTAAGAAGGTGGGAATCCAACTTTCCCAAGTAGTGAAGAAGTTTTAGAGAAAATAAAAGAAAAAACTCATACATCTCTCCCTTATATATAAACTAGAAAAGATAGCACACGCAACACACACTACTCCAGTATTAGATCTCTCCATCACCAGCTCCACCTCCACTTCCATAACCTCCGCCTCCACCAGCAGCACCTCACCTCCTCCAATATTTTTGTCTTTTTGGGGGCATTTTTGAGAAATTATTTAAGATTCCAAGGAATATAAAGTTCAAATCAAATATAATAATACAACATTCGTAAGAATATTTTTGACATACGAAACAATTTTAATCATATTATTAAAAATCACATTTCCATAAATAAAAACTCATTTTATGAACCAAACAACCCTTTTTTTTCTTTTAGAAAACATAAGCATGAGAACGCAGTACACTGAAAGCCGTATGAGCCGTTGTAGCTTGGGTTGAGGCCCAGATCAAGAGTATTTGACTTAAAACTCAATTAAGACTCCTTAATAGGTATAAACCAGATTAAAGTCTAATACTAAAAGGATCCATATCTTGTATTTTCGTCGGTGGAGCCCAATTCTACAAATGCAGTTGGCTTTATAGAATGTTTAATTTCCATCATACTTTGAGAGATAGTAATTGCAACTCACTCTTTAATGTTAAAAAATATGAGGTTCCAACTTAAAATCAATTGGTCTCTACGTATGACCTAATTTGATAGCAGTTACACGTGAAAGATTGAACACACTTGGACCTTATAATATCTCACATCGGTGGAATATAGTGTGTTTGTGTGGTTTATAAGTGGGTATTGTGGATATAAGGTATAACTTGGGTTGACCATTTTGGGCCAGTAGAAAAGAGCCTCAAGTAGTTGTTTCTTATACCTACAACACTAGTCGAACCTACGGGTTCAGGGATCTGGGTTCGGGGCGTGACAGAATGGTATTAGAGCCAGGTTACTAGCCGGTGCAAGAGCAAAGTGCTATGCGGGGCAAAGTGCTACACCTAGAAGGCTGGTGGGACCCACCTCTTGAACCCATAAGAGCCATCTCTAGAATCATACACCCTGTGGTTAGTCTCGGATATGTGTGCCCCTGACGAGGACGCCAGGCCCTTAACGGGGAGTGTGTGTAATATTCTACATCGGTAGAATATAGTGTAATGGTGTGGTTTATAAGTGGGTATTGTAGGTATAAGAAATAATTTGGGTTGACTATTTTGGACCAATAGAAAAGAGACCCACCTCTTGAACCTGTAAGAGTCACCTCTAGAATCCTACACCGCGTGGTTAGTCTTGGATATGTGTGCCCCTGACGAGGACGTCAGGCCTTTAACAAGGGGTGTGTGTAATATCCCACATCGGTAGAATATAGTGTGATTATGTGGTTTATAAGTGGGTATTGTGGGTATAAGGAATAACTTGGGTTAACCATTTTGGACCAGTATAAAAAAGGCTCAAATAGTTGTTTCTTATGCCTACAATACTATTCACGTCTGCAGGTTCAGGGGTCTGGGCTCAGGGTATGACAAATCTAATTTTGAGATGGGTCACACTTGAAAGATTGAATACACAAGGTACATTAACACATGTAGAAGATTGAACACACGTGGAAGGTTGAAAGATTGAAGATAAGTGGAATATGACACACGCGAAAGATTGAATACAAGTGAAGCTGATTTGAGATGGGACACAAGCGAATGAATATCTTTCACGTGTCACTCCTCTCAAATCAGGTAACACTTGGAAGATTGAATACACATGGTAGATTAATACATGTGAAAAATTGAACACACGTGGGACACAAGTGGAAGGTTGAAAAATTGAAGATGCATGGAACATGACACATGTGAAGGATTGAACACAAGTGAACCTGATTTAATATGGGTTATATGTGAATAAATATGACGGAACCAAAGGCTCAACTCTGATACTACTTTAAGATTACTGAGACTTCATCTTAAAACTAATTGGTGCTAAGTAGAGTAGCCATAGATCTTATAAGGTGGTCTGAGAATTTATAATTTTCCTATATGGAATAAGTGTTATATTATAACATTTACATCTTAGACTTCTCTTACTTAGGCTCCGTTTGTTTGCTGTAAAATATTTTACCGGAAAATATTTTCTGGATTTTACGGTGTTTGGTAACACTGGAAAATTGGTCAACCGTAAAATGTTTTTCAGTCAAAAATTGCGGCTGCTTTTTCTTAATTTTACGGTGTTTGGTAACACCGGAAAATTGGTCAACCGTAAAATATTTTCCTGTCAACAATTGCGGCTAGTACAAAATTATGTAAAATGTTTTCATGTCCTTTGGGATAAGAAAACATTTTACCGAACTTACGGTACATCCAAACACCAGAAAATATTTTTCAGTATTCTATTTTTCAGTAAAATATTTTACATCAATAAGTTATTTTACGGCAAACAAACAGAGCCATGTAAAATATTTTATTTTCCAGGAAAACACTTTCCACAAAAAATATTTTACACAAGTAAGTTATTTTACGGCAAACAAACGGAGCCTTATTTACATCTTGGACTTCTCTTACTTTTCCATAAAAAGTATAGGGTAAAGTATTCCACAGGCCACTAAACTATTTTTCTAGTCCTATTTTGGCCATTCAACTATTTTTGGTTTTATTTTAGCCATTGAACTATTAAGTAGGTATCACTGTGGCCATTCAGTCAGTTATTCTGTTAGAATAGACAAACTATTAAAGGTAGAATTCTAAAATCAGTTATAACAATTTTATTTTTTTTCCTCAAATTCTATTTATTTATAAAATGGCCCCAATGCATTAAAGTTTCTTAAAAATAATTCCAAAAAGACTTGAACTCTTGATCTCTAACTTTAAAATAAACACATTAACCACTAAGCTACAACACAGTTCACTAATAAAATCTAAACTTAAAAGTTTTGTTCTAGTATTTTGTTTTTCCTTTCTCAATCAGCCCTCAACAACCCCCTCCCCTCTCCCACCCCTCATCCCTACCACCATGGCAGTGGCAAACTATTACTCCTCCATGAGGAGGAGCAACTGTTCCTCCTCGCGAGGATGGCTCCTTCTCATAAGAGGGGCAACCCTTCTCGAGTAGGTGGTGCAGCGGCATAATACATGCGGAACAATCAATACAAATATTTAACGCTTAACTCATAAACATAAATTGTGTTGTAGTTTAATGTTTTAAGTGTTTATTTTTAAGTTAGAGGTCAAGAGATCAAGCCTTGATACAATCATTTTTACAAAATTTTAATGCATTCGGGTCAATTTGCAAATAAATAAAATTTGAGGGAAAAAAATAAAATTGATATAACTAGTTTTACGATTTTACCCTTAATAGTTTGTCTATTTTAACAACAAAGTTGACTGAATGACTAAAATGATACCCAATTAATAGTTCAATTGCCAATATGGAGCCAAAAATAGTTTCATGGCCAAAACAGGACTAGAAAGATAGTTTGGTGGCTTCTGTAATACTTTACCCAAAAGTATACGACAAAGCTCTTGTATTTCTTGAAAAATATACTTTTATAGGTAACATAAATATGAATTACCCTTTCAGTTAATTAAATCATATTGTCAGTCTCTCATGAGTTCTCGTCCATCTCGTCCATTCTTCCAAGTTGCATTCAATAGAAAATGAGATAATAGTGTATGCATTTGAATTGCACCCAAGTACTAGATTTGTAAGGCAATACTGACATTGTACAATAAAATGTAAATGAGACAGAAGTAATATCAAGTTTTTTACCAAATGGTGTCGGAAATAAACTAAAAAATATACCCAATATAATTGTAAGAATAAGAAGTAAATATAATGTTTTAGTTTGGAATCAAATAAAAAGAAACTAGATCTAATTAATATACTACCTCAACTAAAAATTTGAAAGTGATTTGTTATATTTATTTATTATTTTCAATACACTCCCTCACCGGAATTCATTTTAAGCCTTGTACATAGACAAAGTTTTTATTTTTATTTTTAAATGGGTGGTTGTGAGACTTTAATCCCAAATTGTTTAGTAACATACGTATCGTTAATTTACCAACTCATCTAAAAGTTTAAATTGTCATAGAGGGATTTATATATTATTTTATTTTTTCAACAATTTAAATAAGGTGAAAATATTATATTCATCATTCAAAGTTTTTTGAATCATACCCAAAAGCATATTCTATTAAATTTGTCGCGTAAAATTTTATTTTTAAGGCAAGCCCAAAACATTTACAAGTGATAAAGACAAAATAAAGCAACTTTGAATCTAATATCTATAATAATATATGATGAATGCGTTACTACAAAATAAACAACAATGAGTCACACGAAATAAATATTTCAGAAGAAAATGATTATTTACAACAATTTATTCGTATTCCAGTAAAAAAAGAATAGCACATATTGCCTTTATTATTTTCATAAATTTAGTCAATTTAGTCCCTATATTTTTTCAAAATCTTCAAATTGATCTCTATTATTCAAAATTAATTAATTCAATCCCTATTATTTCTAAAAGAAATTAATTTAGTTCCTATTGTTTCTTAAAAGTTTCAATTTAGTCAATTCAGATAGGGACTAAATTGAATTCTTTTGAAAAATAATAGAGACTAAATTAAATTTTTTGAAAAATAATACGCACTAAATTGACTAATTTTGAACAATAAAGATGAATTTAAATTTTTTTAAGAAAATAGTAAGGACTAAATTGTCTAATTGTGATTAATAGGACAAGTTTAAAACTTTAGTGAAATAATTAGGATCATTTATGAATTTTCCCAATTATTTGCATTCTTATTTGTTTTACTATCTTTTTGTGAAAATCACCGTATTTTAATGAATTGCGATATGCAAGAAAATTAGGACATGTGATGGAGAAAAAATGTGAGTCTTTACCATCGATTGAAAATCCTGACCCTTAACAAAAATTTAAAAATTGAAAGACCAAAAAAAGGGAAAAGGAGAAAATGACACATTTAGTCCCTACAATTTTTTCAAAGTTTTAATTTCATCCCTTTGTTTCTAAAATAATTTTGTTTTTCCTATTGTTCCCAAAAAGTTTTAATTTCGTCCTTATTATTTTTTTAAAATTTTAAATTTGTCCCTATTGTTCAAAATTGAAAAAATAACACATATAGTCCTTAGTGTTTTTCAAATTTTTAATTTCGTCCCTATTGTTTAAATAATTAGTCAATTTAGTCCTTCTTGTTTCCTCAAAAGTTCAAATTTGTCCATAATTTTTAAAATTAACCAATTTAGTACTTATTATTTCCTAAAAAATTCAATTTAGTTCTTATTATTTCTCAAAAAAAATTAATTTACCCAATTCAGGCAGGGACTAAACTGAATATTTTTTAACTGTGAATATGTACCTTATGAATAAACCTTGAAGAGTCAACATAAGGTTGTCCATGAATTGTCAAGTTGAAGGCTAAAAAAGAGAGCAAAGTGGCTGAAAGTGAAACAGATTGGCATATCATAGTGATCACCAGAAAAATAAGGTCTAAATAGAGCATAATATAACTGTGAGATTTGCAATAAATGTGGTGACTTCAAAAGTGTCGTTATATAATTAAAGATTACCTATTTTGTACAATTAATTTTAGTTATTTTTATTACAGCTAGTGTCAGTTTTTCATTTTTTTGTTGTTGCTAATTTAGCATGTGCCTCTATTAATCTCAACAAAATATCTTACAAAATTACATAAGTACACCTTGGCACCAAAGCACAATCATTCTTACACTAGTTGGTTGTCATCTAAGTTCCAAAAATAACATAAAAAGAGGTTAGTAATATTTCTTCTATGTCTATGTACGCTTTTAATTTTATACTTTACAAGGAAACATATTCTTTCAAAGATTCGATCTTCATCAGTGGAGACATTGTTTTTTTTGCTAAGTTCAGTGGAGACATTGTTAGTTTTTCTTGTAATGTGAATATTAGAACAATTAGTTTTAGTAATTTGTGAAACAAATTTTCTTTTTGTAATATAAATATTTTGTATTTATAATTTTTTGTAATAAAGTCATTTTTATTCCTATTTAATAATATTTTTGAATATGAAATAGAGAAATTTACACACACACGCACACACACATACACGCACACACACACACACATATATATATATTAGCAAATTGAAATAGAAAAAAAATATTGTGGATTTAGTCACGGATTGGCTACGGACAATTTCCGTCACTATTTTGTGACGGATTTGGTGACGACAAAAGTTTGTCACTATTTTGTGGCAGCGGACAAAAGTTTGTCGTTAACTTTGCAACAAAATTTATTTATGTCACTATTTTTCGATGAATCTAATAACAAACTTTTGTCGTCACTTTCTAGCGATAGTATTATTTTGGTAGTGATTCATCGCTATTTTGTGAGGGATTTAGCGATGAACTTTTTTCGTCTTCTTTTAGCATTGGATTAGCTATAGAGACACTAGTTTGCGACCAATATTTTTGCGATTGAAACCTTTCATCGCCTGTGTGTGTTTTCTTGTAGTGGACAATATTGGGGCTACATATCTCACTCCCAATCTAGTTTGTCACGCACGCACCAAACATATAGAAATTGATGTGCATTTTGTTAGAGAAAATGTAGCTTTTGGTGCCTTGGTTCTACTCTAATTTAGCTAGCAGATATCATGACAAAGGGGTTGTCCATCTCACGCTTTCACAAGCTAAGAGGCAAGCTCACAGTCTGATATGATGTTTCGCTTGAGAGGGCGTGATAACAGATAACTACGATGACAATAGATAAACATAAATATTCTTTATAATCTTACTTGTAATCTCATTCACGCAATCTTTTTAGATGTATCAGTTAGTGGTAGTAGTTGTACTTTGCTAGGAATTTTGTCATATAAATACACGCACTCTATAACTGTTAAAGCAAGGAAATACAAAAGTTTTCCCTCACTCTACTAAGTGTCTAAAGTATTAGGAAGGAATCTTCCTTAAGTATGATATCTGATCAATCTAAAGTCAACACAAATGTTTAGGAGCAATCCTTGTATAGCATCCCATAAAACCAGTTGTATATAATTGTATTTCCATATTAGATCAGGTTTGAATTTTCAACATCAAGTATATAACGTCAAATTAACTATAAACTTTATTTAGGTGAACCATATTAAACGGTATAAGATCAAATTCATATTTTCATTTCAATTTGATTTGGTTATTACAGGTCTCGTACAAGTGATGAAATAATGCGTCACAATGAACAGTTACAAGAATGCCATACTCTTTCTCTGCCTAATTGGTTAGCAAAAACTTATGTGATTCTTGAAAAAGTAAATACTAGAATAAAAAGAAATTCCTGACATATTACATTCTTAGAAATGCAATATTGGCATAAAATTTTCAACTTCCATTCCCATGTGAGAAGGTGGGATCCAACTTTCCCAAGCAGTGAAGAAGTTTTAGAGAAAGTAAAAGAAAACACTCATACCTCTCTCCCTTATGTATATACTACAAAAGATAGCAAAAACACATACTACGCCAGCATTAGATCTCTCTATCACCAGTTCCAGCTCCACTTCCATAAATAAATACAGAATGTAATATTCTTATATTTGATTAGCATAATAAAAAGAAATTCTTGACATATTACATTCCTAGGAATGCAATATTGACATAAAATTTTCAACTTCCGTACCCATGTGAGAAGGTGGGATCCAACTTTCCCAAGTAGTGAAGGAGTTTTAGAGAAAGTAAAAGAAAACACTCATACCTCTCTCTCTACCTCTCTCTCTTATGTATATACTAGAAAAGATAGCACACACAACACACACTACTCCAGCATTAGATCTCTCTATCACCAGCTCCACTTCCACTTCCATAACCTCTACCTCCATCTCCACCTCCACCTCCACCAACAGCACCTCACCTTGTCCACCATCACCACTACCTCCACCAATATTTTTGTCCTTTTGAATTAGGGGCATTTTTGAAAAACTCATTTAAGATTCCAAGGAATATAAAGTTCAAATAAAACATACCAATATAACATTTCTAAAAATATTTTTGACGTACCAAACAATTTTAATCATATTTCTAGAAATCACATTCTCAGAAATAAAAAATCATGTTGTGAACCAAACAACCCTTTTTTTTTTCTTCTAGAAACATAGGCAAGAGAACGCAATACATTGCGAGTTGTATGTGCCATTGCAGCTTGGGTTGAGGCCTAGAGCAAAGAGTATTTGACTTAAAACTTTGAATAAGACTCTTTAACAGGACTAAACCATATCAAAACAGTTCAATTCTACAAATGAAGTTGCCCCTATAGAATGTTAATTTCCATAATACTTTGAGAGATAATAATTGCAACTCACTCTTTACATCTTGGACTTCTCACTTTTCCATAAAAAGTATATGACAACGCTATTGTATTTCTTGAAAAATATACTTTATAGGAACATAAGAATGAATTACCATTTCAGTTAAATCACATTGTCAATCTCTCGTGAGTTCCCGTCCATCTCGTCCATTCTTCCAAGTTGCATTCAATAGAAAAGGAGATAAATGACATTGTACTAGATTTGTAAGGCAATATTAACATTGTACAATAAAATATAAATGAGACAGAAGTGATAGACAGAAGTAATATCAAGTTTTTTACCAAATGGTGTAGGAAATAAACTAAAAAATCATAATAATTTTCCAAAGTAACTATAAGAATAAGAAGTAAATATAATATTTTAGTTTGCAACCAAATACAAAGAAACTAAGTCTAGTTAATTAATTAACACCTCAACTAAAATTTTGAAAGTACTTTATTATATTTATTTATTATTTGCAACGCATTCCCCCACTGGAATTCATTTTAAGCCTTGTACGTAAACAATTTTTTTTTTTTTTTTTTTAAATAGATGGTTGTGAGACTTTAACCCAAACCTGTTTAGTAACATATGGATCTGATAGGATATTTATTTACCAACTCATCTTAGAGTTTAAATTGTTAGAGAGAGGTTTATATATTAATTTATTTTCTTCAAAAAATTAAAAATGGTGAAAGTATTATATTCATCAATCAAAGTTTTCCAAATCGTACTCAAAACCTTATTGGATTAAATTTCTCGTGTGGCGTAAAATCTATTTTCAAGGCAAGCCCAAAACTTTTACAAGTGATAAAAGACAAAATAAAGGAACTTTAAATCTAATATCTACAATAATATATGATGAAATACGTTACTATAAAATAAATAACAATGAGTCACATAAAATAAATATTTCAGAAGAAAATGATTATTTACAACAAACTTACTTATTTCAGTAAATGTATTCTAGTCAAAAAAGAACAAATTAAACAAACCTACTAACTGAATTTTCACAATCTCTAGGCATCATAAATATATTCCAGTCAAAAATGGCTCATTGGCCTTTCTTGTTGAGGGCATGTACGGTTGTATCACTATAACATTTTAGATCTTTTGCACAACTCCAATTGAAAAATATAAGAGACCGTTGTGAAAAATGAAGAAAACCATTGCAATAAGTATTTTATTTGCACCGATTTTATAATGTTGTATAAGTCAAACTTTTTGTAACGGTTAAAATATTTTTATCACTTTTTACTAATATTTGTTCATGAAATTATTTACTGGCAACAATTTTAAAATGTTGCTTATTATTTTTTTTAAAAAAACTATTACAATAGAAAATTTGCAACGGTACTATATGCAATAGTTAAAGTTATTTGCAACGATTTTTAGTCTTTATTTTGCTGAGAGGGAGGCTAAGCCAGTTACATTTGGACGATGCGAGATGAGGTAACCCTCTATTGTCTCTATCCAAGAGGTCGATGATATTATCAGGTGGGTCAACGAGAACAATACCCCCAATGGGATGGATCAAGGCAAAATTTGCTAGTCAGTCGGCGCACATATTTGTTTCTCGATACACATGTCACAGAGATTAGCCATGCTATTGCCCCAGAATGTCTTTGCAAGATTGGATAGACGGGCCAAGGGGCTATGCTATGGGATTGCCCCATGAATCAATTGTATGACTACCTGCGAGTTTGATTCAATTACCAGATTCTTAATCCCTAAGCTTAGAGCCAACTGCATACCCTCAAACGAAGCTACAACCTCAGCTATGTTGTTCAATGTGGTGCCTAAGTTAACCATGAATCCGGAGATCCATTGTCCCTGCCTATTTTGAATGATCCCCCCGCTAAAAAAAAAAGGATTTTGCGACGGGCCGTCGCCATCCTGTCACCAATACGGCGACGGCTTGGTGAAGGGAAAAATTGATGCTAATTTTGTGACAAGACAGCGACGGCATAATGTGAGACGGAAAAAACCGTCACCAAGCTGTTACTATTAGTGACGGCATACTTCGTCGTCTCTAAAATTGGAGATGGGAATGCTTCCCGTCACCAAAATTGGAGACAGGAACGCCTCCCGTCTCAAAAATTGGAGACATAAAAATAAAAAACTAAACCAAAAAACAAATCTCAAGTTTCTCTCTCTGGCGACTCCCTCAAGTAATCCAAAGAAACCCTAGATCTACCCTCCTATGGAGGCACCACCGGCGCCTGACCAGCTACATGATGGATTCCCGTCATTAGGTGCTGGCTAGGGAAGCCAGCTAATGGAATAACACCACGCTGGTACTGTGCCGTCGCACCCCAAGGGGTTGCAGCCTCACGCCGCAGCGCTTCAAATAGCCTCGGCGCAGCACCCAGGTGGTGTTGCGCCGTCTGCGCATCAGTACTAGGCTGATGCGCAGGCCTTTTGGGTGCAACAACCTCACACTGCTGCACCCCATAACTCCTCGGCGCAGCAGTCACAAAATGCTACGCCACACGAGGTGAGACAAAGGGTACCTGCAGCGCCTCATAAGGCGCGGCATGGGCCAACTGCTGCGCCTTCTCAGGCGCGACAGTCAGCCCCTGCTACACCTCTTGGTGCTCCTCTGCCATCGTCTTCAATGGCCTTCTCAGTCCCGTTGCCGCCACTATAAGGTTCAGATTTGCGGCCTGTTGTTAAGCTATCGTCTCCAAGAACTTCGGGTAAGAGTTTTGCATCCGTTGTTTATGCATAAAAACCTCTATTAATTTCAGTTTCGCCTCGTCCTAAAACTTACATGAATAAGCCTGCATTTGGTATTCGTTTGGCTGAACTTGATGTGTTACTTGAGCCTTTCAAATATGTTATTGTTGGAAAGTTTAATAGCATGCCTTTAATTGCTAGAATTCGGTTCCATTTTTCGAAGTTAAATCTTAGTAGTGACTATCAAATTTTGTGGTTGGATTATAAACATATTTTGATCATGTTAACGAATGAGGATGATTTTAAACGGATTTGGAATAAGAATGAATGGTTTTTTGATGGTCAGAAAATGCGTCCTTTTAAATGGAGTTTGGATTTCTCGCCTGAAAATTAGTCTTCTATTGTTCTTGTTTGGGTTTCGTTTCTGAATTTACGTGCCCATTTGTTTGAAAAATCTGTGTTAATGGGGCTTGCTAGAACTCTTGGTATTCCTATTCAAATGGATTAGTTGACTTCTAGAGGGACACGTCTGTCCCAAGCTAGGATACAAATTGAATTTGATTGTCTAAAAACCCCTCCATCTGAGATTTTTGTTAATTATGAGAATGAGAATGGTGTGAGTGTTGGTGGATACTGGCAGGAGGTAATGTTTGAGGAGATGCCTCCTTATTGTACTCTGTGTAAACACTTGGGACATGAGAAGGAGTTGTGCTTGGTTACCACTTCAGAAAAGAGCGTAGGGCGGCTATGGAAAAAAGGCGAAGGGAAATATTTCATCGAAAGCCACCTAATGGGGGGCCAGAGTCTGGGGGTAATGATCCTAAACCACCACCACCCCCACCTTTATCGGGCCAAAGCAAGGGGAATGCGGTTGACAGGGAAGGGTTCATTGATGTTCGTGGTAGAAATATTAAAATGGGCAACAAACAATATACAGCTAAGACTCCTCACAGTGATCATTGCACATTTTAGTAAACATTTTTGGTTTTTTTGAATTTTTTAGTTTTTTTAGTTTTTTTGCTTTTTTATGTTTTATATTGTTTTTTTTCTGTTTTTTATTTAAGCAGAAAACTGAGAGAGAAAATGATCTTTGTAATTTTCATTCTTACTTTGATGAACAATTCGAAGATAAGATTTTTAGAGTAGGGAACTAAGAAGGGGTCTATTTGATACATTGCTTGTTATAGTAGCTTCTAAAAGGTCAGGAGAGGGCTAAAAAGGTGTCATTGTTAGTCAAACTTAATTGTTTGAAATTTATGTAGTCTTTGTTGTTGAAATATCACCTTAAGCAGGAAGCTATGATAATTGTATAGTTTTGTGCTCTCTCCGATGAAATATTCGAATGTAGGATGTCTAGAGTAGGGGATTATATATGAGGCAGTCCATTTTGATACATTTCTTTCATCATAGCAGTTTATAATGGGACCAGAGAGAGCTAAAAATGTGTTATTTTTAGTCAATCTATTTAAGTATTTTGAGTTTTATGTAGTCTTTGTGATCCAAATCGGGTTACTTAAGTAGAAAACTGAGAAAAGATACGATCTTTATAGTTTTTGTGTTCCCTTTGATGAAGATCTTGATAGTAGGATGTTTAGAGTTGGGATTATATAAGAAAGAGTCTATTTTGATATATTGCTTCTTGTTGTGTATTTTCTTTATCTGATTGTGATCAAAAAATTTTGATCTTAGGTCCTTTCTGTAGCTGTTTATAATCACTACAAAAGAATCTATAATGACTCTGCCTAGAAATGTTTAGTTCTCAACCTTTCATTTCATCTTTTCTTCCTATTGCATCTTCATAATGTGATTCATTAGTGTTCTACATTAAAACCGCATAGTAAATCTATTGTGCATTAGTTCATTGTATGAACATGTTGTGACAGTTCCGTGAGCCTTCATGTTAGTTGAGGTGTTGATTTAATAGAACACAATTAATATGCTTCATTGATTGGGTCCATGCTCGCCTACATTTGAATATGTGCTATTATCAATCTTGTTATTGGTTTTTCTAACATATAACTACCTGGAATGTTAGGTCTGCAGGAAACTCAGGGAATGAGAAAACAGATGGCACTGATAATGAACCAGTGGAACTTGAGAAAATCAACATTCTTTTAATGGGACCAACAGGTTCAGGTATGAGTTGATTCCTTTTATGAGCTGTGTATAGCCTTTTTCAAGTTTCATGTGACACTCGGAGCCTCCTCCCATCACCCCACGAAACGTGTCGCTTAGCAGAACCTTTTAGCTGCGATTGTTATTTCAGTTCATTTGCTATCCTATTCTGGAAACAATGTAATATTTGATTTAGTTTGTGGTTCTCCTCTGAGGAATTCATTTAATTGTGTTTTTAATTTTACTTTTCACGAAAGATCCACCTTTTAACTGTGACTATTGCAATTATATATACAACCCCTGTATTTAATTGCGATTGAAGTGATAAACTATCATTAGGCATTTTACATTTAGTTCATGGTCAGTTAAGGATTTGATTTTGTTAAAATTGGAAGCTTAGGTTGATCTAAAATTCCACTAATCACATATATGACTGATTCCCCTTTCCTATATTACTGTTTCACTTTTGTATTCTGAATGTTTTCAAGGATAGGGAAAACGTTACTTGCCAAAACCTTAGCACGATTGGTGAATGTTCCTTTTGTAATTGCAGTGAATGTTTAGATTAACTTTATTTGAAAGATGAAGTTGATCTTCTGACGTTTTGTGCTTGTGTGAAAATGATCATAAATTTCTCAGTCCATGTGACATATTGTTATTTGCAAGCAGGGTATGTTGGGGAAGATGTGGAATCCATTCTATACAAGCTCCTTACGGTGAATCTCATAAACCTTCTCTAGGGAGTGCAATCTTTGTTAACAGTTGTTCCTAATAAAATATTTTCTTTTAGAACCTTCCTTTCTTTAATAAAATTTTTTTCTCACTTTTTTTTTGCCTTAATAATTCTATCATGTTACATGCATTGAATGCTATCACATTTTGTTTGCATCTCTGACCTTATTGATAAGTTCTTACAGAGAACTATATATGTTTTGTTTTGTGCAGTCTTATGGATAATTGCTTATTTGTTCGTTTTTCCTATGAAATATGGAATTGATATTGGGGATCAAAATTGGATTTAACTAGCATACAACTTTCATTTGAATGAGATTGGTAACATATGTTGGTGATAATTCATAAGCAGATTATATTTATGACAAAGTTATATAAAAAGAGGTAGAACCACTAGGCATGCAATCTATTTGTGTCTGCATCTTTCAGGTTTCACTTATTTTTTCTTTTACTTTCTCACTTTCATCCATGATCTCATTCCTTTTTTTCCCTTTCTTCAATTCTTTTACAAAGTACAAAGTCTTCTTTTTGACTTGTGCTAGACAATCCCAAACAAGGGAAATCCAATATTATATATCAAGTAGTGTAATTTATGTCATTCATTAACAAGGAAAATTGCATAGTTTATTTATCTACATGATTTAATGCCCATTATGAGGAACATCCAGATGACTTATACGGCCCAAATGCTCTTCCGGTAGTAGACATGATTACCATTCAAGATGTTATAGGAGAGAATATAAAAGTTGCAGGCAGCATGGAGGGTATAGATAGGGATGAGTTTGTTAACATTTGCCTCTCCAATATCACACTTAGTGTAACCTCTGTTTCTTTGTGGAATTGTTCTTTCTGGAAATGGTAGTAAAATAGTTGATTGGTAGATGTAATCTATGTGTAGCTTTGAGTAATCTAGAGAACTTATTATCATTTCTGTGACTGTGATTGTTGTTTGCTAGTTTTATTTTTCTTCTTCTTGTTTTCAATTTATATTTTTCTTAAAAGTGAAGAACTGTTTATGCTTATATTGATAAAATTGGCTTGCATGTTATTTTTGAATCAAATATTGTGTTGCAGTATGCTTGATGTTATGTTTGAAAATCTATTAATTCAATTCGATATTTTTTCTACAAGTTCTTTTCTCTGAGAAAAATGCATATGAGGTATGAATTTCGCAGTTATACAAGATTCAACATCTTTCCCATAAAAATCATTATGAGCCCCGTGTTACCCGCCTGAATACAACTAATACATACTATGTGAATGCTCTATTAGGAAGACTTGGGAACTGAGGGTAAGATCATATTTCTACAAAGCTCGCAACTTGCTCACAATAGTTGAGTAGAGGTTTTGCATTTTGGGGAGCATTTTAGAATGTACAGCTCTGCTAATTTGAAGGCATCGTCATAATTATAAATTGATCTATTGGAGAGAATTTTCCCATGTCACATTGTGTAAAGAGTTGATAGATTGATTTTGATTATACATTGGGAGTGTTTAATTACCTTTTGATTTACTGAGGTGGTGGTTCATATTTAAAATAAGATTCTTTCAATTGCTTCTATGAATTGAGTGATACCATCTTTTGGCAAAGCTTGTCTATGCCTGACAGGCTCTACAAGTGAGAAAATAATCACAAACTATGGTAAGCTCTTGAGAATTTGCAGGCTCTATTATGCAAAATCAATTATAGTTGTCTTAAATTTTTATTTCCTCCTACTACTATATTGTTGGTTAGTTCATTTGTTTGCCCCATTTTGCCCCTAAAAAGTCTAGATCTGATCAATTTCTTTTTTGAGATGCTCGAAATACTATTTCTAATTTTTATTCTTCTTTTCCTATATATTTTCATTATTTATTTTGCAATATCAAGTTGTTATTTACGATATTTTCTTAATCTACATTGGGTTGCACGGGCAGACTCAACTAGTATGTATATAAATGAGTTAATTGTACGTATATCATTCAAAGATGATCTATTTTTGCATTATACCCATTTTTGTAACAGATTTGTTTCTATTATAAAGAATTGTGACATTGAGACAAAGTAGGGATAATAATTAATAACATACACATGCAGAGAGAGGAGGGGGTTTTGGGAAGAGAGAAAAGATAAATTGTTACATGCAATTTTGGCGAGGGCTGTTTTGGTGATGCATAGGGACGGGTGAAGTTGGCAAGGATATGGTGATGGGTAGTGTTTAGTAATGGCATGGTGATGGGAATTGTTTATGACGGCATGGTGACGGAAAACATCTGTGATGGTGTGGTGACGGGATAAATTGGTAAGGGCTTAGTGAGGAGAAATATTGGCAAGGGCTCGGTGACGGCAATCATTGGTGACGACTCGGTGACGGCAATCATTGGTGATGGCCTGGTGACGAGCCGTCGCAATATGGCGATGGCTTGGTGACTGGGAAGATTTTTGCAACCACCTCGTGTTTGACGGACGTTTTCTCTCACCGTGCCGTCACAAAGTCAAAATTGGCAATGTCACAGTGAGGAGAACCGTCTGTTGCAAAATTCAATTTTTTTTGTAGTGCCCCAACAGCTGCGAGACCCAAATTCCCTTTCGAGCACCCATCCACATTAAGCTTGAAATAGTTTTCAGGAGGTCGAACACATCCCACCTCAATTCTTTTATGAGAGACCTGACACTTAGCATCTACCTAAACAACAAAGGCCTCCATAACTTCTCTCGCATACTGCCGCAGGAAATCTACCTTGTCCACAGTCTGCCTAGCATCCCTTTGACCAAAAATCAAAAATCAGGTTTAGGGTTTCTATTTTGGCTTCATCTTTTCTCTTTTCTTTCCTTTGCTGTCGTATAGGTTACCATTTTCTATACTTTTTTGCTGAACCTCTGTTTTGGGCCTTTTGGTTGTAGTTCTCTTTCTTCGCATTAATAAATGTTTTATTTTCTTACTGAAAAGGAGGGCATTTTCTCATATCAAACAATATTATAAAAAAAATCTAACAATGGTGAATTGTCTAAGTTATTTTACATTACCTGTATATAAATATATGAATAATTTATTACCGTTAGATCTTTTTGATAATGTTATTTGATACGAAATGATAATCCAAGTCTATTGAGAATCTAAAAACATTTAATTTATAAAAGGGGTGCAAGTAAGGATCGCATGCATTACTTGAAATACATAGAGCACAAGAAGATTCTCAACCAAAAATACATGCGAAAGTAGCAGAGAAAAAAGCATCAAAGCGGAGTGGTCTAATTTGATTTTGAACAAAGTGGCTATATTTACACAAAGTTTCTGTTCATGGCTTGCATCTATTAACACGTTCTCTACCAAACAAAGATTTATCTCTGGAGATATCCAATTGGATGTCAAATGTGAATTCCACCACTTGAGGATGAAAACTAGGGATTTTTTTTTTTTTTGACATGGGAATTCACTAGACGGATATTTGGAGGACTCTTACCATTAATTGATAAATTTCTGGGTGTAACCCACATACATACACTAAATTAGTTAAGGGCGGAACCTCAAGGCAATAAGAGTGTCAAATCTGCGACTTCACGGAGCGATTTCACCCACACTTCTACTAAATCATGCCTTAAGAGCGGGACCACCTATATTTTGATTGTTCATTTTCTTGCAGAATATGGAGGCAATGTATGGCTTTGGTTGGAGTGGAAAAATCCATTACCCACACTCTGCAAGTATTGTAGAGATAAAACTCTCAAAGCGTATGTGATTAAAGTTTTTGCTGTAGTATTTACCAAAGATGGGAATAGAATAGGGGAATCTACTATTTATATTAAGTGGGGTTGAAATTATATAATTTAACATTTATATATAAATAAAAATTTTCAACAGAGACTAATTTAATTTTTTAGTTTAAAAGTATTTTAAAATACACATATTTTTAAAAATGTCACCTTAATTTATTTTTTAATGGTCTACTTTTAGAATTAGTGGGGATTGTAATTTCAATTGGCCCCTCCATAAGTTTGTCCTTGCAATAGTATAGAGGAACAAAAGAGTTTATACTTTGGAAGCTTCAACAGAGGAACAGTTATGGAGATGATTATTACTGATGTTAAATCTCTCTCCAAAGAAAATATAAAGATAGAGTAGAAAATAAATTTTTGTATACCGACTGACGTTTTCACTCTTTGTTGGCTTAATGATTAGGTTAATCCTTATCAACTATAATTTCTTTTGGACAGACTTATTTTACATTTAAATGAAATGATTAATAGCTTATGAAAAAAATGAAATTTTTTCAAAATATCTCAAAATAAGACACAAATTATGAATTTTATTCTAACACATGAGTCCATGTATTAGAGTAAAGAGAAGGACTCAACAGACGTTTAATCCACAAGCCCAAGTAAAAAAATCTAAACAATACTTAACTTTTGATTACTCCCTTCTTTGTTGATTAAATTATCAAAAAGAATCCATGCTCCAACAAATGCCCACAAGCAGGGACGGAGCTAGGCTGCTGACAGGGGCCCGGCCCCCTCAATATTTAAAAAAAAAAAAAGAATTTATATAATATTATTAAAAAAATTTATGTAATATTATTAAAAATAAATTAATAATTTTTTATATTTTTTTCTTTATTATTAATATTTTTATTTAAATCTTAATCTCTATAATTTTAAAATCCTAAGCCTGTCCTAGCCACAGGTTTATTTGCCTCAATTAGCAAACCTCCCCTTTCTTTTGTACAATATTGTTTTTTCCAACAACTAATTTAGACATTTGGGTCCATCCAACCACCTTTAATCGTCCGACAAAAAAATAAAAAAATAAAAAACTTTAATCAACCCCACTCTTGGCCTCTAACTCACTAACACGTCAGCCCCCCAATAAATATCTAAAGCCAACGAATTTATCACAAGTCAAATCAAATTAAATTTAGGACTAAAATATTTAAAATAATTTTAAAAGTAGTATACGATTTAGCTTTCTTTGTTAATAAAAACATCAAATTAAATTTTACCAATAAGGTCGACTAAGATAATTAAAAAATATCACTCATCTCTATCTTTTCAATCTCTCATTTTTTCGTCAACATGAACTCAGTCATTAAATAATAAATTTATAAGTATAGTAATGTATCTCAATACATATTCTAAATCAATTAAGAGTGTAAACTTAATAAAATAGTTAAATTATTTCAAATCCAAACTTTTCAAAAATTACATCTCTTTTTGATATCTCATCTTGACCAATAAAAAGAGAGAAAAAAAAAACTCTCACATTTACAAATGTGTCAAGATTCATCAAGAAATATAAAGCCCTTCCGACAAAAGAAAAGAAATATAGGCTCCGTTTGTTTGCCGTGAAATATTTTTTTTAAAAATATTTTTTGAATTTTATTGTGTTTGGTAACACTAAAAAATTAGTTAATTGTAAAATATTTTTTAATCAACAATTGTGACTGCTTTTTTTAATTTTACAATGTTTAGTAATACTAAAAAATTGGTCAATTATAAAATATTTTCTGGTCAACAATTGTACCTAGTACAAAATTCTGTAAAATATTTTCATTTTTTCTGAGAGAAAAAAATATTTTAAGAAACTCATAATATATTCAAACACTAAAAAATATTTTTTAATATTTTATTTAAAAAAATATATATATTTTCTCATAATAAATTATTTTACTACAAATAAATGAATCTTATAAAATATTTTATTTTAAAAAAAATATTTTACATAAAAAAATATTTTACACAAATAATTTATTTTACGGCAAACAAACAAACGGAGCCACAATGCCCTCCTAAGAGACGCGAGAATTTTCCAACTAAAATATCTATAACCAAGTACACACACTCTTTGTTCAAAAAAAAAAAAAAAGTACACACACTCCCAGAAAATATCTTCACATAGACATCGTTAAGACACGTGTGCTTAATAGTCTTTGTACAAACTCTTCATGAACATTCTAGATCGCTATCAGAAGCTCATCGAAGCTCTTTTGTCCTTAGATATTTTCCACTTTAGTCTAATTGGACCCCCACACGTCACGTAATTTCACAACCGACTTGTTACACTTCTCCAAATCCTATTTATAGCAACCATTCCACCACTTTTTTTTTTGTCATTGCTTCACGTTTAGCATTTAGCATTTAGCATTTAGCTGCGTAATGTAATGCAGTCGAGAAAATAAAGCTTCAAAAAATAAATAAATAAAACAACTCTTGGCCGTGACATATTGATTGTTCTGCTTGGGTTGTGATCGTGTGTATTATAAAAACAAAACAATTTTTGTTTGTTTTGTGTTAATGGAGATGGAGACTAGTGAAGGGTTTGGTTCATATTACAGCATTCTTGGTGTTGGTTCGGACTCTTCTGATGAAGAAATACGTCGTGCATACAAGAAGCTTGCTATGGTAAGTGAAAACTCCATTCGGGTCCGGATTATTTATTTGTTGTTTTTAACATTGACGGAGTTTTGCTCATGAATAATTTTGTGTTTTAAATAAGTGATTGTGAAATTTGAATCAAGAGTGTAGTTCATTCTATTTACTGCCCCTCTTTTGGTATATCAAAATTTACTATTTCATTTAAAAATTTAAATTGTTAAAAAAAATTATTTATTTATTTATTGTTTTTAATAGCGTTTATAGTTAATGAATTACATGTGTTCTATATCTTGATGCTTAAGACATTAAGGAACATTTCTTTTTTATGGTGCTTTGATATTTGCATGCAGCGATGGCATCCTGATAAGTGGACGAGGACACCTACTCTGCTAAGTGAAGTCCAAAGAAAATTTCAACAAATTCAAGAAGCTTATTCAGGTAATAATGGATACAACAATTCAAGAATCTAAGCAAATCCCTTTCTGGTATACCACATCAATTTTTTTTTCCCTTCCATACTTCTGTATGCTTAAATGTCTGCATACGGCACACTCTGCTATTTTTCGGCTATTTTGCCAAAAATATTCATGTATTTTGTCAAAATTACACGTTGTGTTGTAATAATCTAATATTGTTTTGTTTCTAAGAATGTGGTACAAAATCTCCTGTTGTCATCGGACATGGGGTAATGAGATTAGTGAGGGTACCATAAGGTATAACGTGTAACTTTGACAATAGGGTTTTTTTGTAATTTGCCTATTATTGTTTATGCCCTCTTGGTTATTGAGTTTTTGGTTGGAACAGTGTTGTCTGATAGGAGGAAGAGAGCAATGTATGATGCAGGATTATATGACCCCGAGGACGATGAGGATGAGGTCGAGGTGAGTATGCTGCAATATTTTTAGTCTGTTTAAATAAAGTCATCATCTTAATGACTGCAGGATTCTTTACTAATAGATTGTTGGTTCTGATATTTTATCAGGGCTTTGCTGATTTTCTACAAGAAATGGTATCCCTTGTGGAGGATGTGCAGAAAGAGGTAAATATGTCTTTCATTCTAATTGTTTCTCTGTTTCTTGACACACACAATGCAATAAAGTCTCTTCTTTGTGCTTGTTTGTTACAATTGAGATACTGAGATCATACAGTCAGGTTCATCTAGCATAGTATAGTTTGCAATTTGGTGGTTGCAGTTCGATCTGCATCATTTTGCTGACATATGATGAAGAAAGTTACAATTTTGAATTATATTAAAGTGATCTGTTATCTAAACAATTCAGAGCTACTATATGTATATTATGGCTTCATAACATTGTATGTTGTGAGAGCATTGGACTGTATGGGGTATATATCTATGAAATCTGTGATGTTTTCTTTTTTCCTTTCTTTATTTTTTTGTCTTTGGGGGTTACAATGATAGGCCGAAGGTTTGAACTCGGAAACTGTGAGTACATCAAGTCACTATCTAACCATTTTACTCTACTTCGGTTGATGTATTTTTTTGATTCCAATGACCCTAGTTCCCCGTCATGCCGCCTTGTTTTTTGTGTTGGTGTTCAATAGAATTTTATATGAAGAGAAACCATTTTACTCTACTTCGGTTGATGTATTTTTTTGATTCCAATGACCCTAGTTCCCCGTCATGCCGCCTTGTTTTTTGTGTTGGTGTTCAATAGAATTTTATATGGAGAGAGAAACAAGTGAATTTATAACTTCGTCCTGGTTGGTTTGGTATGTTTAATTTGGATTTGATTCTTCTTTCCGCAGGTTTTTCTTCTTAAAATTCTTCTTAAAAAGTCATGTCTCAAAACAATTTTGCAATCCTTTTTGCTTTTTACTGGCACCAATCCTTTCTTTTTCTTGGAATATGAGGGTATGTTGCCTTAGGAAGACAAGTAGTGAACATATTAGTGTATTGGCCTATTGAGAAAAGAGTATTTCCACTGATTATGAAAATATGAAATTCTAAATGGGTGTTAGAAGTTTGTTCTGGAATATACGTCTGTGATCTATGGTAGCACATGGGATGAAGAAAAGTTAGTTGGTTCTTGTAAGGTTATTGACTCATTCACCATGATCACTATGCACAGGGTAAGAATTACAGCATGGAGGATCTCCAGAGCATGTTCTGGGAGATGGCTCGAGGTTTTGACTCGCCAGACTGGTGCAGCTTTCCGCACAACACTGTGTGTGAGTCTCCTCAATGGTTTTGTGGCCCATTGACTTTTGATAATTCTGGAACCTCAGGGAGAGCTTCCAGAGACTCAAATTTCGCAGAGAGAAATTCACATTTACATTTTTCTGGGTTGGAGATGTATGGAACAAACCATGTTTGCAGATAAACGTGGAAATAGGCGAAAGATCTGTTAGTTCTTCATAGGCCTTGTCTTATGGAGGAAGATGGTGCTTGTGAAACCAAGGACTTAATTCTGGAGAACAATGGACGCACCCAAGGGGCATCTGGACTTCTGTTGTGGCCGAGTCAGGAGCACTTGAGCAAGACACAGTTTTGAAGAGATGTAAAGAATCCTGTCAATAAGGGGTTGTAGTTTGTATGTTTATTGCTTTGTCTTATTGGAACTAATAAAACCAGTCAACCCCAAGTCTATCAAAAGTTTTTGTTACTAAATAGAAAGTGCTTAAAATACTTTAGATATTGTTGTCTTATGATGATTGGACTAAGAGCAAGTTGAATATTATAATACATGATGACAGCGTAATGCGATTGATGATGCGTCTTTTGCAGTAAGTTGAATGAGGTGATCCCTTGATTCCCTTCTTTCTGGATTACATATGAGATTGCATTAGATTGAACTATTAGCGGTAATTCAACAGAGAGGAGAAAGAGATGTTTGGAAGCTTTTTATGTTTTCATTCTGTCTGATTGGGTTTGCTTTTCTGTTTTCTCTTTGTTCACTTTCGTCCTCATCTTATATTACATCTTCAGGATGTGTTGCATCTGGGGTTTTGCACTGCATTCTGCTAGGTACTTGGGGATCACATCCATTGCTCAATTCTATAGGATCGGAGAATAGGGCTCGTCTTAAAATACAACTTGCTTTCACCTGCAGGATATTTGAAAATAATGCATTGATGCGCTTAGACGATTCTGCTTCCCTGTCATACTATTTATTATAAGATTCTTGCCCAGATTTCTTTCGGCTTAAGAAGGCTGCAGTATCTTTGATGCATAAGAACCATTAGTCGTCCTGGTGCGGCGTTGCTGAGTAGTTGAGAAAGAATCCAATTTCATCTGTTTCACATCCTTTAATCATATGCAGTGTGAGAATGCCTTTAAGATATTGAGTTGGATTGTTTCACTTCTTTCAAGGCATTATTGGTGGAATAGAGCACCTTGCATTGTGATTTTGCATAAATGGTTGCAGTTGGACGATATCTATGCTTTTGTAGGAAGCTAGAGGGGGGCTTTTTTCTTGATGATTGTTACTCATTGTGTGTTTTAAATATCATTATTTAGCTTTTAGAATTTGGATACCAAGTGGATAGCGTGTGATTGTGAAACTTGATAACTTGGCTTGTTCATGCTACTTGTCATTGGATTATTTATTGCTATTATAGCTATAATATTTGTGGGATGCTGCTTGGATGACTGAAACTTTGAGTTGTTTCCTTTCTTAAGGCTGCGCATGTGTAGTGATTGTCCATGTTAGTTCCTTCGTAATTGTAAATTAGTTAACCCATGTATGTAAGTGTTGAACTTATGATTAATACAATATTTAAGAATCTGTTCTCCAAGTTATATCTCCTTCTCGTCCTCTCTTTTGACCGGAGACTGAAGGCGACTTTAGAACAAATGATGAAATTTGCTATTACCATTGGTGGAATATACGTTCTTTCCACATCGAAAAATTACTAATTCAAAGATCATTTTATAAGGTCATGAATTAACTCTACTTAATACTAACTGGTTTTAAAATGTAAATCCATGATTCTTGACAACCATTGCTTACTTCTAGATGTCTCGACTTTGTGGAAATATGTGTCCTTGAGTTCTGCATTTATATGCTAGCACTGGAAAGTTGTTACTTTTGATCTATCCGTGTTGATTTATCTATTTGTCGACGACACTTTGATTGCAAGCATTCTTTCACCTTCTCCATCTCTCCTTGACAGGAGATTGAATCCTTGACAGGAGATTGAAGGTGACTTTGTAAAAGGATGAGGGAGTACTGCAGTTCTAAATAGTTCGCTATCTTATTTTGAGTCTAAAAATTTCTTGGTGAAGAATTTTGAGTGATTCTTGTAGTCAAATAGTGTTATGGTATATTAGTCAATTGCATTTGTCCCTTGTTCTCTTATAGATGTAAATGCTGGGCTAGAAAATCCTCTGTGATTTCTGGACTCTTAGAATTACTAACTAGTTACTTGGGAGTGTATTTTCATCCTTTCCTCTCCACTCTTCACTCTCCACCTTATACCCTTTTTTCTTTCTCTCCTTTTGTGTTTTCTTTCTGTCACGGAGGGGAAGATTGTTACATACTCTGCAAGCCTCGTTGTGTCTCTCTGATATTGATCCTTACTTTGTGAGTAAATGTGAGGGCAGCTCTTGCTATATGGAAAATGGAAAGGAGAAAATAGTGAAAGGGGCTGGAGTGCAATGCTCTTCCACCAAACAATATGATATGTGAAGAAGTTAAAAGGTAGTTGTCGATGTTCGTTTAAGAGCCTATGTTAGAGATCTTTCATTGAACATGGAATGAGGAATAGCTAGGTGGTTCTGTTGATCGATTACTGGGTAAGAATTACAGCAATGGAGGACTTTCAAAGCCATGTTGTCAGAGGTGGCTCAATGTTTTGAGTGTCCTGACTGAACCTATATCTCACAGAAGCCTGTGTACAACCCGAATCAGTAGTTTCGCGGCCCATTGACTTGTGGTGATCCTGGAACATCAAAGAGAGCTTCTGGGCACTCTTTATCTCTCAAAGAGTAATTAACGTTCATTTTTCTAGCTGGAAATGGATCATGCATGTTTCTGGACGAGCAATGACAATGTAAGGTTCAAGGGTTTTTTGTCAACCTGAGGTCATGCCCAATTTGAGGCAAATGGTGCTGAAAGTTGATTTGAAGAACGACGGACACAAATACTTAAAAAGGCTTGGACATATGGATAATTCTGCCTGCATTTTCACTGTGGTTCAATGTAGAGGAGTCTGCTAGTTTGGCTAGATATATTGGAGACCGCGTAAGATTATGACTAAGTTTCTATAAGTAGTAGCATATGCTTTCACTACTTGGATCTACTTTGACTATTCAATCCCATCAATCATTCTGCAGTTTGTTGGTGTTTGAAATGTTGCAATATCGTTGGTCTTGTAATGGATTGATGATATGACAATAATTACAACACTCAAACCACTGTATTTTTATTATATTTACATTATAATTTAAGAATAAATGCAACACTTATATATTTTTGATGCAATATAGGATGATCTTGAAAAGTGAAAATCAGACCCAAAATAATTCAAATTGCAAGCCAAAGAGTTGAAGAATGAAGAAGATTAGAGAACCAGGGGCAAAAGGAGCTCGTAGAGAAAGAATTTAGCCCAATCGAGTGCAGAAACTAGCTCGGGATGCTGATTTTAGCAAGGAATACCCATTTCAAGATTTTGTTCGAACATCAAACCAGGTCGGCACCAGTGACGCGAGTGAGACGGGACCCCGGCGTGTGCTCGGCATACATGGCCCGCATGGCCACACAGGCACTACCCGTGTGGTCTCGCAAGGCCATGCGACGTGGCCACGCGGGCTCTGCCCACGTGGGCTAAGTGGCCACCACCCATGACTACTCAAGCTTGCATTGCCGTGACTCATTGAGTCACGACAATACATTTCGCCATGGTCCAATCATGGACCATGGTGATTTTGGAGGTCCAATTGACAAATGAGGACCATGACAATCAAATGCCATTGGGGTCCAATAGAATTCCTAGAGGGTTTGTATACCCCTGGAGGCCAAATAGAAAATATAGTTGTTTAGTTTAATTATTGTTTTTAATTATTAATTAGAAATAATTTAGATTTAATTAATGTTAATGTTTTTAATTTAGTTAATTTTAATTACTTTTAAATATTTAGTTAGTTTAATTTAATAGTAAATTGTAGAATGCGGTAGAAGTTCTGCCCGAGTAGTTCTTATTCGGAGGAAGTTCCGCTCGAATAGCTATTTTTGCATTGGACCTCTGCTCAAATTTCTGGAATCAGAAATACAAAATCGTCATATCGGGGGAGCCTTTCTCGACTCTTTTATTTGTACAACTTGTATTTATTATTATATTGAGTAGAGCTATTATCTAGGAGAAGATATTGTAAATGACGGTATTTTAATCTATGGTCTCGGATTCTGTTAACTTGATTCAATTGCAATATATGGCTTGCTTTAATTCATTATTGTCTTTCATACGTAATGTTTTTAAGTAGATGTTATGATTGTTTTACTTTCGTGCCATATATTCAAGCTTTAATAGTGAATCAATAGATTGACAACCTTAAATTCTATGAGAGTATAGGTTAAACCATAATTTCTAGACTAGTCGAGATGTGATTACTTAGTTAAAACAGGCCATTTACACCAGGTTACAAGGATAGATCCATACTACGATTATATAACGGACTCGTAGATGGAATGATATCTATAACATAGTTAGTAATCGAGACTTTAATCAAACTAAGGTAATTAACTAGGTTAATGCTTATAGTTTAACCCTTGCGTAGAATTAAAAAATCCTGGATACCGAGCCTAAATTAACTGCCTCATTGCATATCCATTCCCCCTAGATTCTTTTTTTTCGTATTCAACAAATATTTAGTTTAGTTTAGTTGTAGTTTAAATTACATTTATGTACGTCACTCAAACTATTTTTCAAAACTGTCACTTAAATGCTTTAACACTTTCATACTACTTCACTTACTAACTAACGCGCTTCCTTGTGGAAATCAACTCCGCACTCAGAGCACACTACATTACAAGATCTGTGCACTTGCGGGTTATTAAAACTTGGTTGTTTTACACCTATTTATAACGCACAACCTAATCGTATCATGTTTTTGGCGCCGCTGCCAGGGAAGCACGGTATAGTTTAGTTTTTGATAAAAGTAATTGCAAATTTGTTTTAACAGTGTTGTAATTACTGTTTATACTTGTTTTACACTGTTTTATTTATATTACTGCTTGTAAAGTATATTAGTATTATTAATCTTGTAGTTTCATTACATACTTATGTTTATAAAGTTATTGTATGCACGGACGTCGTTCCTTGAAACCGGAACTCGCCCCGTTTGATCCTGAGCTCCAGAAAAATTTGTGTAGAAAGTTACAGTTCATGATGGTGGATCAAGAAGAAAATGTTCAAAACCTTCAACCTCTTCCAGTAGCTCAACCCGTTAATCAATCTGTTAATCGACCCATTGACCCACCAATAACTCTTCGTCAACATTTCTCTCCGGGCGATTACAATCCTGCATTTGCCATAGCCCACTGGCTCTTGACAATGTCAATTTTAGCTTAAGATAGGGACCATTTCGAATCTTCCTTTCTTTTATGGGAAAAGCAACGAAAGTCCTCACACTCACATCATACAATTCTTGGAGGCATGCTCTATGTTTCACATCCCTAACGTGAGCCGTGAGATTATTCAACTGCATTTGTTTCCATTTTCCTTAAAAGGCAGTCAAACAGTGGCTAAATCATTTAGACGCAGGGGTCATTATATCTTGGGAAGAACTTATTCGGAAATTTTTACATAAGTTCTTTCCAATGGCTAAGACTACTACTTTGCGAACAGACATCATGTTATTCATTCAGTTGGACTTAGAGCCATTTCATGAATCATGAGAAAGATTTATTGATCTTATGAATCAATGTTCTTACCATGGGTTTGCACGTCATGAACTCTTACATTATTTTTTTAAAGGTCGTATACCTCAACATAAAATGATGGTAAATGCAATGAGTAATGGAGGTTTCTATAACCTCACATCGGACGAAGCTTGGGATAGAATAAAAAATATAGCTGAAGACTCTCTTCATAACACAACTGCAGATAGAGAAACTAAGAGCACCCATAATCTCCAAAAGATGGCATTGTTCAAGATTAACTCCAATTCCTATTTGACTGATAAATTAGATGCCTTAACCCAGCAAGTAGAAAAAATCATCTTTCGAGTGTCTACTTCTTCACAAGCCCCTCATATCACAGAAGTATGCGTCGTATGTTATGTAGTAGATTACTATACTCTGGACTGTCCAATCGGTTAACAATTCCTGAGTTCATGCAAGAACAAGTCTATGCCACCCAATGATATACAATAAATTATGATCCTTACTCCAATACGTATAATCCTGACTGGTGAGACAATCCCGCATTTTTATGGCGACAAAGGAATCAAGAGCCTCAGTTTCCTCAACAACAATATCAGAATCAACAAGGAAACTTTGAGCCTCGTTTCCCACAATAGTCATATCAAAGGCCACAAAACTCTTAACCCTCATGGTTTTTACCTAGTCCAGAAAGATCAGTTCCGAACACAACGGAACAATGTTCCCGATCTTTCTCCTACACAGTTATCATTTGATGACAAGTTTGACAAACTATTACAATTGGTCCAAGTTCAGCAACAGTCTATTGCTAAACTTGAAAGACAAATTGGGTAGCTGGCCTAGACTCTAAGTAAGAGAAACAAGGGTGTACTTTCGTCTCAAACCATGGCAAATCCATGAGGACAGTGTAGTACTGTCCAAACTAAGACTGTCCAAGAACAGGCTAAGGCCGTGACTACCCTTAGGAGTGAGAAGACCATAGATAACTAGGTTAGAGAAAAGGTTAGGGATGTTCCTGAAGAAATTGAGGAAATAGATGAACCAGAGATAGATGTTTTAGGCAATGATGTCCAAGACTCTCGTAGGAATGAGAACTTAGTGGTTGAGTCAACAGTTGAAGCCTCATCTCGAGTACCTTTCCTAATAGTTATGTCCCGTCCGAAACCGATAGATGATCCTAAACAGCTCAATATCTTAGAACATTTGAAAGATATTAAGATCAATTTTCCATTAGTTGAGGTAATACAATAGATTTCAGCCTATACAAAATTTATGAAGGATTTGTGTGTGAAAAAGAGACGGATCAACCCAATTCCTAAGAAGGTCCGTCTTATTGAAAAGGTTAGTAACGTCTGCACTAGAAGACTGCCTCAAAAGTGTAGTGACCTAGGAGTTTTCACCATGTTTAATTAATGACCAATGCATTGAAAGCGCCTTGCTAGACTTAGGATCTAATGTTAACCTAATCCCTCACATAGTTTACCAAAGGTTAGGTCTTTAAGTGTTAACACCGACAAATGTAACCGTTCAACTGGCAGATAGATATGAGCGAAGACCTCGAGGTGTTGTAGAGGATGTCATCGTTAGAGTAGGAGAATTTCTGTTCCTAGTGGATTTCATTGTGTTAGATATGAGCCTAGGCCCTGATAACAAAAATACTACTCACGTTTTATTAGGTAGACCATTCTTAGCAACAACTGATGATGTTATTTACTGTAGGACGGGAATGATAGAACTAACATTTGGGAACATGAGAACAAAATTCAGGGTTGCTAATGCAACCAACAAGTTGAACCAAGATGAAGAAGAAGAATACCTTCATCTAGATACCATTGACTCATGCATAGTTGAGTTTGCCCAATCAATCTTAACTCATGATAAAAAAATAGCCGAGTTAGAACGGCTATTGTATGAATGCGACATTTCACTTGAAATGGTCGCCTCCGCTTCCGTTGTTGCTGATCTAGATAAGAACGATCAAGTAATAACTTATTTCCCTGAAGTTTCAGACTGTCCCACGATTGAGTCCTCACCAGCTTTGGAACTCAAAACCTTGCCCCAACATCTTAAGTATGCCTACTTAGGACCTGATGAGACCCTTCCAGTCATCATTGCCTCGGACTTGACTACCAAGCATGAAGACAAACTATTAAAGGTCCTAAGTACACACAAATAGGCAATAGGTTGAACAATTTCTGACTTGAAATGAATTGATCCTTCTGTGTGTATGCACAAATTTATCTCGAGGAATGAATTACTCCTTCTCGAGAATTTCAGAGAAGACTAAACCCAAAGATGAGTGATGTCGTCCACAAAGAGATCATCAAGTTACTTGATGCAGGTATTATATACCCGATTTTTGACAGTCCATGAGTAAGTCTGGTACAAGTGGGGCCGAAAAACTCTAGGATTACTGTGGTCCCAAATGACAAAGAATAGCTAATTTCTACACGCACCACCACTGGGTGACGTGTATGCATTGACTATAGAAAGCTTAATTTCAAAACTAGGAAAGACCACTTTCTTTTACCCTTCCTCGACCAAGTCTTAGACAGAGTAGTCGGACAAGGCTGCTACTGCTTCCTGGATGGGTATTCAAGTCTAATCAATTGATCTAATTGGACCCTTTTTGGGTCCAATTAGATTAATTGAGGAGGTCTATAAATACCCTCCAAAGACTAAAATAGGAAATTATTATTTTTTTAGTTAATTATTTGTTTTAAAAAGGGTCCAATTAGATCAATTGGGGGGGAGGGGGTCTATAAATACCCCTTCTGAGGCTAAAATAGGTTGTTATTTTTTTAGTTAATTATTTGTTTTTTTAGTTAATTATTTGATCTAATTAGACCCAAATTGGATAACCTGAATACCCATTCAGGAAGTAGTAGTAGCCTTATTCGATTACTCTGTCTAAGACTTGGTCGAGGAAGGGTAAAAGAAAGTGGTCTTTCCTAGTTTTAGAATTGAGCTTTCTATAGTCAATGCATACACGCTACCCAGTGGTGGTGAGTGTAGAAATTAGCTTTTTTTTTTGTCATTTGGGACCATAGTAATCCCAGATTTCTTCGGTACCACTTGTACCGGACTTACCCATGGATTGTCAGAAATTGGGTATATTATACCTGTATCAAGTAACTTGATCTCTTTGTAGATGACATCACCCATCTTTAGGTTTAGTCTTCTCTGAAATTGTCGAGAATGAGTAATTCCTTCCTTGAGATAAATTTTGTGCATACACACAAAATGATCAATTCCTTTCATGTCAGAAATTGTCCAACCTTATTGCCTCTTTGTGTGTACTTAGGACCTTTTAATATTTTTTCTTCATGCTCGGTAGTCAAGTCAGAGGCAATGATGACTGGAAGGGTCTCATCGGGTCCTAAGTAAGCATACTTAAGATGTTGGGGCAAGGTTTTGAGTTCCAAAGTTGGTGAGGACTCAATCGTGGGACAGTCTGAAACTTTAAGGAAATGAGTTGTTACTTATCAGCAACAACGGAAACGGAGACGATCATTTTAGGTGAAATGTCGCATTCATACAATAGTCATTCTAACTCGGCTATTTTTTTCATCAGGAGTTGAGATTAATTGGACAAACTCATCTATGCATGAATCAATGGTATCTAGATGAAAGCGTTCTTCTTCTTCATCTTGGTTCAACTTGTTAGCTATATCAACAACCCTGAATTTTGTTTTTATGTTCCCAAATGTTAGTTCTAGCATTCCCGTTCTATAGTAAATAACAGCATCAGTTGTTGCTAATAATGGTTTGCCTAATAAGATGGGAGTGGTATTTTTGTTATTAAGGCCTAGGTCCATATCTAACACAATAAAATCCACTGGGAACATAAATTTTTCTACTCTAACGATGACATCATCTACAACACCTCAAGGTCTTCGCTCAGATCTACCTGCCAGTTGGAGGGTTACATTTGTCGATGTTAACACTCTAAGACCTAACCTTTGGTAAACTGTGTGAGGGATTAGGTTAACACTAGATCCTAAGTCTAGCAAGGCATTTTCAATGCATTGGTCATTAATTAAACATGGAATGGTGAAAGGTCAGTGTCACTGTACTTTTGAGGTAGTCCTTTAGTACAGATGTTACTAACCTTTTCAGTAAGATGGACCTTCATAGGAATGGGGTTGTTCCGTCTCTTTTTCACACATAGATCTTTTAGAAATTTGGCATAGGCTGGAATTTGTTGTATTACCTCAACTAATGGCAAATTGATCTAAATGTCTTTCAAATGCTCTAAGACTTTGAGTTGTTTAGGATCATCTATCGGTTTCAGACGGGACAGAGCTGTTGGGAAAAGTGCTTGAGATGAGGATTCAACTGTTAACTCTACCACTAAGTTCTCATTCCTACGGGAGTCTTGGACATCATTGCCTAAAACCTCTATCTCTAGTTCCTCTATTTCTTCATTCTTCAAGAACATCCCTACCTTTTTCTCTAACCTGGTAATCTATAATCTTTCCACTCCTAAGGGTAGTCACGACTTTAGCCTGTTCTTGGACAATCTCGATTTGGATAGTACAACACTATTCTTGTGGATTTGCCACGGTTTGAGATGGAAGTGCACCCTCGTTTCTCTTACTTAGAGTTTGGGCCAGCTTCTCAGTTTAGCAATAGACTGTTGTTGAACTTGGACCAATTGTAATAGTTTGTCAAACTTGTCATCAGATGATGACTGTGTAGGAGGAAGACCAGGAACATTGCTCCATTGTGTTCGGAACTGATCTTTCTAGACTGGGTAAAAACCAGAAGGGTTAGAGTTTTGTGGCCTTTGATATAGTTGTTATGGGAAACGAGGCTCAAAGTTTCATTATTGATTCTGATATTGTTGTTGTTAAGGAAATTGAGGCTCTTGATTCCTTTGTTGCCATGAAAATGCGGGATTGTCTCACTAGCCAAGATTTTACGTATTGGAGTAAGGATCATAATTTCTCGTATATCCTTGGGTGGCAAAGACTTGTTCTTGCATGAACTTAGGAAATTGTGAACCTATTGGACAGTCCAAAGTAGAGTGATCTACTGCAGAACATACAACACATACTTCTGTGATCTGAGGGGCTTGTGAAGAAGTAGACCCTAGAGAGATGAATTTTTCAACTTGCTGGGCTAGGGCATCTACTTTATCAGTCAAATGGGAATTAGAGTTAACCTCGAACAATGCCCTCTTTTGGGAGGTTGTGGGTACTCTTAGTTTCTCTATTTGTAGCTATGTTCTGAAGTGAGTTTTCAGCTATATTTTATATTTTATCCTAAGCTTTGTCCGCTGTGAGGTTATCGAAACCTTCATGCTTATTGCATTTACCATCATTTTCTGCTGAGGTGTAAGACCTTTAAAGAAATAATGCAAGAATTCGTGACGTGCAAACCCATGGTGAGGACATTGATTCTTTAGATCAATAAATATTTCCCATGATTCATTAAAGGGCTCTAAGTCCGACTGAACGAATGACATGATGTCTGTTCGCAAAGTAATGGTCTTGGCCATTGGAAAGAACCTATGTAAAAATTTTCGAAAATTTAATCACTGTTTGGCTTTGTCTTTTAAGAAAAATGGAAACAAATGCAGTTGAATAATCCCACGGCTCACGTTAGGGATATGAAGCATAGAACATGCCTCCAAGAATTGTATGATGTGAGTATTAGGGCTTTCATTGCTTTTCCCATAAAAGAAAGGAAGATTCGAAATGGTCCCTGTCTTAAGCTCAAAATTGACATTGCCAAGAGCCAGTGGAGCTATGACAAATTCAGGATTGTAATCGCCCGGAGAGAAATGTTGATGAAGAGTCATTAGTGGGTCGATTAACAGGTTGAAGGTTTTGAACATTTCCTTCTTGATCCGCCATTGTGAACTATGACTTCCTACGCAAATTTTTCTGGAGCTCGGGATCAAACGGGGCGAGTTCCAGTTTTAAAGAACGACTCCCGTGCATACAAGAACTTTGTAAACTTAAGTATGTAATAAAAATACAAGATTAATAATACTAATATACTTTACAAGCAGTAATATAAATAAAATAGTATAAAACAAGTATAAACAGTAATTACAACACTTAAAGCAAATTCGCAATTACTTTTATTAAAAACTAAACTACACCGTGCTTCCCCGGCAACGGCGCCAAAAATTTGATGCGATTGGGTTGTGCTTTATAAATAGGTGTAAAACAACCAAGTTTTAATAATCCGCAAGTGCACGGATCTTGTAGTGTAGTGTGCTCTGAGTGCGGAGTCAATTTTCACAGGGAAGTGCGTTAGTTAGTTAGTGAAGTAGTGTGAAAGTGTTAAAGCATTTAAGTGACAGTTTTGAAGAATAGTTTGAGTGACGTGCAGAAATGTAATTTAAACTACAACTAAAATAAACTAAGTATTTGTTGAATACAAGGAAAAAGAATCTAGGGGGAATGGATATGCAATGAGACAATTAATCTAGGCTCGACATCCAAGATTTTCTAATTCTACGCAAAGGTTAAGCTATAAGCATCAACGTAGTTAATTACCTTACTCCGATTAAAGTCCCGATTACTAACTCTGTTATAGGTGTTGTTCCATCTACGAGTCCATTATATAGCTGTAGAATGGATCTGTCGTTGAAAACAATATGTTTTAACTAAGTATTCACATCTCCACTAGTCTAGAAACTATGGTTTAACCTATAGTCTCATGGAATCTAAGGTTGTCAATCTATTGAGTCACTACTAAAGCTTGGATATATGGCATGAAAATAAAGCAATCATAACATCTACTTAAAAGCATTACGTATGAAAGATAATACTGAATTAAAGCAAGTCATATATTGCAATTGAATCAAATTAACTGAATCTGAGATCATAGATTACAAGACTGTCATTTACAATATCTTCCCCTAGATAATAGCTCTACTCAAACATAATAATAAATAAAAGTTGTACAAATAAGAGAGTCAAGAAAAGTTCCCCCGATATGACGACTTTGTATTTCTGATTCCACGAATTTGAGCAGAGGTCTGACAGAAAAATAGCTATTTGGGTAGAACTTCCCCCGAGTAAGAACTGCTCAGGCAGAGCTTCCCTTGTATAAGAACTATTACTCGGGCAGAATTTCCCCCGAGTAAGAACTACTCTGGCAGAACTTTCTCGGTATTCTACAATTTACTATTAAATTAAACTAACTAAATATTTAATAGGAATTAAAATTAACTAAATTAAAAACATTAACATTAATTAAATCTAAATTATTTCTAATTAATAATTAAACTAAACAATTATATTTTCTATGTTGTCTCTGGGGGTTATTTATAGACCCCTCCTAGGAATTCTATTGGATCTCTAGTGGCATTTGATTGTCGTGGTCAATGTAAGGTTGAGTGGCCATGGGTGGTGGCCCCTTAGCCTACGCATGGCCATGGTCATGCAAGGCCACACGGGCATAGCCGACGTGGCCACGCGGGCAGTGCCTGTGTGTCCATGCTGGCCATGTATGCCGGGCACACGCTGGGGCCTTATCTCGCTCGCATCACTGATGCCAGCCCGATTTAATGTTCAGGCAAAATTCTGAAATGGTCATTTCTTGCTAAAATCAGCATCCTGAGCTCGTTTCTACGCTTAGTTGGGCTAAATTCTTTCTCTACGAGCTCCTTTTGCCCATGGTTCTCCAATCTTCTTCGTTCTTCAACTCTTTGGTTTGCAATTTGAATCATTTTGGGTCTGATTTTCACTTTTCGAGATCATCCTATATTGCATCAAAAGTATATAAGTGTTTGCATTTAGTCCTAAATTATGATGCAAATATAGTAGAAATACAGTGGTTTAAGTGCTGTAATTATTGTATCAATTGATGTCAAAGAAAGTATGAAGTATTGATGCCTATTAATGCATTCTCTTTACAACAACAGTGAAAATGAGCGAATTCTATGAGATGATGGCTTGTTTCTAATTAGCAAGACGATTGCATCCAATATGTTCAGGATGAATGTTTTTCCATTATCACATAACTCATGCTCCTTTAATGCATATCAGAGTTCCATCTTTTTGCAAAATTTTGTTATAGCAATAGAAGATTATAGCAGAACAAAGATGAATGATAGTGACTACTAGTTTTCGGTCAAGTGCAGCCTGCAGAAGAAAGTAGTGAGTTTGAAAATTGGGAGGCAAATTCCCAGTCAGATGTTCTAACTAGTTGAGACGATACGAGCGTCATCATCTACTTTATCTTCTTGACTGTATGTAGTTTAAGATCTTAAGTTCATTATGTTCCATTTCTCTTGAGGTATCATGGAAAAGCGTTTTATATTGTAATTTTTTCCTATTGCTTCTGCAGATGGATGAAGTCTACGCTCTTGTTGGAAGCCACATCCTGGTTTGGCTGAACGACTTGTGAAGCAACAACGATGTGTCCATTTTACCTACTTGAGCCAGATGAAAGAAGGCGTTTGTAGGATTATTCTACTGATTAATCTTATTGTCGTTGGCATCTTCTCTTTTATAGATGAAAGAAATATTCTTTAGTTCGACCCTACGGCCACGCAGTTGTGGCGTAAAAGCAGGCCCCTCTATGTATTTGAGATCTCCACGGCCGCACAAGTGAACTGAAGTGCTTCCCTAGATAAAAGCCTTAGCTAGATAGGATACCCATAGCTAGCTAATGGTATGCATGTTGTATTATCTCTACTTTTGCTAGACTTGTGGTGTTCTTGCAAGAGACAAATTGGATCTCTCCTAGATGAAATGTGTGAATATGATCAGCCTTTTTCTTTGTTGCATTTTTGCTCCATCTTGTCGCTTACTACTGTGTCTCACATAATATGTTACCCAAGGATTAGATGATAAATGTTCCATAGGAATTATATTATAGCAAAATGATCACTGTGAATGTAGGATTGGGTAAATTTGGATTGATTTGTAATGCAATCTATTGGGTAAATTTGGGGTGATCTGCAATGCAACTTATAAGTTTTAGTCATCAATGAAAATTATGGCTGGAAATAAACTCTCAAACCTTTATAAATTAGTGAAGGAAGGGAACTTGGTAATAGTCTACTCAAACTTTGGGTAACATATGTTCCGTCCTCCTGTGTTATTTAAAAGTAATATTTTATCTCCTTATATCATCAAAAGTCCAAAAAGAATTTTGTGTAATTTTGAAAGGATTCATACCGTCCCTGGCTTTCACTTAAGCTAGCGGCATTAAAAAAAACATTAAATGACTTCTTTACTTTTATGTTGTACCAGTAGGGAATTACATATTTGACATTTTTAAATCCTTAATTTTTCCAAAGGTGTTGGGAGAGAACCCTTATTGTAGAGAGAGAGCCCTAACTATATGGAGAGAGAGTTGACCGTCAATCAAAATCAACCTATCAATCCTCAAAGTTACAACACTTATATAACACGTCAGCTGGGATCCAAATTGTTCGATCTAAGGTATGAGCATTGCTATGGTGCAAAATCTGGCTTGTCCAACCCGAGCTTAAGACCTGCAAAAATGAAATGGAACAATGGGTGTTATATTCGACGTACTACTTACGACGATCTAGTCAATTATATAATCCTAGGGCTTAATAATTTAATGGTACGGACATAGTAATATATAACTATTTTAAGTAAAATATGAGTTACATTTTGTGACTGTTCATGTGCTATTTATACTAATGGATAAAGAATCTTTTTGGGAAACATAATGAGTCCCAGGGATTCGGACCTCCGCAGCATGTTCAGGCGCTAAATGGTGTATAGACAACTTTACCCTTATCAAGCACAATCTTTTTTTTTCCAATTCCAAGCTGTTTTCATCTCATTTTTTAAAGAATCTCCTTCGTCCTTTTTCTGAAGAAACTATTTGGTGGTGTAAGAAGGGTTGAATGTGAACCTCTACCCCGCATTTGCCACGAGTAGCTCCAACTACAACAACCACAATGACAACAACATGAATTATCAAGGATGTGGTGACAATAGCGATTCTCTTTGTTGTCTTTGATATGCGAGAAGCCTCTCTTGATCAGCCTGTAGACTTGAGAAGTAAAGCTGATGATTCAAATAATTGGGATGGGGTTTTTAATATAGTGTTAGATATGTGCAAAGTAAAGCTAATGATTCAAATCATTGGAATGGGATTTATATATAGTGTTGGATATGCGTAAAGACTTATATTTTTCTATGTTCAACATGGTTCTATGTGGGAAAGGGTATTCATGTCCATAAATAGGGTCATTTGGGTGGGAAGCAATTAAGCAAACAAAAAGAGTTGCACTCCAAGTGCGCGAGGTATAAAATTGACGCAAAGATAAACGGAGTGGGGTTACGTGAAACCTTTTGTCAAAACATAGAAATTTCTTTAACACTTTCAATGACACAAGAAACAATATGTAACTTCTGAATCACGCTAGAGGACCGAGTGCATTTTATCCTTAAAATATTTATATATTTAAAGTATTTAGTTTGTAGGGTCAATGATGCTGCAGTTTCAACTGGCCCCTACGTGCATATCCCAGTCTCTATATTCGAATTTGTTGTTGATGAACACTCGTTCTAATTAGATGAAGTAAATTCTAGGAGATTAGAAATGCCAAAAGACATTATGTTGCCAAAAGGAGTTAATTAAGGATTTGGTTGGTTCATTTTATGCAATTCCAAATACATTATTAGTGTTTGTCCTTTAGGCTTCATCATAAATTAGTCACATAATGCAGGTGCAGAACTTAAAGGTGCAACTGAAGTCCACCAAGGGATGTGTACATGCCATTCCATTAGACATAATTTCAGGGAATAAACAATTAAGATTGTTGATATGAATAGTTTAATTGCCCTTCACTTTTTTTTTTTTTTTTTGCTAGGCAAGTAAATCATTGTATTCTACATCCTTGAACATTACAAAGAAGGCAAACTTGAACTAAGTTGAGCCTCCAATCCAAATACAAAATACAATTTTCCAGACTATATCTATATTTTCTTTGAAGACTAATTTTCCTTCTAACATCCAAAAGAATCCTTTTGATAAATTATTTATCAAATGAACAAAATACCTTCAATGTATATAATGATGTAGGACAATCCTTATTATTACTATAATAATTATCATTTATAAATATTACTTTTAATTTATTATTATTATTATTATTATTATTATTATTATTATTATTATTATTATTATTATTATTATTATTATTATTATTATTATTATTATTTATCAAATGAAAATAGTATCGTTTTAAATATAACATGTTCATAATAATAAAGGATAATATTTATTATTCTTGTTATTAATATTGATATTATTATTATTTAAAAAATGAAAAAAAAAGTCCTTTTAAAATATAAATGTATATAACAACAAAATGTCAAGTCTTATTATTATTATTATTATTATTATTATTATTATTATTATTATTTATAATTATTATTTTACTAGTACCATTATTATTATTATTATTATGATTATTGTGGTTGTTGTTGTTGTTGTTGTTGTTGTTGTTATTATTATTATTATTATTATTATTATTATTATACTCATTTTTATTCTTAAGAAAATAACAAATATATAATAATAATAATAACAATCTTATCATTTTATAAAAGTCATTCCTAGTACTACTCTGATATACGGACTGCCAAACATGGATTTGTAATCAAGACATTCATTTATATCTTCATTCCTAAAGTATATTAAATATGACATACTCTTTCTTAGGTTTATTTCATTCCTTAATTCATTCATTTCTTATTTAAATTCATTACCTAATATTGTATTGAATGACCACCTTATCTAAAATCGTAGCTTAATAGAAAGGGAATTGGCTATTTGATGTTATCCTCGGATGCTTTATGTAATAGAATATTTTTCTTCATTTTGATTGACTAATAGAAGGATTAGGTTAATTGTTCGTATACCTCAAAAGAGTTGTAATACATGTTCTTTGTATGCCTTTTATTTATTAGTTCATCCATACCAAACAAGATGAAAAATTAAATAATCCTTCTCCAACTAATTCCTTCTCCTGTTTCCCTTAATTCAAACATAGTGTAAAGTAGAAAATTCTACATAGATTGTGGTCAGAGATGCCCAGATTCTCAATAAGCAATTAAGAGTTATTGAAATCCTAGATCCATCTGCTGTTAATCAACACATGATCAATTCCACTTGCCCTAATAAAGTCACCCTCAGTATTGTTAATCCAAGTAAAATGAGAACCGATAGATTGATGTTCAAGCAAACTTGCTGTTTGAATACAGTCATTGAACTCAAAGGCACTGTTCGGAGTACTATCACAATGAATTCTATCCTCACTCCTAAGGATCTCGTTGAAATCACCAATGATACACCACAGAGAATTTATGTAGAATAACTCTATGGGGCACCCCAAGGCCTCAAGGCATAAATCTCCGTTTAAATTCTATAATATCTGGTTTTCTCATGAGGGGTACAAGAGTATTGTTGAAGATAATTGGAATACCAACATGCATGGCTATCCTATGTTCCAAGTTTACCAGAAGCAGAAAGTGTTGAAGAAAGCTCATAGGGATTTTAATTGTGACCATTTTCGGGGTACACAGCCAAGGTGAGAAAATCAAAGGAAGAGAGAAATTTCCACCGATTTCATATACCATTCGTTAGGATCATTGAATAAGGGAGAAGACTCAAGGAGTTGTACCTTTTGCAAAGTCTCTCGTGCTTTGGACAAATTTTTCAACCACCACACACTCCGTTTATTGCTTGTGTGTTGAGATTTTAAGCCAACACAAGAAGGTAATCTCACAGCCAATTCTAGCACAAGAAGCAGGATTTTTGCTATATTAATTGCATGTTTTCATAGATTTGTCTGCTTATGGATTATGGCTATTTCTAGTATGTGTATAATATGCATATAATTTGTAAATACACTAGTATTAACCTAAAAATCTATATCCTTCACTGATTTCAATACTTCACTTGCCCTATGCCTTTTAGAAGAAAATGGTCTTTCGGTCATCTTCCCCATGAGGAAAGACTCACACTAAGACCATGTTTCAAGATCTAATGAGCCCAAGGTCCCATCCTCAATCAATCCTCTAAATTCAGTTCAGGTTAATATAACCCAAACGTAGGTACCACAAATATATATCATTGGTGGATGAAACCTTTCATTTAAGGGAAGTAGAACATTCACTTTCTATATTATACATGTTGGAAATAATATGATATATATAGAACAAATTATCATGCAATCTTCCAAAACAAATAAACTTTCTATTTCTACTAACAATATAGTCATAATAGAAATTAACAGCAAAACCACTATCAACTAATTGTAAAACTGAAATGATATTCTTTCGTATATCTGAAACATAATAAATATTGTTCAAAATCAAAACTCTATCACTAGACTTTTCCAACTTCAATGGCTTAAATGTTTTTCTACTTCCTTTGCCTCCTACTACCTTACTGCCTCTCGCCTTTACAGTTTCCCCATATACCCTTCTTCTTTAAACCTTCCTTTTAAGGCTTAAGTCTAGAAGAAATAGCTTATTGGGCTACATAGGCTTGGGCTTTGGGCTGCATGATGCCCTCAGTTGCCTGAATCTCCTTCATTAGCTCTGGGAGCCCCATGTTCATCTGGCTCATTTTGAGCTTGCAATAGGAGAAGGATTCCAGCAATATCTTGAGAATTATGTCCATCTTACTAGTAGTGTCGATTTGGGCCCCTAAGATTTTAGCAATGTTAAAGTTATCTGTCATCTTGAGAACATGTTCCAAGACGGACAACCCCCAACCATCTTGGTTGTCATGATCTCCCTCATTACAACTTTCTTTTGAAATGCCTGCTTATGTCTGAGAACATATCTATTAGTGAGGTCATGATCTCAACACTAGTGGCTATGTTCTCATGTTGGTACCCCAACATGTCAGACATAGAGGCTAGCATATAACATTTGATAATGTTATCTGTCTTTTGCTATTTATGATGGGCCTCAAGTTAGGCATCAGTAGAATTGGCCTTTATTTGAGCACAGGGTTAGGTCAGGAAGAACTTATACTCATCAATTGTGAGCACTATGTCCAACTTCTTCTTTCAACCAATGAAAAATGGGCATGTCAGCTTGTCATTCAATAGAATAGTCAAGGACTAAAAGAAACTGTTATCTTTCTGGATATTCATGTAAAATGATCAAGAATGAGCATTTATGTATGACATATATATGTATAGCATGCATGAAAATAATAAAAAAAAAGAATTGGTGTCCCTTAATTTAACCTAAGAGGGAGGTGAATTATGTTATATAGGCAATACTACTACTTTTTTGATTAGGCAATACACTAGCAATGATCAATAAAAAATAATCTTAAACAAATATGCACTCTAACAATATAAAATGTGAGTAAGGAAAAATATCAAACACTTAATGTGCAAAAATTAATGGTAAGAGAGAGTTGAGAGAAAGAGATTGCAAATCGCGATTTAGCATGGTTCAGCCCCCACCTAAGTCCATGACCTAAGCTTCCGCTTAGGATTTCAACAATCTTCACTATTGTGACTCTTCAAATGTTGGTGAGTCCACAAACCAACTACAACTATAGTTCAAGCTTTTACAATAGAAAATTCATTTTCAATACAAAGCTTTAACCCCAACACCTTTGACAAGGAAGTCCTTCCTTTCAAAGTATTTAACTCTCTATTTTGATAAGTGTTTGAGAAAATAATAAAAGCCCCTTTTTAGGGTAGATGAATACAATGAATGTTTATCTTTATATTGCTCACAAATTTTTACTATAGTATAGCACAATGGTGATTCAAAGATGAATATAGTGTTAGAAATCAAGAGTAATTGCTTTGAATCAATAATTGGAAGAAGGTTGTTGAGAGACATTAATAGAGACTGAAAGGTATGCATTAAATGCTTTGCAACGTTCATAAAATGACTCTATTTTTAAAATAGCGTTTTGGCCCGACCGGACAACCCATGCTCAACCGGTCGACAGAAGAGGCCTTGGGCAGAAGACCCTTTTGGCACGGGTCAACCGGTTCTCTTGGGGTTGTCTGATTTGCTCAAAAGTTGCAATGGCTTAGGGTTTTTTTATGTTTCTTTTATAAAGTCTTCTGTAAAATCTTTTTGAAAAATAGATGAATATTTCAAAAATACTTTTAAGAATCATCATTGAGTATATACCATTTGCAAGACCCAAACCCCGATTAAGTCCCAACCGGTACCCTTATGATTTTCGTCTCCATCCTTATAACTCTATCTTCATTCTTCGAATCTTTATCTTTCCTTGAGTTGATGGATGATCTTCTTTCTTCTTTAGCTTGATGAACTTGAATTCGAAGTCAATCTTGATTCATCTCACTCATGCACACTTAAACAAACTCATTAAATATAATCATGGTTTGTTATAATCAAAACCAAGATTAGAAGGCCTTTAGACTAACAATCTCCCTTTTTTTGATGATGACAAAACCTTTCTCAAATAGTAGTAACAATGTAAGCATAATGAGTTTGAGAAAGCATTTAGTTCACTTTAAGCTTGCTTGAACCTGAAATTCCAATATATAGGTTTGTACAAGCTCCCCTCTCAACTTGTGCATACTTTAACTAAAGTTGATTTATTGTTCCCCCTTAATGTATGAGTCTTCTTTTAAGCTCAAGTTCTAAGTTTTATCATGCTAGCTTTTTTTGTATTACTATTTCTACACATTTTTTCTCCCCCTTTTTGTCATTAGCAAACAAGATAATAGAAGAGGAAGGGCAATAATGTAAAGTAAAGTATAGCAAATGAAAACTAAAGAGCAAGATAATGGAAACATATATTGGAAGAACATAGAGGGTTGAAAACTTAAACACGGAAAATGCATGAAAAGTTGTGTTTGAAAGGAAAATGCAATATCTATGGGATAGGGGAAATGAAAACATCCTAGGCATCTCAAGGCATCTCTCTTAGTCCTTCATAAACTTCTCATAGAGCTTCTCAAGCCTGGCCTTCATACCCTTTATCTCGATGTTTACTTGATCAAAGCCAGCTCCAACATCCAAAGATAATTGATCAACTTGCGAAGTCAAATTGTCAATCTTGGTATTGACTTCTTCAAGAGTGTCTTGGCTAGATCTTCTTCTTGTAAAAGAGTTTGCACCTCCAATGTCAGCCCGTGAAGCCCTAATTTTGGCATCTCTTACTTCTTCACCTCCTTCTTCACATTCGTTTGAAGCTTCACCTTCATCGTCCTCCTCCCCAAGGTCATAGTTTTCTATATTGTCAGTGATTTCAGTTTGACCTTTGAGGAATTGACGTTGCTCTATATAGACGACCTCATTATTCACAAGAGCCATAAATTGTCTATCAAGACAATATTTATCTAGAGGATAGGTAGCAGCATTTAGAGGTTCAAAGTGACCAACACAAGCAACATCATTCATGCAGAAAAGATGACACAAAATCATTCCATAGGGCATAAACTTCTTCTTGAAAGCCAACATATGACTAAGCATGATGTGGGAAGGTGAACTTTTACCTTTTTGTAAATGAGATACATCATATAGCCCATGAAGAATGGAATAGACTCGTCTTTTACACTGCAAGACATGATGACTTGATTCATGATATATAGAAACAATTGTTTTTCAACACAAATGTCATCTCTTTTAGGCATATATGTCTCCGACCTTCCCGAGCCTTTCCACAAAGTTGCAATCATCTTCTTTTGGGCGTTGTCGTGTAACCCTTTTGGTAAGTTGGCTGAGGAGTAGATCTTGAGGCCACTATTGGGAATGCCAAGCATTCTAGCCATATCACGTTCGCTCAAAAAGATATTCACACCATTAGCTTTACTTTTTATCCCACTTACACTATCTTTTTTCTCCTTCAACAAAGTAGGCATAGAATTCTTGAATCCATTCAACGCAATTTATGTAGTGTCCCGATCCCTCACGAGACCGGGGTCTCGATCCCATACCCAAGGCACGAAAATTTAGGAAAAACGGACAGAGTCTCCCCTGTTTATAAGACAAATCCGAAAACCTGTGAATAATAGAATTCAACTACAAAACTATAATCCAACATTCTCCGTTCATTAGACACATAATCAAGCAAAATACTTAAGTAGCATAGTAGACTATAAGTTATTACATCCCAACTACAACTACCAAGCTATATAAGGGTTGAATTGGTATCATAATCTTCCATACCACATAAATACATACAAGACCACGCAAGGTCTTAAAATAGAACTTATACAAAAGTATCATATTCTTCATATGCACATCTGAACAAGTCAACCTCACAAGAAAGTATTCAAGGGACAAACTCAAGCAGTATTTCTTCTTCTTCAACAACTAGCTGGGGCCCAACCTTAGCTTCTCCTGAAACATGTTAAATGAGGAGTGAGCAACAATGTTGCCTAGTGAGGGAGGTCATGCAACATACCGGGGCGTGCAATATGATATGCAAACACAAGAAGTCATATATATATATAACATAAAACAACAATATTAAATAGCAAGTGATTAACTACATTAAAAAGGATACGGTTCCACTTCAAGTCTTTAATCTCAAACCACGAGCCTCGAACTTCACGCAAGTGCCGGCAAACCCCTTACTCCAACAAGTTGGGATACTCCGGATGTATCCCGATCCTACGACCCTTTCTCCTGAGGTAGGTCCATGCCCAGCAGGTGAACCACGCCTCTGGGATAGTGGAGTATGCCTCAGCGAGAAAGGGAATAGGCACCATGGTAGTCGAGGGAGCACGGCAATCCCGACGCCGCCCGTGTTTCCCGACGCTACCATGTCCGAAAATATTGCACAACCTCGCGTCAAGATCACGAGATCCAAGAATATCAAATATCACATAAGAGGGACGACAAAGTAGGCTACCCTCACAGTTATTCACAAATAACATGAAAAGACACAAGATAACAAGTAAATAATACATATAAGCTTTATCAATTACTAAATAATACAATTTAAAGACAATATAATAAGTTAAGATGCATAGAAGAAATGAAGACTCCCTCACCTCCAGAAGCCACGAACTTTCTCAATCTTTTCCCCCGTGCTCAAAACTAATAATTCACATAGGATTCGTAATTTAGTTCAACACAACACAATTATACACTTTATAACAAATAATAACATAACATTTGATAGTCATGCAGAGTCACATACAAGCAACCCGATAATCAATAGAACAACATGAAAAGTAGCATTCCAAGATATTTGCAACATTAGGCTTAATTTTGACACTTATTCCCTTTATCCTTTGGCACAATTTGAAGCATATCCAGCATATAACTTTAATCCATTTAAACTCGACATGCAAATAACTAACTAGTTTTACACATAGACTTAAAGACAAGCTTGAAAATATTCATTAACATCATGAGGGGCAACTAGACTTGATTCAATGTTCATTAGCATGCAAAATACTTCAATTACTTTAACTACAACAAACATCAACTTTTATCTACCTAAGCTAACTCCACAATTTGTTACAATCCTATTCGATTATGGAACAACACTTACTACAACATTTAGAGTTTAATCTAATTCAATGAATCAACTTAATTAACCACGGAGATGCTCACATACCAATTCAAACAAGGTTCTTATAAGACTAACACTATAAGCTCGTGGCAATTAAATCTCACAAATACTAATCAACTCATTTATTTAACATATAATATAACTTGATAGATACCTCATAACCATCAATTAGTTCAAATGACAAATCAAAGTAGAACTTCACAAAAGCATATACTTTTTCCATTCCTCTAACAGAACCCTAACTTAATCAGTTCGGTTACCCATGCTAATTATCTTCAAATTTTTTTATTTTTATATATAAACGTAGCTCTTCGAGTTTAGATAACTTTAGATTCAAACGGATCTTAACTCGAAGCTATATTTCTCAAGTTATAGCTATTTTCATGTAATTGCGCATTATTGTCTAGTTCTAGCGAGATTCAAGCTACAATTCAGAAATTATATGATCAGAGGGCTAAATCGTTAGGATTAGTCTTAGCCCTAGAAATCAACATTTGCTCTAAACTGCCTAATCTAGCTTCTAGATAAATTTCGGTAAGTTTCGAGCACCTTTAATAGGTCAAAAGAGCTTCGAAAGACAAGGGCAGTGGGCTGACCGAATATGCACTTCTTGTTCTACTTGATGTTTTCATGCACTAAACTAACTACAAGAAATATACTAGTATGCAACGCATTTCTATTCCTCTCTTAAAACTTTTAGCAAACATGTAGCCTACACACAATTGAACAAATTACGTAGCATCCACTACAACATAATACATTAAGTAATTCTACATGATAACCAAACACGCAAGTAAAGTAATCCATTGAACAATTTAAGGCAAGTCATTCATTTAGCACCCAAATTACTCATATAACTCAAGAAACCACATAAACACCCCTTATGCGCAAGAACACTACTCGGCCCCTTAGGTTCACCACACACAAACACACAGCATTCACTTTATTTTGAGCAACTAATAAGTGATCCTAGTCTCTACAACACATATAACTCAATAACAAGCTAAAACTAAGCATTAAGGCGCTAACTTCATTTTTTCCCCTTTTTAATTCAATAAGGCAATACTAGTAATGAATCAAGTTATCCAATCATATAGACATATTCTATACCCATATTTGAGAGTAAAATAAGCATAGATAAGCATATATAGTACATTATTTAACCTCAAGAAGCCAAAGAGCACAAAACAAATAAGTTTAACAGTTTCAACATCTCAGCTATACCTTGAATTTGGCTGCACAATTTCCTAAGCAAACGACCTCCTATGAAACTAATTTTTATGTGTATGGAAATATCTTCGAAAGTAGATAACTCTAGAATAAAAAAGAACTCGATTCTGAGTTAAATTCATCAAGATATGACTAAAACAACTCAAGTGTGCAAAGCTGTCCAGATTAGTCACGAATTCTATCAGGTTTCGGTTTTTATTTTCTTGGAGGCAATAGATGGAGGAATTGGCCAACTCGACCTAAACAGAACTTGTTCTAAACTAGCTTATCTAGGTCCTGTAAAATTTTCATAATTTTCCAAGTTATCTAACTAGGTCAAAAACTCCACGAAATTCAGGCAAGTAAAACTGTCCAGTTCCAGTCAACTACAAAACTTCACTGATTTCAGCAATTATGAGCAAACAAACGGTTTTTCTTCACAACTCTTCCAACATGAAAGTTGTACCTCTCCAAGTCTAGATTAATATGTGATTTTTCCAGATTTTTCCCAAAATAATTAATTGCTCAAACAATACATAAAGTACAGCAGCTACAACAAAATCCTGCAAACATATACATGTATAAACTTGTCTAATACAACAATTTCTTACTCAAAAACACATATATATGCAATGTAAGTTCTGAAATCAGTTTTTAAAAGATTTTCCCTCACCTTACACATGCTAGGAACGCGAGGTAAGGCACGAAAATGCGAGAAAATCGGCTCGGGGTTGTTTATTTCTACTTCTTCTCCTCTTTCTTCTTTTGATCGATTGGTGTGTGTTGTGTGTGGTCTGATGTGTGTGTGTGTGTTGCAGTATTTTTGTGTGTGTATGAGGTGTGTTGTGTGTGTTTTATGTTAGATAAAATATCTAGGTGGCTCCAAAGACCAAATTGCCCCCTTAACTAAGTGTATATTTCTAGTTTGCCACCTTATAGTATTTTGACTAATCTAGGTAGTTAGTGTAGTATAGTGTAATTATTTTATTGCCTACGATACTTAAAATATAAAAAAAATGCACGTAAATGTACACTAAATAAAACGAATGCACATTTTTCAAGAAATATAAAAAGTAATGCTAATAATTATATGCAAACAATTAAGGTAACATGTAAATGTACGCAAATGATTAAAATAAGCATATTAATATACGCAAGTAAATAAAATAACTATATGCTCAGGGTCAGGGTATTACAATTTATATCCTCAAGTCCAAAGAGATAAAGCCACTTTTGATGTTGAAGCAATTTGTAGATATAGGTTTGTTCTAAAAAGTTTGGAGGATCAATGATTTTACCCCATAGAATTTCCTTCTTGGAGTGATCACCTGAGGCAATTATATATGAGGGATCTCATAGATCAATGGTATGAGGCCTAAACTCGGTCCTTCTTTTCTTGGAACCTTGTCTTGATGAGGATGCCATGAGTATGAAGAAGAAGTTCAAGAAAAGACAAGGAAAACTTGGTTGGAGAATTTTATCAAACACTTGGTGTGTGAGAGAAGTTGGAAGAAAAGTTTAATGAAAATTTGAAGAGAATGAGAAGCTTTGAAGTTGGTTGTGAGAATTGTTAAGCTTCACCCTCTTTTATAGGAAAATGATGAAGATGAAAGGTTTACAAGTGTTAATGGTGATTAATGGAGAAGATGAAGAGTTTTGTTAAAGAAAGAAATGAATGAATTAAGTGAAAAACGTGTTTTAAACCTTGTGCCCGGTAGTGCAGCGACCAGACGAGGGTAAGATCACCGGTCGACCGGTGCCAGTACCCTCTTCTGCCCGCAGCACTTCCACCGGACTAGGGGTAGAGCAACCGGTCGACCGGTGAACTCACCTTCTTCCGGTGGTACAGCTTTTGCCAGGGATTTCTTTTGACTTTAGAAAACTCTAAGTTTTGCAATTTTATCACATCTTAAGCATACCCAATTCTCTTCTAATCACACAAAATTGATTTTTATGTAATGGTTTGGTAAAAATATATGCTAATTGATGCAATAAATCAACAAATTCAAGTACAACGTCCCCTTTTTGAACATGAGCTCTAATGAAATGATGCCTAATTTCAATATGTTTATTTCTAGAATGTTGGATAAGATTCTTAGTGAGATTAATGGCACTTGAATTGTCGCATCTAATAGGCACATTATCGTACACAAGACCATAATCGAGCAAGTTTTGTTTCATCCAAAGAATTTGGGCTACACAATTTTCGACATACACTACAAGAAAATTGGTTTGGGGCGATGAAGGTTTCTCATCGCCCTTTGGTCGCCTATACCCATTGGACGACCAAAGGGCGACCAAAAACTGAGCGTTGAGAAAACCCTTGTCGCTATTTTGTCATTTGGTCACATTTTGGTGGCCAAATCGGAAAATATATATATATATATATATATATATATATATATATATTTTTTTTTTTTTATTACATTTTGTAGTCCCTTGATCGCAATGTTTAGAAAAATAAATTATTAGTTAATTTTTATAATTAGCAATTTTATTAATTAATTCGTTAATTTTTTATCAATTAATTATACTTGGTCGCCCCATGGTGGCCAATCTTTGTCGCCATTAGGTAGCAAATTATTTTTAATATTTTTTGTTAATTATTTAATTTCGTCTCCATGTGGTAGCCAATTTTTGTAGCCACAATTTGGTGGCCATGTGGTAGCCATACTTTCGTCACCATTTGGTAGCCAAATATTTTAATTTTTTTTTATTAATTATTTACGTGGGTCGCCATTTGGTAGCCAACATTTGTAGCCGATTTTGGTGGCCATATGGTGGCTATTTTATCGTCGCCACTAGGTAGCTAAATTTTTAATTATTTTTTTTTATTCATTAATTTTCATTATTTACATTGGTCGCCATTTAGTAGCCCAAATTTGTAGCTGATTTTGGTGGCCATATGGTGGCTATTTTATCGTCGCTACTAGGTAGCCAAATTTTTTAATTATTTTTTTTATTCATTAATTTTCATCTTTGTGTGGTAGCCAATAATAGTCGCCATGTGGTAGCTACGTTTTTGTCGCCATTTCGTTGCCACACAATAATTTTAAAAAAAAATTAAATTTAATATTTACAAAACCAAAATTAATTTAATATATGCATATTTAAGTATTTAAAAGATCTTCAAAATAAAGTACATAATATTAGGTTTAGAATTTTTTTTTAAAATAAATTAAAACCTACTAATTATCGTGCTGGTTTGGATCAGGGGATGGGCACTTGTCTCGCATCCGTGTCATGTCATCTTGCGGTTGTATCACGATTCTCAGCAATTTCGAGTACGCCAGCTGTTACTCCTCAAGTTGTAGTTTAATGGTCTCTGTTGCCTGACTGACAGCAATGTCGACTTGTTGTTGCGTTAATCTAGTTGGGGGAATGGTGGATGCTTCATATAATCCTTTCCCAATACGAATTCCCTACGTGTCGAGTTCATAGACGTATCCCATCCTCAACTCGCCAGCCGCCTCGAAGAAGATCTGGTCAGGGTCAACGGGCGGCGTTGTAGGGTTGGCTTGACTCACAGCCTCACGCTGCTGGAGTATCTCATTATACCACTCCTGTAAAGAGAAATTTGAAATAATAAGTCTTCTTATTACTTTATAACACACTTGGTACATTGTAATAATATTTACCATTAACTAAGCAGCCTTTTCATCAGAGTAATGGGTTGCATCATCTACTATTTTGCTATGCATTGCTTTGAAAATATCGTCGTGGGTCACCGGACGGCTTTCTTTTAACTCCTGCATTATTAACGCATAATTAGTACATAATTGTAAGATAAGATAAGACATAAAATTAAATAATCCCACTTTTGAATTTATTACATAATTGTTTTACATACCATTCTTCTCTGGTACTTATGAAAAGCAGTGGCACCTGCAAAGTGGACTGATGTATGATATCGATCTATCGTATTTTTTACCAACTAGGAATGGCTTGTACCGCTCGTGGCCACATTTCAAACACAACTCGAGGTCAATTCTATCCAAGAAATACAATGTACACTCATTTATACACACATCAATTTTTTGGTAAGTCAAACCCAATGGCCTCAAATCAGTATTGAACCTATAGAAGTTCTCTGGCAATTTATTATTCTTAGGCAACATTCTTTGTACAGATCTAACAAATCGATTAAAACATTGCTCAGACATGTTCTCTTCTGCCTTGATATTCAATAACTCATACACCACTGACAAATGACTGTATTCTTCACACCCATCCCACAATGGCTCATCTGCGGCCTTTAATAGATCATAAAACCGTTTTGCTTGCATATTAGGTTCTTCTTCATACGGTTCATTGTTATTACCCGTGGGAGGTAATATTTCTGGCCCAGCAGCTTCAAATATCATTGTCCTATAAGTGTTTCCTTCATCATGCCCAAATGATCCCCGTTATTACAATCATCGTTATTCTCATTTAGATTTTCATATTCCCCATGTGAAGTCCATACATAATAATGACGCATAAATCCCTTTCTAAATAGATGAAGAGTACACTCTTCGGGTTCCTCAAATTGACAATTTTTGCATTTTGCACAAGGACATCTAATTTTGGTTTTATCCATGTATTGTGGTTTGCTACATGCAAACACAACAAAATTTTCTACGCCCTTAACAAAAATAGGATTCAATGATCTTCCATCGGGTGTTAAGCGATTGTTCATCCAGGACCGCCGATCCCTTTCCATTTTGACTAAATTTGTATTACCAATTTGACCTACTTATATACACAATTCATCATTATTGTATATTCCACAACTCCCAAAATAATTAACTACAAAATGTTATTAATAATAATAAACAAAAATTAATTACAAAGTAATTTTGATTAATTTTATTTTTCCAAAGTAACATTTCAAGTCCTTTAAATTTACCTTTTACATAGTTAAATTCAAAGTCATTTGATTAACATTATTTCAACTATAAGGCAACATCACATTTCTAAATACAGTTATATCTGCTACAATATCTCACCTAGAACATTAACCTTCATTAAATTCAAAGTCATTTTATCAACATTATTTCAACTACAACGCGGCATCACATTTCTAAAGACAGTTATCTTTACAACAATACATCTCAACTTACAACATTATATCAAATATAATATCTCAACACGAATATAAAGCATATTGACTTAGAAGACTAACCTGAGTCGTGATAGTCTAGCCTATCACACTAAACAAACTCCTATCCTTCAAAAAAATATAGCAAACAACCAACAATTGCATCATTAACAATCACAAATTTAAAAACAAACTAACCACAAACAACAAATAATAAAAACCCAAAAATTCAAAAATTAAAAAAACAAAAAAAAATCTAAAATTAAAAACCCCGAAAATAAGGTAAGTTTGATAAAAAAAGAAAAAAAATTTAAAAACGTAAAATACAAAAAAAAAGAATAAAATCAGAAAATAAAAAAATAAAAAAAATAAAAAATAGAAAAAAATTATAATATATATATATATGTATGTATATATGTATATATATATATAAGATCTATAAATATAAAATAGGATCTATATAAAAAAAAAGGGAAAAATGAAAAATAAAAAATAAAAAAAAGCAAAACGCATATATATATATATATATATATATATATATATATATATATATATATATATATATATATATATATATACATGTATATAAGATCTATATATAAAACCAAGAAAAAAAAGAAAATTAAAAAAAATAGAAAAAAGGCAATGCACACATATACATATGTATTGCTTTTTTCTGTTTTTTTATTTTCATTTTTCCCTTTTTTTTTATATATAGATCCTATTTTATATTTATAGATCTTATATATATATACATATATATATATATATATATATATATATATATATAACGAAAATTAAAAAAAACAAAAAAAAGGCAATGCACACATACACATATGTAGTTTGTATAACAAAGGAAAAAATGAAAATTAAGAAAAACAGAAAAAAAGGGAATGCACACACACACACACACACACATACACACACACACACACACACACACACACATATATATATATATAGATATACATATACATATTACTATATGTATAATGTAATAAGCAAAATAAAAACAAAAAAAATATACATTAGAGAGGTAGGGTGGGGTCTGGGGTGGGGTGGGGTGGGGTCTGGGGTAAATCAGAGGGCAGCGGCGCTGCCCTCTGATTTAAGTGTGGGCAGCGACCAAAGTGCCTCCAGCCCTTTGGTCGCACCAAGCCCTAATTTTTTTTTTTGTTCATTTATATCTTTTATATATATAAATATGTTATAATAAATTATAAATTAATTAATTTTATATTAAATAACGAAATTTATTTAACATTAAATTTTATAAATATGTTTTATATTATCTAAAAACAACTTTTGATTTATATTATTAATTTTATTCTAAATAAATGAATTTATTTATTTATATAAGCAATTTGATTTATATTTTTAATTTGTAGCACCTTCATATTTATTAGCGACCAAATGACCACCAAATTTTTACTTTTTGTCATCGTTTGGTGACTAATGGCCATCACAGGGCTACAAAATGGTATTCAAAAACTAAAATTTGTTATAATAAATTATAAATTAATTAATTTTATATTAAATAACTAAATTTATTTAACATTAAATTTTGTAAATATGTTTTATATTATCTAAAAACAACTTTTAATTTATATTATTAATTTTATTTTAAATTAATGAATTTATTTATTTATATAAATAATTTGATTTATATTTTTAATTTGTAGCCCCTTCATATCTATTAGCGACCAACTAGTGACCAAAATTTTACTTTTTGTCGCCGTTTGGTGGCCAATAGCCACCACGAGACTACAAAATGATATTCAAAAGCTAAAATTTGTTATAATAAATTATAAATTAATTAATTTTATATTAAATAACTAAATTTATTTAACATTAAATTTTGTAAATATGTTTTATATTATCTAAAAACAACTTTTAATTTATATTATTAATTTTATTCTAAATAAATGAATTTATTTATTTATAAAAATATTGGCGACCAAAGGGTGACCAAACTTTTACTTTTTGTCGTCGTTTGGCCACCATGAGGCTATGAACTAGCATGCAAAAAATAAAATTTCTTTCATATAATCAATTCTTTTGTTTTAAGTAGATCTTCTAAGCTAAATATTATCTTTTATTATAGTTATTCTTCAATTTATACTAATTCATTGATGGTAGTACAAAATTACAATTTGATTGATGTGCGAAAAACTAATGATAATAACACAATCTTCATTGTTTTTCACTTTATATTTCATAATCCTACATTTGTTAAATATAGAATTATTAATCATTAATTCATTTTCATACTCTTATATCTTAAATATATACAACTTTATACCATTGAGTAAACCTTATAATATATTTTCAATCAAAACAAAAGAGATCTTACACAAACTTGTAATGTATTTGTTATTATTAATTCTTATGTTCTAAATCAACTTAAATTTTCATGAACATGAATATTTCGTAGCCCCTTCGTAGTCATTAGTGACCAAAAGGCGACCAAACTTTTACTTTTTGTCGCCGTTTGGTGGCCAATGGCCACCATGAGGCTACAAACTAGCATGCAAAAAATAAAATTTCTTTCATATAATCAATTTTTTTTTATTTTAAGTAGATCCTTTAAGCTAAATATTATCTTTTATTATAGTCATTCTTCAATTTATACTAATTCATTGATGTTAGTGCGAAATTACAATTTGATCGGTGTGCAAAAAACTAATGACAATGATACAATATTCATTGTTTTTCACTTTATATTTCATAATCCCACTTTTGTTAAATATAGAATTATTAATCATTAATTCATTTTAATACTCTTATATCTTAAATATATACAACTTTATACCATTGAGTAAACCTTATAATATATTTTCAATCAAAACAAAAGAGATCTTACACAAACTTGTAATGTATTTGTTATTATTAATTCTTATGTTCTAAATCAACTTAAATTTTCATGAACATGAATATTTCGTAGCCCCTTCGTAGTCATTGGCGACCAAAGGGCGACCAAACTTTTACTTTTTGTCGCCGTTTGGTGGCCAATGGCCACCACGATACTACAAACTAGCATGCAAAAAATAAAATTTCTTTCATATAATCAATTCTTTTGTTTTAAGTAGATCTTCTAAGCTAAATATTATTTTTTATTATAGTCATTCTTCAATTTATACTAATTCATTGATGTTAGTGCGAAATTACAATTTGATTGTGTGCGAAATATTAATGACAATGACACAATCTTCATTGTTTTTCACTTTATATTTCATAATCCCACTTTTGTTAAATATAGAATTATTAATCATTAATTCATTTGTATACTCTTATATCTTAAATATATACAACTTTATACCATTGAGTAAACCTTATAATATATTTTCAATCAAAACAAAAAAGATCTTACACAAACTTATAATGTATTTGTTATTATTAATTCTTATGTTCTAAATTAACTTAAATTTTCATGAACATGAATATTTCGTAGCCCCTTCGTAGCCATTGACGACCAAAGGGCGGCCAAACTTTTACTTTTTGTCGCCGTTTAGTAGCCAATGGCCACCACGACGCTACGAACTAGTATGCAAAAAAAAAAATTTCTTTCATATAATTAATTCTTTTGTTTTAAGTAGATCTTCTAAGCTAAATATTATCTTTTATTATAGTAATTCTACAATTTATACTAATTCATTGATGTTAGTGCAAAATTACAATTTGATTGATGTGCAAAAAACTAATGACAATGATACAATCTTCATTGTTTTTCACTTTGTATTTCATAATCTCACTTTTGTTAAATATAGAATTATTAATCATTAATTCATTTTTATACTCTTATATCTTAAATATGTATAACTTTATACTATTGAGTAAACCTTATAATATATTTTCAATCAAAACAAAATAGATTTTGAACAAATTTCTAATGTATTTGTTATTATTAATTTTTATATTTTAAATCTACCTAACATTTTATGAACATGGATACTTCGTAGCCCCTTCGTAGCCATTAGCGACCAAAGGGCGACCAAACTTTTACGTTTTGTCGCCGTTTGGTGGCCAATGGCCACCACGGGGCTACGAACTATCATTCAAAATATAGAATTTAGTTGAGATAATTAATTCTTTTATTTTATAACTTTTTTACTTTTTTTGTAATTTCTTTTTGAAAAATTAAATGAAATTTGTCGCGTATGAGTCGCCCTTTTGCGACCTAAGGGCGACCCTTATTTAGTTTATTTATTTAACTTTTTTTTGTCAATTTATTTTTTTATAATTTTAACTTCTATAAATTTTTATGTTTTTTGGTCGCCATTTGGTCGCTAAATAACGACCAAATGGATATCATATTTATATTTTTTCTATTTTATAATTTTTTTAATAATTTATTTTTGGTAATTAAGCTACGAACAAAAATAATGATAACGGTGGCCATGTGGTCGCCATTTGGCGATCTAATGGCGACCAAAAACTAATTAATCAAAAATTATCTTTGTTTGTCGCTATTTCGTCGCCGTTTGACTACCAAAGGGTGACCATTTGTAATTTTCCCATTAACATATTTTTTCGCACATTTTGGCCACCAAATAGTCACGAAATATTTCATTTCGTCACCCTTTCATCGCCATTCGTTGCAAATGACTACCAAACTTTTTTCATCGCCATTTTTGGTAGCCTCAAGGCTGTTTTCTTGTAGTGAGATACGTATTCAGCTTCGGCTATAGAGAATGCTACATTTTTTACTAGACCATGAGATTAATGATTGACCTAGAAATTGGCAACATCTACTAGTACTCTTTCTATCTACTTGATCTCTAGCATAATCCGCATCCGAATAACCTACAATTTCAAATGATGTGCCTTTTAGATACCATAAGCCTAAATCTATAGTCCCCTTAAGATATCTAATAATTCTTTTTACTGTATTTAAGTGAGACTCTTTAGGACAAGATTGAAAATGAGCACATAAGCACACAACAAATACAATATCGGGTCTAGAGACAGTTAAATAAAGAAGACTTTCAATCATACATCTATATTTCTTTTCATTTACCTTGTTACTTTCCTCATCTTTGTCAAGTTTGATTGAGGTTGACATTGGTATACTCATTTCTTTTGATGACTCAAGCCCAAACTTCTTGATGAGTTCTCTAGTATACTTGGCTTGGTTGATGAAAGTACCATATTGTGTTTGCTTGATTTGGAGTCCAAGAAAGAAATTCAACTCTCCTATCATACTTATTTTGAATTCCTTGTCTATGCACTTAGAGAAATACTCACAAAGAGATTCAATAATGACACTTCAACATAAATTTGTACAAGCAATATATCTTTGCCTTTTGTTTTAACAAAGAGAGTAGAGTCTAATTTGCCTCTAGTGAACCCTTTTTCAAACAAATAATTACTAAGCCTATCATGTCATGCTCTAGGTGCTTGCTTAAGGTCATACAATGCCTTATTTAGTTTATATACATGATTTGACAAGTTAGGATCTTCAAATCCGGGTAGTTGTTTCACATAAACTTCTTTCTTAAGATAGCCATTTAGAAAGATACTTTTTACATCCATTTGATATAATTTAAAGTCCATATAACATGCAAATGCAAGAAGCATACGAATAGATTCAAGTCTAGCTACAAGAGCAAAAGTCTCATCATAATCTATGCTTTCTTCTTGATTATACCCTTGAGCCACTGGCCTAGCTTTGTTTTTAGTTACTACCCCGTATTCATCTAGTTTATTCCTAAATACCTATTTTGTACCAATTATAGGATAATCCTTAGGTTTTTCAACTAGATGTCATACTTTACTTCTTTCAAATTGGTTTAATTCTTCTTGCATGACAATTATCCAATCTTCATGATCTAATATTTCTTTAACATTTTTAGGCTCTACTTGGGAAAGAAAAGCAACATGTTCACAATAAGCATTTAGGAATGCGTTCTTACTCCCTTGAAAGGATCACCAATAATTTAATCATTTGGGTGATCTCTCACAATAGGTTTTGAATTCTACTTCGGGAACTCCTACATCATCATTATTCTTTCTCAGAGCAAAATGATTAGTTTAATCAAAATCCACATGCATAGAATCTTCAATAACCATGTTTCTTTTGTTAAAAACTCTATAAGCCTTGCTTCTAGAAGAGTAACCCATAAAAAGTCATTCATCTGATTTGGAATCAAATTTGCCAAGATGTTCTTTTGTATTTAGGATGAAATATTTACAACCAAATACTTTAAAGTAAGAAACATTTGGTGCTCTACCTTTCCATAATTCATAAGGTGTTTTCTTTAGAAAATGTTTAATTAGCACACAGTTTAGCACATAATATGCGTTATTTATAGCTTCACCCCAAAAATATGTTGGCAAGTTGTTTTCTTTCAACATTGTTCTTGCTATTTCTTGTAAAGTCCGATTTTTCCTTTCCACTATCCTATTTTGTTAAGGAGTTCTAGGAGCCAAAAAATTATGTTCAATGCCACGTACTTCACAATAGTCCATAAAAGATGCATTTATAAATTCGGTGCCTTTGTCACTATGAATACATTTTGTCGTAAATCCATGTGAAAGATCCGACATGTTTTACACTGGCTTTCGGCTGCCTAATACAACCCTCCTCCTTTATCCAGGCTTGGGACTGACAATGCCAGAGAGATACCCTAGCACAGGCGGACAAAGTGGAGAAATGCGTCAGGAATCTTGTGTGATCGAAAAGTACCACTTAAGTTAAAAGAGAAGTTCTATAAGATAACCATTAGGCCTGCTATGTTATATGCTTCGGAGTATTGGGCGGTAAAATATCAACATGTTTATAAAATGTCGGTGGCTGAGATGAGAATGTTGATATGGATGTGTGGCAAAACTAGGAAGGACAAAATTAGGAACGAGGTGATACGTGAAAGAGTAGGAGTGTCCCCGATTGAGAATAAGATGAGGAAAAATCGTCTGAGATGGTTTAGCCACGTAAGGAGATGACTTGTTGAGGCACCTGTTAGAATGTGCGAAAGTTTAGAAATAATACACCAGAAGAGGGATAGAGGTAGACCTAAGATTACTTGAACGGAGACAATTAGATGAGACCTCGCGTGTATGGATCTCATAGAGGAGATGACTCTCGACAGGAAGGAATGGCGTCACATGATCCATATAGCCGACCTCACCTACTGGGACAAAGCTTAGTTTGGTTTGGTCACTATTAATACAATTTATATAATAGTCTTTTTCATTTTGCACCTTATTACAAAGTTTAGCAAATTCATTGAAGACATCATTTTTATGTGCAAGGGGTCTTACCCATGTAAATCTAGTGTAATCATCTATGATAATATAGACATATCTAGATCCACCTAGGCTTACCATATCCATTGGACCAAAAAGATCCATATGTAATTTTTGTAAAGCTCTTGATGTGGTTATTTTGCTAATTGTTTTGAAAGATGTTTTGTGTTGTTTTCCAAATTGGCATGCATCACATAAATGGTCTTTTTGAAATTTAGTCTTAGGAAGACCTATGATAAGTTCTTTTCTAGAAAGTTTAGCAAGTAAATCCATGCTAGCATGACCAAGTCTCCTATGCCATTACCATAAGTCTTTATTAATGGTAACTAAGCATGTCACATTTTGACACTTTAATTCATGGAAATTAATCACATATAAATTATCGCATCTATTGCCAACAAACAACACTTTATCATCTTTATTATATACCTTGCAACAAGTAAACTCTAAATCCACTATCATAAAATTGGTTCACACTTAGCAAATTATGTCTAAAACCTTTGACATACAAGACATCATGAATGGAAAGAGAGTTTATATCTCCTATGCTACCCTTACCAATGACTTTGCCTCCTTCATTCCCTCCATAGTTAGCTTTACCTTTAAAATCTTTGTCAATCTCATAGAAGAAAGAGACATCACCCGTCATATGCCTTGAGCACCCACTATCAATAACTCAAGTATCTTCATACTTTACCTTTAAGGCAACCTCATTATCTCTAGCCATAAAACACACAAAGTCGGCCACTTCGGCTTCACTTCCACTTTCACCATCGGTTGATACATCATTTTCAACACAAGCCTTCATTGTCATTGGCTTCCCTTTGATCAATTTTGGACAGTTTGATTTGATGTGTCCCGACTTGTCACAATTGAAGCACTTAATCTCCTCTTTGGTCTTGTCCATCTTCTCTTTGAATCTCCTTTTGACTTTGTTGTTAATGGGCTATCTTTTCTTCATCTTTTTGTATTTCACGAATTTCTTAAAATTCTTTGTAAGGAGTACAAGCTCATCAAGATCACTATCATCTTTGTCTTCATCACTTAATTGAGATTGAGTAATGAGAACAAGTGATTTCCTTGTCTTATTTTCTTCATCATCTCGTACCTTCTTTTGATTCAATACAAGTTCTTCCGTCTCAAGGTTGCAAATGAGCTCATGCACCTTTAACTTGGAGAGATCGGTTGATTCTCTAATTGATGTCTCTTTTGGAAGGGCCATAAGAATCTTTCGGTTGAATTTTTCATTTGGATACTTCTTTCTGAGAGCACTCAAGTTGTTTACGATTTTGGAGAATCTTTGATGCATTTCATTTAGTAATTATTCGGCCTTCATATGAAACAATTCATACTCATGGATATGAAGATCAATTTTGGTATTCTTCACTTGAGACGCCCCTTGATAAGACATGTGTAACATCTCCTAAATCTCGTGAGCGGTTTCACATTAACTCTCACAATTATACTCGGTTTCATTTAGGGCACAATAGAGGATGTTCTTGGCTCTTGAGCTCTTGGTCATCATGATAATATCTTGATCATTGAACTCACTCATTTCCTTAGGTACTTTGATGGCTTTGACTTTATCACATTCACTTGAATTTGAAGTATCACCATCTTTGACCATCACCTCCTTCATTGGAACATAAGGGCCATCTTCTACCAATGACCATAGAGCATAGTCAACGGCTTGAATGTATGTCTCCATCTTGTTTTTCCAATAATTGAAATTGGTACCTACAAACAATGGAGGCCTATTAGTGGAGTAACCTTCAAAGAAATGAGAAGTAGTATTGTTTGCCATTTATCTTTTCTTTGCTAGATGTTAAGCTATATGCAAAGTCTTACCTCTTGATACCACTTGTTGTCCCTTAATTAAACCTAAGAGGGGGTGAATTAGGTTATATAGACAATACTACTACTTATTCAATTAGGCAATATACTAGCAATGATCAATCAAAAATAACCTTAAACAAATATGCACTCTAGCAATATAAAATATGAGTGAGGCAAAATATCAAACACTTAGTGTGCATAAATTAATGGTAAGAGAGAGTTCAGAGAAAGAGATTGCAAATCGTAATTTAGCGTAGTTTGACCCCCGCCTAAGTCCACGACCTAAACTTCCCACTTAGAATTTCAACAATCTTCACTATTGTGACTCTTCAAATGTTGGTGAGCCCACAAACCAACTACAACTGTACTTCAAACTTTTACAATAGAAAATTCATTTTCAATACAAAGTTTCAACCCCAACACCTTTGACAAGGAAGTCATTCCTTTCAAAGTGTTTAACTCTCTCTTTTGATAAGTGTTTGAGAAAACAATAAAAGCCATCTTTTAGAGTATATGAATATAATGAATATTTATCTCAATATTACTCACAAATTCTTACTATAGAATAGCACAATGGTGATTCAAAGATGAATATAGTGTTAGAAATTAAGAGTAATTGCTTTGAATCAATACCTTGGAAGAGGGTTATTGAGAGACATTAATAGAGGCTAAGAGGTATGCATTCAATGCTTTGCAACGTTCACAAAATGGCTCTATTTTTAAAACAGCGTATTGGCTCGACCGGATGACCCATGCTTGACTGGTCGACCGGAAGAGGACCCCTTTGGCACCGGTCGACCAGTTCTCTTGGGGTCATCCGGTTTGCTCAAAAGTTACAATGGCTTGGGTTTTTTTATGTTTCTTTCATAAAGTCTTTTGTAAAATCTTTTTGAAAGATAGATGAATATTTCAAAAATACTTTTAGGAATTATCATTGAGCATATACCATTTGCAAGACCCAAACCCTAATTAAGTCCCAACCGGTACCTCTTATGACTTTCGTCTCCATCCTTATGCCTCCATCTTCATTTTTTGAATCTTTATCTTTCCCTGAGTTGATGAATGATCTTCTTTTTTCTTTAGCTTGATGAACTTGGATTCGGAGTCAATCTTGATTTATCTCACTCATGCACACTTAAACAAACTCACTAAACATAATCATGATTTGTTATCATCAAAACCAATATTAGAAGCCTTTTGGGCTAACAGGAACTTATGAATGCATTTGCACAACATAAATGACCCTTTAAACTGTGATTAGTGCTCTAGTGAAAACTCTATCACTTATATGTTTGGCTTCCTAAGACCCAATTGCACTTCTTCGTAGGGAGGATACTATTTATCTTGAATCGAGTGTAAATACCGTTCCTTATAGGATTTCCTAGAATATTCCGACTTGATTAATATCTATAAATTGATCTATAGCCTAGAACTCTACCGATGGGGGTGGCCGCCACACTTACATCTTTTATGAGAATAACCAGTTTTAGATTATCCCGCTAAATCTAGACTTGATGTCATTCTCCGAAGGGAGCATACCGAATGGTAGGGCGAGGTGACATCAATCCTTAACATGATCCAGACTTGAAAAACCATGGGATTTCCTGTTTCTCATTCCCACTCGATTATTTGGCTTAAGAGTTTCTAATTCTTGTGATTTTCTTTTAATACTTAATTTTGGTTTTTCTCGAAAAAGCTAGATTGACCTATAATTATTTTTGTCTAAAACCTTTAAGTATTACTTTTAAATCACATAGCCTAATCCGGGTTAATATTAAACCCTAGGTAAGGCTTTCTTAAGTCTCAAGTCAAGTCCAGGTATCTAAAGGCAAAATAGTCATCTAATACTTTCCCTAACCAATTTCAATCTTTAATTAATAAATCTTTAGACTTTAATAGGCTAGCCTAATTCTATATTAATTATGGACTTGACTATCTAGTTAATATCTATATAGGATTGTCTAATTTTAATCCTATTAGGTTGTCTTGTTACTAGATAATTTTTGCATAATTATATAAACATAAAATTAATTATGTAAATGCACATAATTTAGCAAAATTAATTTCTAGCTTATAATAAATCATTAAATATTGATAACTCCCTACAAGGAAAAATATTTGTACTTTGTACCATAGTTGTCAAATCGTGAATCGTATTATGAATCGAAATACCATTTTTGAATCGTGAATCATATCGATTCGGTCACAAATTTAAAACTAGAATTCTAGATGATAATTGATATATTATTTTTCATTAGCAAAAATAAACAACAAAAAACAAGTGAAAGCCAATTTGAATTTTTGATCTTGTAATTATAGTTGAAAATTAATGTTAAATCATAAATATTTTTATTTTATTTTATTTGTTCATGTTTTTAATAATGGGCTAATTGTATATTGCTTGCAAAAAATTGAAGTGGGCTTTTATTTTATTTTATTTTGGATTTTTTGGGCTTTTTTTTGGTTTCACCTGAATCGGGAATGATTCACCGATTCACTACGATTCCGTGACCAATTCACCTAAATTAGTGATTCACTAACTGATTCGAATCGATTTTTGTGCGAATCAAATCGAATTGTACGATTTATTTTGTGAATTGTACGATTTCGAAAACTATGCTTTGTACCAAGATTTACCAAATAAAGTAGACTACGCAAAACAACACGCGAAATTAATGGGCCTTTTACCCTTTGACCTCGAGTTGACCACGCACCCCATTTTTATTTTTATTTTTATTAAAATGTCAATCTTAAGATTATGGTTCCTATGGGTCGATCATGTTGTTCTTCTAACCCAATCCAATAATTCATGGTATTTTTAATTAATTTTGCATTATTATGAAATTAAATTAATAGAGGAATTATTACTTGTAAAATTTAATAGGAAAAATTAATTCCGATAAATCCTATATATCTTCTAGCGATTTTGAAGTGGTTTTAAATTCTATTAGTTGCAACCCTTTAAACTACTATTAGCTAGCAGTTCAATCAAGATTCAAATTCTAATTAAAACTACAAACAATTAAAATTTTGATAATTAATTTAACATTCATAGAAACATCTCATAACACTTATTTTCATGTATCATTAACACATAATAAATTTAAAATTTCTAGAATCTTAAGTGTTCTAATCTAGAGGCTACCCAATTTCTTAGTTTCTATTGAATTCGATTAAACTAGTTAATTATTTTATGATTTAATTTGATGTGGCTCTTACACTATTGAAGGGAAATGTTATTACGTATAAAACAAATCAATCCTAAGCTAATTATGGGCAGAATAATGCAGAAAAATTCATGCAAAGATCTTTAAAATCGAATAACTCATGAAATAGTAACAAGAACAATCAACAATTTATAGTTTAATTCTTAAAGAAATAGTTTTCGAAATACATGTTAAACTGTGAAAAACAAAACTCAAAAAAAAAACTTCACCTTGAGGAACAAGCTCCACACACCTAGAGCTTGATCTTGCAAAACTAAATTAAAAGAAGAGTATTTATTGTTTCCTCTAAGAGAGGCTTAGTTGTGTATAGAGAGAGAGATCTTAGAAAAGATGGTGCAGTTGTAGAGCTTGGGATAAAAGCCTTTATATAGGAAAAACTAGGCAATGTAGTTCTATATGAATCAATTTCCAAGTTAGAAAGAGTTTAGAACTTTGAATTTTTCTATACTAGTTAAATACTAAAAAAACTCTTCCATCTTGTGTTCACACATGGACTAGTCATCCCATACATGGGCTAGACGCCTAAAGCCCTTTTTTCATCTAATTCAAGCCATGGTTCAACCCCAAATTTAATCTAATTAATTATTATGTAGTCCATGTCCAAAATTCAATCAACCGTCAAGAATAGAAACTTCTTCTAAGAATGGAAAGTCTACTCTAGACTTCTAGTTGCCATTGGACTTCTCTTCTCTCACATATTTAGCAACACCCAAATTTAGTAATAACAATTATAAGGTGATTGACTAAAAGAGGGACCAAAGACATAATTATTCTTCTATTAAAAATGACCAAAATGCCCTTGCTAGTCTCTAGTAACATTTTGTCACTTTAACCTTAGTCTATTCCACTAAAAGATTATGGTTGTATTATAGGATAATTATTGTGTATACAAGAGTATGCCATACATAGTACGACACTCAGTCTCTAGACCAACTAAGTAATAATGACCATATTGCCCCTCTATACTTACTCATAGCCAGAACAGGTTCACAACTTGAACTATCACCTTTTTACTACATCTATCTTCTTTTTACTACATATATCTCCTTAGAACCTTTAATCCATAATCCAACCATTCTACAGAAGTTATCCACTTGACCATGGGAGTGACCCACAAGTGTAACAACCGATACAGCCTACAATCTGTACCACTATGCATAGATTTAGGATGATCAACCTGAATTATTCTAAGGAAATGATTATTGTATAGATTCCTTGTTACATATGCATATCATTTCTAACCAAGTCTAGATACCCAAATCACAAAGATATTGACCCATACAAGATCTTACTCATAGTGACTCAAAGTATGAGAACTTGACTTCGTTAGTTCATCTACATATGCTCAAGATTAACAGCACTGTATCACGTGCTGACAAGGACCCAAGACTCGGGCGCTAAGTTGGCTATCCTCTAGCCAAATGGGACACACTTATGCTTGCAGTTTAATAACATGTGATATCCATGATTTAGGTACATCTCTATTGCCAACCTTGTTGGACTTGTTATATTTCGTTTGTTTATACTTATTGACCCTGTGTGACTGGCTGGCCTTGTCCTTAGCTTCAAGGGATTGGGCGTCGCGCTGGTTGATCTATGCTAGGCCCGTGAGAAATGGTATTAGAGCCAGCACTAGTGGTCTCTTAGGCATACACTACTCCTAATAGCTTTATCAATTGATTATTGAGAGTTGGGTCGAGACTTGTATTGGGCTTTATCAGGTACTCTTGGGTCTTGACATACACCTACACACCTAACATGTATATAAATTGTATTAATTGTATTCTATGGTGGGAGTTTGTTTATGGGGCTAGGCTAGGGATTTAATTGAGGGTGATGGTTCATTGGGGTAGGATCAATTAGTATAAAGGGGTTGGTTATGGCGTTAAGCATTGGGTAAAATTGACAAGTTGTCTGTATCTATATTAACCAAGTTGTAAGATAATATCTAATAAGCAAATAAGGTAAGCTAATATAAGCTTGTCAAGTAAGCAATGTAATCCAAGATCTTGATAGACTAAACTTGTATTGTAGTTTAAGCCTTTGCCTATACAAAGGCTCATGAATGTAAGAGCTTTGGAAGGGATTCATTTTTGGTCTAGAAGTGGTAGTGGTAGAAGTTGGGGTGCATTTGGTAATTTAATAGACTATATTGGGGTAATAAGTCGTTTTATTCATATTCTATTAATATTAGACAGAAAAGACCAATTTGATACAAAGTTTGTAGAATCACATTAAAGATTAATATAAATATGTTTTGAAATAATAAGGATTAATTTGAAAAGTGTGTTAATATTTGAGGCTAGCCGTGCAATTAACCTTTTGGAAAAATTAATTAATGTAGTTATTACTAGATGGAACTATTTTAGCCAGGGACGAAATCTAAATAAGGATGGCCCAGTCCAACTCTTTTATGATTTTAAGAAGGAGAGGAATCGTGAAGTAAAACCAAAAAACCAAAAATCCATACAGCCCAGCTAAATCGACGTATATATGGATTGGGTTTGTGTTTGTGAATTTATATGCAGAGTAAAGAGAGCGAGGCGGCGGGGTAATGCGCTGATGTCTTTCAATTGTATAATTAGTGTTTGGGCACGGAGGGGATAAAAGGTTAAGATTTTTCCATTATGTTCTGTTGTTGTGCAGATTCATAGCAAAATCCAAGGTATCCCATTCCGATTGAAGCACGCATTGACTAATTTGTTGGTATTTTTTATGAATTTTTTTGTTGGTATTTTTTGTGAATTTCGGATTAGGCAGCATACTTTCTTGATCGTAATTAGGTTATTGTCTTGTACTTTTATAGTTGGTATGATTATCAGCTATTGTTGTTATCCTAATTCTTTTTATTTCTTGGCTATTGTTGGTAAACTATAAAGATGCTGCCTTTTTCAATTTTCAGGCAAATTTCAAGCTTTGCTTTTTAATATATTGTTGTGGGCGTAGGTGTCTAAATCTTGGCAGCCATCATCATGGAAGGGGTATGCACTCTATCACCTTATTTTCTCTTAAAATATAGTGGAAACTACATAATATTCTCCTATGATTTATTGTAATTGAATATTTTTCTTTCGTGTTTTCTAAAATAGCTATTTGCCCCTATAGTTTATGAAAAAGTGTATGCATTCTCTTAGAAAAATCGTCTAACTTAATAGTGGGTGTAATGAACTCGCAGCTTTTGCAATGTTTTTTTTTAATTAATGATTTCTATTTAAAAAAACAATTTTATGGACCAAAATACCCTGAATAGGATATAATTATCATTTCAAATATAAAAATTAAAAAATAATAAAACACCCCTTTTTCGGGTATCACCACTAGATCTTCAAAAAAGTGAAAATTCTTGTATTTTATATATCCGCAAAATTTCTCTTTAAAGCAATAAGTTTGCTGTCAAATTGGTTATCATCATGCATAAAGATACTAGATGAATATACCAGTATTACAAGCCTCAGAATCAGCCCCATGAAAGCCCCTTGGGTTCAAGAGAAGTCATAAAAAAGAAGTCACAGGCCGTTGAGTTGATTGTATTTTGGTGAGGAAAAAAAAAAAAAAAAAGAAGTTGTGCTCCAATTGTCGCATATTCTTCTTGTAATGATTGACGGTGGTATAATCTTCCTTGGCAACAAGAACAACAACAACAATAAGCAGGTATTGCTATTGCTGCTATTCAATATCAATATCAATAAAAATATGGTTTTATAACTGGAGAAGAGAGAATCGAAGGAGGAAATGGAGAAGAAAAACAAATGCAGAGAGAAATCGAAGAATTGGGGTCTGTAATTGCTACAGAAAGAGAAGGAAGGAAGGGCGTGGTTGCGGAGGTGGCATGGTCACGGAAGTGGCGTTGCCGTGGAGGCAGCATAATGTCGTGGAGGTAGCGTGACACCGTCGGCAATATCTTTAACGAGTAGGTGATATTTTCACCCCAAGAAAGGCGCTGAGCAAGGGATATTTTTGGGAACAGAAATTGCAGTGAGGTAGGGAGCTTATAGGGTTCGGATTGGGATTTGCAGGTTTTGATATGGATTATGCAGCCGTCTCTCTGTCGTTGGAGGTGACGTGTGGTGTGGGTAGGGACGGGGGTGGTGGTGCTTGTTGAGGTGGGTGGCTGTAGAAGTAGGGGTGAGAGATGGGGTTGGTAGTGATGGTAGGTGGTGGTGCTAATAGGGGGCGGGGGCAGAGGACCGGTGTTAAATTTGTTAATTTTTTTCTTTTTTGGTTAATATTCAAACGGTAGTTAGTACTAGGGGGACGTGTGTACAATTTTGTTAGACCACAAGGTTGTCTTATCTACTTTAGTAACCACAGGGGTAAATGTGCACTTTAGGTAAACCGGGGGTATTATGCCGTTTACCCTAAAATCTATCGAGTAAGTTTCCCCTTTTCTTCCTCTCCTCTTTCTATGGTAATTCTCTTTATTTGTTTTACTATGTTTATTGCCTAATCGCTGGCTTGGCCTTAGCCAAAAATGTTTTTATGTTGGATTGTGTTGGTTCTAATATAAAATATTCTTGTCCTGTTTCCTTAGTTTTTGTTGTTCTAATTTGTCTTGGAATTTCCAGAGCAGTGGCCTTATGTCTGACGTCGCAAGGCAAGTTGAAGACCTAATCGTCATGGACGATGAGTATAATTTTGTTGCTTGTGTTAAGGCACAATTGGAAAAAGAGAGGTGTGCTATCAGTAAAGTTGAACTCTGCCCAAGTCAACTTTTGATGTTGATTTGTTCCCATCATGCTGTAAACTGCGCTACTGTCTTAATTGAAGGGGAGACTGGACTTGCTGTGGATCTTAATGTACCATTCCAGAATGGATTGTACCCAATACATTATGCTGCTCAGCATCTATCACCTAGTCTAACTGAGCTACTTTTGCAGCATGGAGCAAGAACTAATTTATGTTGCAGTGATTCTGCGTCTAAATATGCTGGAATGCTCCCGCTCAGCGTGGCCCTTGAAACAATATGCAACAAGAGATTTCTGCTTGATTGGGCTCCTCACAAGTCCATCTTTAAGTTGATTTATATACTTTGCATACCAGAATTGGTACTCTTTCCTTCCTTCATTTCTCCAAGTTTTTGTCAAGCTTTTTTCCTAGAGTTGGATTTAGAATTTTTCTTTTTCCAATTGGGCTAGAAACACAAATAAAATTCCTCGCATTGTTGTTTTTTTACTTCAATTTTGTGGTACTAATATTGCAGGGAGAGTCGCTGGAGACGATAGAATTGCTTGCATCGAACACTGAAGAACTTCCAGAGATAAGTGCGTCCATTGTGCAGGAAGTAAGGCTTGTTGAGCTGGCTGTTCTGCTTATGGTGGCTCGGAAAAAGTTGATGACTAAAGTCGCTGGCGCTCACATTCCCCACATAGAACATTGCATTATGAGAGAATTACAATTAATTAATGATGAGGAGATCAAATTAACGGGTGGTGGCCGATATAGCCGGCCAATTCGCATTTGCAAACGTAAAAAGAATATGTTGCTGTCCGCATCATTGATCCTCGTGGTTTTTAATCGGGCTGGTGGCGTTCTTGAGAAATATCGTCTGTCAGAAAGAATACAGGCATGTATAATAAAATGTGCTTCGTGCTATTTGTGACTATTTCTCTTTGCCCCATGCAAAAGAAATAGACAACGGCTTGAATATATTCATGCATATGAACTCAACTATTATTCATGTTTTCTTTCTTTGACTTTTTCAATTGATTTATTATCTCCCTCCTTATATCATTGTTTATGGACGTTCTATATTTATTTCAGCACATTGATAGATATCGTTTGGCGGTAGAAATTGCAATTTGTCTAAGGGTATTGGGATTCAATTTGAAGAGGAAAGACATACGAGTAGATGATATAAGATGGTAAGTAATCTTGCAAATTTCTTTTGCATAATCAATTTTGCTTCATCTATTGCAAGTGTTTGTGACTCTCTCTGTAAGTGGGTAATGTTAACGTCCGGCTTTGACAAATAATATTTGTGATTCATTTTTAACATTCTGCTTGTTTGTGGTTTTGACAAGCTTTTTGTCCAAACTGGGATCGGAGGAGGCAGGTAATTAATAAAATCAACCCTTTTAATTTGTGAATTTTGTGTTCCTAACTTGTAGCCAAAAAAAGAAAGAAAAAAAAAATCCTAACTGAAAATAGAATTCTGCTTAAGAATATAATCTTTGTAATGTTTACCATCTTTTCTTACTTTTTCTTCCCCCCCTCCCTCCCCCCTCTAAATCTCAAATAGGACATCTTAAGATGAAATTGCAACCCGAGTCTCATTTTTCTAATCCTGCTGCGGTAAGATCTCAAAACCATTCCTTGTAAAAATTGCAAAAATTTGTGTATTGTGAAGTATATTGTGAATGTCTTCATTTGTACCATTATTTTAATAAAGGGAAATAGAAACATAGAGGTGGAAATTTCACTCTCTTACCCGTGAAGATATGTAATAAGTATCTCTATAGTCCCCCCTTGTTTAAGCACAAGAATTGCGATGGTAGGGCATGATAAGTGCACATCTGCACAAGCTTTTTATCTAATTGTTCTCTCTACCCACTACTTACTTCCTTTGCTCCCCGTCTAGGTTGCTTCAAATATAATGTGGTTTTTCTTTCCTCTCACTTCTTCTTTTTCCGTGGAAAACAGCCTATCTTCACTTTTGACTTCCTGAATAAGGGGGTTTACCAACATTTACTCAAGTACGATCTCCCTCAACCTAATGAAAATATCTTCGACTTCATCCTTGCACAAGACGATAAGGAAAGATTAGTCAAGAAAATAAAATTTTCGGGCGCAGATCCAAGTATACTAGACCAGATTGGTATCAAGTTCTTTAAATACGATTCTGCAAAATGTGCAACTGCAGTGATAAATGGAGAAACTGGTCCAATATTAGATTACAATGCAGCTTTATGTTTTGAAGGACTTCCTGCACTACATTCTGCAGCTGCATTTGAATGCCCTGAGCTCACTAAGTTATTTCTTGAACACAATGGAGCTGAAGCAGACCTTAGATGTGACTGTACGCCAATTGGTATGGAAGGGATGCAGCTGCCGCTGGATGTTGCACTTGATACAATAAGGTATCAATGCTTCTAACCTTAGCATGGACCATGCAGATAATTTTCTTTCATACATAGATAGTGTTGCAACTTTTCTTATATGCATTTTTATGACAGGAAAGGCGAAGGCATCATTGATTGGAATTGGAATGGAACCCACTCTGTCTTTAAGCTGGTGTTTAGACTTTGTGCTCCACATTTGAGACTGTGTTTGGAGACTGTGAGGTTGCTTGCACAAAAGACCAATGAGATTGGAAAAGAAATTTATTATTATGCAAAGGAAGGAAAGGTAGTTGAGTTAGCTACATTACTGATGGTAGCCCATGAAAAAGTACTGACTACACCTTTGCCTCTAGAAGATAATTTTGGTGAAATGGCAAGAATTCGTCCTTTTCTCTTGGCTGAGATTGCATCCTTGAGTGTGCTTGACGTAAGGTCCATGTATGACCTTGGTAACAAAAAAGAGGTGCAACAACGGCAAAAAAAAAAGGCTTGGTTGGTGGAAATGTTGCAATTAGTTGAAATATTTGAAAGGATTGGTGAACAACTCGCCAAGTATCTTCAGCTAGAGCAAACAAAAGTACATACTCGTCCCTTTTAGATATCTGTGTTTTGTGGTTATTGGATTATATAAATATGTTAGGTTTCTTCTCACATATTTATTTTCCTTGTCCTTCTCTTGAAACTATGTATTACCATGATAGGTCCTTTTTTTTTTCTCTCTCTTTTTTTCTTTTTTTATAGTTCTTGGGCATTCTTTCTTTTTATTTATAAAGAAATTCATATTTGTTAAGATTGTTCTTTTTGCTCACAGTACTCTTTTGAGAAATTGGCCAAAGAAGTTGCTTGGATCTTTGAGGAAGGAGGATTTGATGTCGGATGTGATACCTTCGAAGATATTCAGAGGTTTGGATTGTCTTCCTCAGTCATGTTCCATTTCAACTTTCTTTGATCCACAATTGTGGGTGCAAATAAGATCATTGTATCAAATATACAGTTTTCTAAGCTTGCCTCTTTCAAATCAAATATACACTTTTTTGAACATGCCTCCTTCAAATCAAATAAAAGGTTTGAAATAGAAGCTTTTGCTGTGTTGCCTCTCTCAGATCAAATATATTGTTTTCAAAGCTCACATCTAAAATGAAAGATTATAGTTCATGCTTGACTTGACTTCACAGTTTGATCTTATTTTGGTGAAGGGAAGTGAGTATTTATATGGACTTGTATAAAATAAAGAGTGTAATGTTTGCCGCTAAAGTTGGAAAAGATCAAACATACTTTGATGAGCTAGATACAAATATCATTTATACAAATATTTATTAATGGGATGCTATATCCGTGTGATGTTGGCTCCACAATTTCTATATTGGGATTCAAACATTTTTAGTCAAGTAGAGATTGTTCACAAGTCGAGAGTAGAATTTTTTGCCAAAAGTTTAATTCATTTGCACTCACAATTGGCTACTGATGTCTTCTTTATCTTTATTTATTTACTTTTATTTTTTTTGAAAGTGTTGTCTTTATCATAATACTGTGGAGGGTTACTATTTGGTGACATCTGAACTAATGATGTTAATTTACTTCTTTGTCATTTGTATGTTGGTTGTACAAAAAAAAAAGGCAAGTGGCTCATGACATATGGTATCAAAAGTATATAGGTAATTCCCTGATTTTTTGTTGTTTGATTTTATGGGTTGGAAGAAAATTTCTCTAACTTCCGTAGCATAACCAGGTGAATTTCTAAAAGATGGGCTGCCTTACATGCAGTGGAAAGCCTTCGACGACCCTGCTAAGTCATACAAAGTATGTAACAAAGGTCCCAAATTAACACGTTTTATGTTTAATTGCATAGGTAGTTTTGCAGGTATCATATCTTTGCTAAGCTTCATTTGATGTTACCAAAAAAAAAAAGGGTGAATGTAGGTTCGGCGTGATCAAGAGATGAGATAAACAAGCATGCATGTTTTGTTGGATGTGCGTTTTGTATCACCTGTTATTGTGTGATTGCATCTTCCTGTTTTCTTGCAATTGGTAGGACTGATCCCTCTCTTGTTTCAGGAGAGGGGTGTGTGCTTGTGCTTTTATTTATTATTAACTTTTTTTGGAGGGGGGAGGGGTGGTTTGGGAGGGGAGAAAACTGGGGCGTGCAGGGTGCAGGGTGCAGTTCATGGCAGTTTCAGGTTGTTGTACTTAAATTCTTCTAGTAGGCCTTTTGGTGGCATTGATGATATGATGAGCTACAATTTTTGTAAACCTGATTTGTAATGTTTCTCTAGACATTATTTGGATTAAGATCGTTTAAGATGCACTATCTTTTCATTTCAGCCATTAAAAAAGCGATCAGACAGTCAAGTTTTGTCAGCTTCGGGTAGAGCTTCTATTTGTAGATCAACTTCATCCAGTAGAATTTCTGTCTCTGGGTCTCGAATGTACCATGCTTTACCTATTGCAAAAACCACCATGAATTTTGAGCCTATGACTTGTGCGAAGAAAATTGAAGTGCAGAATTTGGAGTTTCATAAGCTCTTTCGGTGGGCATTCACAAGGGCATTAAGACATGCATGATTGGTTTTATTTGTGGTGTTAACTTTTTTGGAGGTCACTTGTTTCAAACCTTTGTTCCGTTCTTGATTTACTATTTCATGTACTATTTTATGTACTAGTTCATGTCTGTTCTAGGCATTTTCACTTTATGCTCCATGGTCAATCTAATTTCTATCTCATGTCTTTGTACCTTTGGTTTTTGTCCTCTTTATTATTGATCTTGGCATCTGTAATATCACAATATATATGCATTTTGTTGTTTATATGAAGGACCATCGTCGGAGGAATCGAAGAATGTGGTGTTTGAAATTGAGCCTTGTTCAGTTGCAGGGCCTGATGGATTTAGTTCGAAATTTTTATCAGGATATGCTAGAATATTATTTGTGTGGATTTTTATCAGCTGTTAATGGATGGCTAACTGCAGTACCTGAGCCCAGTTTGTAGCAAGCCACATTTGACTTTTTCCTACTAACATATTTGACTCTTTGGCCGTCGTGATGTAGGTGGTATTTTGAAATTGATATTTCTGCTTATCGATCACATGTCAATCGACCCTAAAAAAATTGGAGAATTGCCTCCTTGAGTCCAGCGGATCGATGCCACCAAAATTCTTATTGATTTGGAAATTAGATTTGTCCCGAACTTAGGGTCAGATGTAAATTTCAAGTCGGACAATATTTCACTCATGCAGTGGGTGTATACTGTGGTTAGGCGATCATATCATGCCATAAGATAGTTTTATATGTATAGAGATTCTCTAGATATACAGATAGAATAAATGTTTATGGATAGACAGACATTCAATTGATTCTTAGTTTCTCGACTGAAAAAGCTAGCCGATCACTCACAGCTTTCACCTTGATAGGGCAGTGCTCTGATCGAGTGAATTACAATCCCAGGAAAATTAGGTGAATCCTTAGTAATCACTTTGATATCGATTGTCTTAATTCCAAAGAAGGAAAATCTAGCCAGTTGTAATGTTTTCAGGCACATTAGCCTGTGTGCACCCCACAATAAAAATATTTTGTAGTTGCTAGTGGCTAAGCTAGTTAAGCATTTACCAGAAATAATTTCTGAAAACCAGAGCATTTGTGGTTGGAAGAATTTTTTAATCATTATTCATCTATGGACTTCTTGTAAGAATATGTAGCCTGCAAATATGTTGAAAAGCGGTTTTTTCTTGCCAAAAAAAAATTCAATTGCAAGCTTAACATTTGCATCTGTTGTCATGGGCTCTCGAAGGCATTTCTTTCCATCAAGATATTTTGGTGTTCCATTATTCAAGAGGTCGAAAGAAAGCTTCTTGTTTGATGAACTGGTTCAAAATTGAAGTTAGAATAAGGAGATGGAAGGTGAAAGTGCTTTGGCTCCATATTTCGGTATTTGGTAACACGAAAAATTTGGTTAATTAAAAAATATTTTTTACTCAATGAAAAAATGTAGTTGCAATGGGTGTTAACTTACACCACTCTTTGCACAAGGGAGAAAAAAAACATTTTACATTACTCTTTGCTCTTACTTTACAATCTCACCACAAGATCTGTCAGATTTATTTCTAAGGCATGTTTTTATTTTTATTTATAAGTTCATAACATCGTCTCTCTATATTTGTGATTTCTTTTTTTCTTTTTAGATCTTAGAAAATACTGATATTGATAGCTTTCACAAGCATATTTTTTATTTTTTATTTCTTTTTTTTTTATAGTTAACATATTCTCACAATATTATTTGTGTCCACTTCAACCTTGAGTCTTTGGCCCTTTCACGTAGATCTTTCGTCATGTATCTCTTTCATTCTTTTGTGTGTATCGACATTATTAATGTTGTTGGTCCGATTTGAAAATATCGAAAGTTTCAAAAGTGCAAGCATGAACCGTCAATGTGCTGATTCCTTACCCAAAGAAGTAAAATTAAAAACATATCCATCTTTGCTCTTGAGAAGAAATGGGGAGAATGGTATGTTATTTGTTTGGAGGACTTGAATTTGTGTCACAACGTTAATGACATAAGAGGATTCAAATATAGTGTTTGCTGTTATTTTAGGACGTTGAGACTGCTCAACAGTGTTATGCTTCCTTCTTGGTTAGATGGGAAAAAAATAAAAACGGGAAAAAGCCAATTTAGTCTCTGAAGTTTAGCGTAAAGACTAAACAAGTCCCTGTATTTTAAAAAAATACACATTTCGTCCCTCTGTTAAATTGTCCTTCGTTAAAGTTAACTGGTTTAAGGGCAAAATAGATATTTTGCCCTTTATGAAAAAAAAAGAAGAAATCAAATTTTAAAGCATGGTTGGATAGGGTAGTGCCACATCGGCACTACCAAAAGGGTCATGACCCTTTCAAATTTTTTTTTCTTCTTTGGTTTGCTTTACACTCAACCTCTCTCTTTCATCATCTTCCTTCGACATACATACACACACACACAAGTACAACAAATTAGAAAATGTAGGTCAAAAAAAAAAAAAACAAAGCAACTCACCTTGAAGCCATCTTTGCATCCCGATCGTTCCTCTCTCTTTCATCATCTTCCTTTGACATACATACACACACACACCCCCACACACACACAAGCACAACATATTAGAAATTGTAGGTTAAAAAAAAAACAAAGCAACACAATAACTCACCTTGAAGCCATCTTTGTATCCCGATCGTCCATTATGCGCGAAAACAACACAAAACCAAAACTTATGTTACTTTGTTGGCTAATTTAGACATTTTGTGTAAGATTATGTTATATTTGAGCTTTGCATGTTATTTATTTGTGTTAGATTAATTTCTTTCTAAACTCTTAGGGTTATTGTTTTGATGAGATAATTTGCTTGGGGTTTTAGTTTGTACATTATTAGACTAAACCTTTTTTCATGTATTATTATGGTGGTTTATCGAGTATATTTAGTGTGGGTATATTTTTGCTTCGGCCATCTTTGCATCCCGAATGTAATATTATAGATTTCAGATTTTTCAAATAATATTAGATGTGTAATATTTGGTTCGAATATCATGTGTTAATTATGTTAGATGTGTAATATCTTTGCGTCCCGAATGTAATGTTATATATTATGGTCGTTTTGTTTTAGAGATTAATTTTGTGTTGTAATGATATGTATATTCTTTTAGTAGTTTTCAAAAATGTTGTTCGCTTTCAATGTTCACTATCGCGGTGAAACAAGTATTGTTCCAAACTTAGAGTCCAATGGGTATTTTTTGTGGTGATATGTTGAATGATATATGCATGTCAAAGGGTAGAGAATGGTTGGGTCAATTGATATATTTTGAGGCTATGCGTCTATGTACATATGAGAAATTGGAAATAAAGAATGATGAAGATGTGCAAACAGTTATTGGGTGGTATCTTTGTCAAGATGAAGGAAATGAGCATGTAAATAATATGATGAATGCATGCAGTTCACAGATAACCCAACTAACTCAAGTTGTTAACCAAGAACAAGAATCCCAAGTAACTCAAGTTGTTAACCAGGAACAAGTGGTTGATCAATCACTTGTAAATGAACATCTTTCAATCCAAATAGAAAATCTTGATGATGATAGGAGTGATGGGGGTGAATTTTTTTGTTGAAGTGATTATAGTGATTCATTTGAAAATAAACCGAATGATGTTATGAATTCAATTGATAGTGAAGATGAGTTGTTTAACTTGGGATCCGAGAATGATGAAAATTGTGAGCGCGTGATGTCTGATTCAAGTGTGGATAGTCGTTCAATTGATAGACAAATGACTAAATTGAGTGAAAAGATGGAAGGAGTATATTTTAAGATGAAATTTGATGCACAAGGACAGGAAGTTGTAAAGCTTCACCCAGGTTTATTATTTGATGATGTATTTCATTTTCGGAGGATAGTGAAACAATATGCTGTTCAAGTTGGTTTTAAGATGTGCAAAATAAAAAATGATAAATCAAGATTTTCGCAGTTAAGTGTAGCAATGAAGGGTGCAAATGAAGGATTCATGCGTCAACTTATGTTGATAATAAGACATTTAAAATCAAGTCAATTAGTGAAGATCATAAATGTTTGAAAGATTTGAAAGGTATTGGGGCATCATCAAAATGGATTGCTAATGAATTCCTCGAAGAGTTTAAATACAACATCAACAAATCGGCAGATGAGATGCCATAAATCTACAAAGCCGATTTGGAGTCCGAGTTTCGAGAAGAAAATTGTCTAGAGCAAAGAAGAAGGCGGTAAATTTAGTTTTGGGGGATTGGAACGAAAGTTATGCTTTGTTGCCGACGTATGCCAAAGTTATCATGCAAAGTAATCCTTTAGTTTGTGTGAAATATTCATGTATTTATACGGGATTGTCCCTAATACTTAATAGACTTATTTTTATCATTTTAAAATGAGTCCTGAATCTGGGTTAAAAATTAAAGTATTTTATTTTACCGAATTCATATTTTTTTCACTCAGTATACACTTATTTTTGGGCATTAATAGTTATTTTTTTTATTCAAATAATATGTTTTACCCGAGGCACTTACTTTATTATTCTAAATATTTAAAATTATTTTACATACCTTAAAATTAATTTATTTTACTATTCGAATGGGAAGCCCGGACCCTGACCCGAACGAGCTGGATTATTTTTAATATTACTTGTAATTATTTAAATTAAATTTAAAAGAGTAATTAGAAATGATTATCTTGTGTTTATTATTTATTTACATTTAATTGAATTAAACTTCCCGATCCTAGAGTTGATTTTCTTTTAATTAATTTATTTTATCTGATTTCATAATTGTCTTACGTGAATTATTTTATGAATTCGTTCAGTTCTATCTACGTGCATCATATGCCCGAGATGTTAGAGTTGGGTGTTTTTATTTTTTCCAGGCTAGTTTTAATTCGATTAGTCCTAATTTCTAAATAGCATTACATTTCATCCTAATTAACTAGCTTAATAGTCTTTTAATCTATTAGATAGAATAGATTAGAATTAAGCAATGTAGTAAAAAAAAAAAAAAATGGAATCGGGTTCACCTTAAACAAAAGAAACAAATCAAAGCTATTAGATGTTTGACTTAACATTAGATATACTATTAGCTTAGCTTAGCTTAGTTGACTTAGGAGCAAAAAAAAAAAGAACAGAACAAAGCTAAGCAAAAGAAAAGAAAATCGGAAGAAGCAAGAGAAGAAGCCGAGAGCAAAACAAGGAAAGTTGAGCAATTTTTCTACCTTGGTTGATGAATTTGAGCTTGTACATTAGAATTCAGCCTTGAAAGGTGAGGGATACCATGTTTTTACGCATATTTAAGCTTAAACCTAACTTGTGTAAATTTTTAGATTTAATGTGTATGCTTAGTTTATCGGTTTAAATTGCTTCTAATGGTGTTTTTGAAGTTAGTAGAATATCCCTTTGTGCTTTGCTTAGTTGTTTGGCCATAGATATGTGAGATAGACAAACAAGGAAGATGATAAATAGTGCATTTTAGGGTTTTTGTTAATTCTTGATTTAAAACTTAATCATATGCTATTTAATGAAATCTTAGGTGTTAATGAACCTAGATTAGTGCTTATATTGGCTTGTAATTGCTAGATGTACAAAGAAATTAATTTAAAGGAAGTTTAGAGTTATTATTCATGTAGACCCTTAAAATAGTGACCCGATACTTGATTTAATAATTTATATGGACTCTAGGGTTACTAAAATAGTTGTACGTTAAAAATTATTGAATTTTGATAACGTTGAATTTTGAAGTCTTATTTGTGAATATATAAGAGACCTATTGATGCAGTGGTCCGGGGTGAGATTAAAAGTTCTAATTAGTCTTAAATATGTTAGAGAATCATTATGGAGTAATTATGGCATTGAGTGAATATGTAGATAGAAGGGTCGTAGTTCAAAGTAACCATGGAGCCTTCAGAGCATATGTGTAGATGTAATGAAAATTTGATTTTTTTTTTGGCTTAAAAAGGGGTCATAAAGTGTCCTTAGATAGACAAAATTGGTGTTCTGGGGTTTGCGTAGCCTTTGTTTAGTATGGACTTATAACGGGACTAGAAAAGTTAGTTTATAAGAAATTACAATAGTTGTTAGTAAATGGCTTATAATTGAATAGTTAAGTGTCTTGAATGTATTTGTATAGCATATTTGCCTATTTAGTGACATTTTATAAATCGGATGGCGTAGTTATTTTACTCGAATATGCTTGTATATTGCTTATAAATTGTCTTGTATATGGTTATCCTATATATCATGTGAATTCTATTAGTGAGGTTCGTGAGTTGAGTGGCTTGAATAACTTGTTGGAGTATGATTCTATCATGTGTGCATTGTTATTTGGCTTATATTGTTATTTTGTCTATAATACTTGTAAATTATCTTGTATATGTGTATACTTCGTATGGATATTGACTCAATTTTCCTTGGAATTATAGATACCAGCGAGTATAATCTTGTATTTTGTGACTTATATTTCTCATTATCGTTATTGTGGTTGCACAACCATTTGGGGCATAGTAGTGTCGAGAAACTTCTGGCAGTATCGGGCTATCGGTCTAGCTCAGCTACTATGACCCTTATTCCCATTCTCGCTAGGGCATAATCTACTACCTCAGAGGCGTGGTTCACCTTGTTGGGGCATACTGGACCTACCTAGGAGAGTTGGGACTTAGGATTCGGGGTACATCCAGAGTACACTCATGGGAGTTATAAGGGGTTTTTGCCGGCTTATCGATATCGTAACTATTTCTTGTTGGTTTGTGGTTCGTGAGTCGTGGTTCGTGAATCGTGGTTCGTGCTCGTGATCGACGATATATCTTTTTTAGAACCTCTCGTTGTGGCATAATCTTCTACCCCAGAGGCTTGAACTACCTTGTTGGGGTATAAAGATCTACCACAGGAGAGTTAACTGTAATTGTGTTCCTTTACATGAGTTATTTAGTTATAAATCGCTTATGTATCTCGCATTACTACTTGGTTTCCTTTTCAATATGTGGAAAAGTATTATCTATTTAGTTGTTATTTTATATTGATTTCTTGTGCCTTTCTTATTGTTGCATTGCATGAAAACATTTTTGAAAAGTCCCTGAATACTTGTTCCCTCCTTTATTGGGCATACGTGTTTTGTATGCTCACCCTCGTTTCTAACATTTTTAGGTTCAGCGCCTTCAGAGTCTGAGGAGAAGAAGGCTCGAGAGTTTCATTGAGTGGATGCTTAGCTTTAGATACCTGTCTAATGTGAATTTATGAAAATTAATTGATTAACTTGGCTTGTAAACTATTTTGAAACATTATGATCTTGTGTGTATTCGTGCTTCTCTTATAGGAATGTAATAGGAAGTTAAAGTATTGTATGGCTTGATAAATAATAGTGAGTTTATAATATCTTTAATGCTTTACTTTGTTGCTTTGCTAGTTGCATGCTTGTTGAACGAAGTTAAGTTGATTGATGACTTAAAAACTAATAAAGTTAAATAGAAAATATTAGAGTGGTATGATAATTGGAGTTATAACCATAGTATTCGATGGCTTATAGTAAATGCATGCTTGTATGTTTTATCTTGTCATAGTTGTAAAGCTCGAATGTCCTTAGAGTTTTGGAAAGTCATGTAACGAAGCTTGTGATTGTTTAAGATTGTTGGAATATTATTTTGTGGCTATTTCTTCTGAGTAAGAAAAACTCCGTTCGTTTCCCTCATTTTTCGTGCCTTTGGGGTATTAAGATCGGGGCTCTGGTCTCATGAGGGATCGGGGTATTACAATGGCAACCTCCAGAGAAGCTTAGAAAAAGGGGAAGACCAAATTTTAAAAGGACAAGAGAAGTTGGGGAAATTACAACAACATCTAAGCAACAAAGATCAGTACATGCCAGGTGTTCATTGTGTCGTGAACTTGGACACAACAAAACAACTTGTCTGCGTAGAACAGGTGAAACACCTACTACAAAAAGAAGGAGGCCAAACCAAGAACAACATGAAGAGGTTAATGACTATTCTTACTTTACACTTCAATAATTTAATGCATCCTTTTTTGTCTAATTACTCATATTATATCAAAGTGAAATAATATTTGAGTGCATTACTAGGTTGCCCCAAATGTTCCTACTGTTCAAGATTCTCGGCCCACATTATCCAGCTCTAAAGACGGTGCTCGGCTATTGCCTGGGATTAATAATGCAACTACTTATTCAAGAGTCTTTGAAGACCCCCTTGCACATTGCTATATATGACTAAAATATTTATGAATTTATCAATCGCTTCTTATGTCATTTGATACATTATATATTTCCTATTTGGTTATAATGCAGGCGTTGGTGCTAGCTTGTTTCTCACGGGACTTATTTTGTGCTTCATTGTATACATTTTGACGGTCCTTGTTTCTCACGGGACTTACAATAGACTATTCTTTGCATTTGTTGCATAGTATTTTTGGCCTAAATGGCAGTTTTTGAACATCTTTTTGGGGGATTAAACTACTCACAATGTGTATAGAATGTTATCCAGTTATAGTTTAATTCATTTTTTTCATTTTGCTTATAGCCAATTATGATAGAAGGCTTGTTAGTTGAAGTACATGCACATTTTGTAAATGTAAAATACTACATATCAAATTAAATACTACCTAGAAGTTACATTACATTGTCATGTTTACTTGCATTATGCCATAAACAACTAGCATCATAAGTAGTACTATTACAAAGAGTATGATGTTCAACTTGAGAAATTTGTAATTTAAATCTATTAATTTGTCGCTCGCCGATGATGAGTTGTTCCGTGGGATGTCTTTTGTGAACCCTGCAAAGTTTTCAAATGATAGCTCTTGTTCATCGGGTATCCAAAGTGTGTAAAATGAGCATCTTGATCTCAAGCAAAAAAAATATAGTTTGAATGGATTATCTATTAATTCAGATATTCGAACAGCTGCTTTGTTTCCACGGTAACATCTTCTATTTTTGAACTTAATGATTGTTCCATTAATATCTTCCCGAAAAGTTGAGGACCTTCTTGCCGTTGATGCTCTAGACATTTGGCTTGATTTTTTGGATAATATTTTTCGCATGAATGACCTGATTCGTATCGTGAAAGACAATTTTTTTTTAGGACGTGAGTATCGTGAAAAGCAACAAAAAATGGATCAGGGATTTTGGTACCCCACGACACTATATATAGCCGTGAGGTGTTAACATAGTCGTTGGGAAAAACCCAACGATTATGTAACAATTTCTTTTTAAAAAAAAATTCAGTCCCATCCAACAGCTATAAGTGTTGGGTTTTATATGCCCTAAAGACCACTAGCACTCAGACATCTCGGTATAATGGTTATTAATCAGTTAATAAATCAGTGCATTCATTATGAGCATGATATATTCTTTCTCTTATTTGATGTATGTGTATGCAAAAAGGTTCCTTGATACAAGTGAATAGCATAGGTGCGTGGTGCTCGGCACAGAAGGTCTATGCTATGAGGCTTGGATCAAAACTATTAGTTCATAATCGAATAGTGAAGTTGGGCACTTCACTATGGTAAGATTATAATGAGAAGGTCTCCTATTTGGTAAGATGACTTACCTTTAGTCATTGGAGGGACTTTTCGGACTTCTCTTATTAGTGCATTATGATGCATTGAACGGCACTACAATAGATGCAATCTCAGTGACATTACTATCCTCATTCTTCAAGGTCCAACTAAATATCATGCTGCATATCTTGGGTAAACCAATCATGTTTTGTAGGATCATGTCTATGAAGTACAATGATATGATTATTTGTTTTCTCACAGCTTGTACATTAAGTCACAATCTTAAAGTCTTTTTTTAGATGTAGGAATCTAAGAAATTTTGGTCTCTAACCTCTATGACAGGGTACCCATCTTTTCTTGTAGATTTCCTTCTGACTATTTAGAAAAGGTTGCAAAAGGTTTTTGCACTTAATCCTTCAACCTTTGCAGTCTCCTTTAATGTAATAGCAAGTACAAGACCCCGATATGATGTAATGAGTTACATGATATAAATAACGGAGATGATATACATAGGTTCTATTGATCTTATTATGATAATAATGATCTCTATATGAATTGTAACCCATATTTTCAAGTTTATGAAAATAGTGAAGTTCTTGGTAAATAATTCACTAAAAAGGATGAAAATATGTTTAATAGATTTATGAATTTTGGAAAGAGTTCCGAATAATAATGAGTAATCGTTTCCAAATAATAATGAGTAATCGTTATCTTGTTATTTAAGCCAAGATACTGCTTGACTTTTAATAATGTTTGGATATTGTGTGGTTTTATCCATTGATAGCTACCGATATTTAGGAATATGGTAACTGTTATGTAGGCTTTTTGCACAAGCTTAAAAGAACCCGATCTCATCAAGGATTCAAACATGAAAAGAGTCAATTCAAGAAATACTATCTTGATAGAAAATGGTTTAACGGAAAAGATCTTATAGATGCTTCTATAGTTGACCCACTGATCCTGTAAAGATAGTTATAGTTGATCACCATCTTAAGGAAGATGTGTATATGGATACAAATGTACAAATGCGCTAATTCTATGGCTGATAGCATTAGTACAAGTGGGAGATTATTAGGGATATGTCCTAATGCTATAGTTAAGATGACCTGAATTAAGGTTTAATAAAAATATATTTATGTATTTTATACACTATGTTATTTCAAGGATGTTCATATTCTTCGCTTCGATATGAATGTGTACCTAATGCTTATCCGAGAAGAAAAATATTCTAAAAGTGTTTAGGATATTGCACATTTTTTTTTTTGATATGATAAACATTAAGAATCAATTCATAGCCCTTCAGATTATTCAACCGAAACTAGAATAATCGAGTATGAGTTATTATATGTTATTACATTTGATTAAAATAGTGATGTTAATGATAAATGATGGCGTGTGAAGTACCATAACAACATGATGACGTGGATTAATAGACATATGAGTGATCGTCGGTGTACGGATCATTGAATATGACAACAAATAGTGAACTGCATGATTTTAGGTTAATAGTTTATTATTTAGTTGGGACTTGTGCAAATTAATCCTCAGACTTGAGAAATTACGGCTGCCGATTATATCAGGGGCTACATTATGGTCTGGAAAATACCCGTCTTTTATAAGGTGGGTTACAGCCTTTCGCGTTTTAGTTTTGTGGCATGAACTGACAAATAATTGTCAAGATAGGATCTGTTAACCTCCAGCGTGAGGCGATGTCCTATGATATCTGAGAACGGTTGTTAAATGAGGAAGTCCTTGACCAAAGCGAGTATGAAGTGATGGAAAGGGGTTTTTCCATGGTTGTCATCTCTCGTTTCACCGGTTTAGATTTATTCATAGTATTGGAGGTGGACTTAACCATTTCATGGTCTTTTCCCGATCGGGACATTTTTAATAGAAGGATTAGACTGCACGCTAATTCTCGACGGTTAAATAGATTCATAAAAGACGTTGTCTTCATTATTGTATACATTCTCATGATACGCTCATTGCTAATGCATCTCATGAGCATAAGGGTATTTTGGTAAATGGCGGAGATATTTTTGAAATAGATAAGGAGGTTTATTGGTCCCTCATTAGTACGCGATTATGAATCTAGAAGGTTACACACTTATAATGTAACGCCACAATCCCTCACAAAACCGGGACTTCTATTAACCAAACTATACTCAACCCAAATCCAAATCCGGGCACAAAATTTTAGGGAAAACGAACAGAGTCTCCTCTGTTTATAGGACTAATCAAAAACCTGCATGCAGCAAGTATAATCATAATATAACACCCCAACTTCAATTGTCTAACTTCTCCCAGTCTCAAGGCCATCCAAGCCTTAGACAAAATATAATCATACAAGAAGGCAAATAAAAGGCAATAAAATCTATCTTTAGCTATTACATGCCAACTACTCTATCAAACCATATAAGTCCTTAATTTAATTACTATCCAACAAGCTGTACAAAGTACATACAAGACTTCAAGGGTTTCAAAACAGTGCAAAAATATACACCAAGTTCCATCTTCACAATAGCTTCTAACCACAGCAGGATAAGTAACCAACAGCACGACACACAAGGTAGTTATTCTAACTAGACCTGTAACATGTTAAAACGAGGAATGAGTAACCAAAGTTACCCAGTGAGGGAGATGATGCAGCATACCAAGGCGTGCAACATGATATGCAACAGAATAATAGTATTTCCAACACCAAATAACACAACCAAGTAAACAAGTAATTAACCACATATTAAAAGGATACGGTTCCACTTCAAGTCTTCAATCTCGTACGACGAACCATGAACTTCACGCAAGTGCCGGCAAACTCTTACTCCTCCAAGTTGGGATACTCCAGATGTATCCCAATCCAACGACCCTTTCTCCTGAGGTAGGTCCATGCCCAGTAGGTGAACCACGACTCTGGGGTAGTGGAGTATGCTCAGCAAGAAAGGGAATAAGTACCATGGTAGTTGAGGGAGCACGGTAAGCCCGACGCCGCCCGTGTTTCTCGACGCTACCATGCCCGAAAAGGTTGCGCAACTCGACACAAATTCAAGAATTCACAAGATAATATCAAACAAATACGAATAACCACGAGATAACAAATAAATGGTACATGTAACTTTATCAATTAGCTAAACCATATAATTTAAAAACAATGAAATAAACTAAGATGCACAAAAGGGTTAAGGACTCTCTCACCTTGGATCCGACTAAATATGCAAGAAAATAGCTCCGATTACCCCAACCTCCTCGAACTAGCTTGGACATGTACCCTAGCATGTTCATATGAGTTTAGCACTTTAGCAATTATCTATATTAATTTCTAACTTAATTTAACTTTTGCTTAACTCAATCCACAGCAGTAGAAGTTATATATAATCACATTTATATCATATTGTCACATAGCCCAAGAAATCACACAAATGACTCTAAAGCATTTCCTTAGTCTTGCAAGGGCATTAGCTACGTTACAATCTAACAAGTTAAACTTCCTAACTAACTTAACTTCGTTTATACCACAAGAAATATCAAGTTAAACTTTCAATCAAGAGAACTACTTTAACACTTAAATATAATTCAACTATAACATGTTCTAAAAGTCATGATCATGCTTATTTACTCAATACATCATATATAACTCAATTAAAAATCCAATATAGCAATTAAGTAGTCCAATTAACTAACTAAGCAACAAGTTTAACCAATTCATATAAATTCTAACAAAACTCTTTTCCAATTGCTTACAAATTAGGTTCTAAACTTCACGTACGATATGAAACTTCAAAACTAACTTTACCAATCCCATTTAGCCACATTTTGATACACCTAAATGCCATGAACTCACATTTCCAAGCATGATTACACAAAAACACCAAAAAGCTCCTTAAGTGATTTGAACTACAATTACCTAATTCGATTAACCAAACTACGTCATAAATATATTTTAGAGGCTTCCTAACACATCTAAGGTCATCTAGCTATTCAAACATGACAAATTCAAACTTTCGTTCCAAAGTCCCCCTTTTCAACTAGGCAATTCTACTTCCATACGAAATTCAAAACTCCAATTCTATAAACCCACCATACTACATCCCTAAGGATATCAAATGTCACCTATTAAAGCCATGAAAACCTGCTTTGGAGACAAAAGCTCGGGAAGGCCCCGAGCGATTTGAACTACAACTACCCTATTCGAACCCCAAATTCACGCAACGAAAGCACCAAAAGTGCTTCCATACTCCAAAGATACCTAAACCAAAGCCCAAACGTGCCCGGATTGCATTACGTGAAAAATTCCCTTTTTAAAGTTAACAAAATTTGCATTTTAACTCATTTTCCGGCAATTCAACCTCACGTGAGTCTTTGTCTAGTTTCACAAATGTCTAAGCACCTAAAGGAAGCCTCAATTCAATCTAATTAACAAATTATATCCCAAAAAAAAAATCCTAAATTTTCGGATTTCACTATTTACTGTACTATTCATCATCTCTTTCAATCAATCTATGCATTCTACCATAAAATTTGCTAACAAGCTACATAAGTTAGTTCTAGAGGCTCCAAATAACATATAATAAGCATTCATAACAATTTTTATAGCTATAATTGACAAATCAAGAAAATTCAACAAAGATGCAATAACTTTAAACTTCACAAAAATGAAACTTCCTTACAATTTTGTAGTTGTGGACTAGTTGTATGAGCTCCAAAATCCTTCATTTCCAGACCTAGACATCAACTTTAGCAAAATGAGTTGAAATTTTGTCTTTTCCTTGCTAAATGGTCGACGGGTTCTTGAGGCCTTTGAGCTTCTATATTTTTTTTTCTTTGTTTGGTTTGCTTTGCTTCCTATCTAAGTAACAACAAAGTCAAGCAATAAAATAATGCTAACTTAACTTGTTTTGGCACCTAGAGAAAACCAACAACAGTGGAGTTTAGTGCTTTTAAAAATAAAAATAAAAAACTTAATTATAATGTAAAGCCTATATAGGAAAACTAAAGCTCTTATACTAATCGGGTTGGCATCAATAATTTGTAGGCTTATCTAATAAAATTAGGTCTAAGCTAAATTAAGACAAAGCTCGGTTAATTTAAAATCACTCAATTCTACATTCCCGAACATGTGATGCACAAAAGGGACACTGAACGAATGCATGAAATAATTCTCTTAAGGCAAATATGGAAGCAGATAAAATAAATAAATTAAACAAGAATTATCTCCGGGCACAAGAAATATAAATCAATTAAATATAAACAAATAAAAAATATAAAACAATCATTTCTGGTAATTAGATGAAACTCACATAAATACATTTATTATTAAAAATATTACGATAGCCCGTTCAAGTCCGGACCCATTTAAATAATTATTTTTACTAAAAAAAATAATAAGTCAGCTCGTTCGGGTCCCAAAAAAAAATATAATTATTAACATAATAACTAGCTTGTTCAGATCCGGGTTCGGGCTTCCCGTTCGAACAGTAAAATAAATCAATAAAAAGCATGTAAAATAATTTAAATAAATAAAATAATAAGATAATAGTCCCGGACAAGTTATATGAATATAATTCAAATAAATAAAAATAATAATTAATTAATTAATTCTCGTAGATCAATTAAATACATTTTAAATAAAGGTAAATCGTGATAACATTAAAAATAATTATTCCCGGGTCTGGGGCTTCAAAATTCAAATAGTAAATTTAAATTAATTAAAATGTTATTGAGGTAAATTTTAGTAAATAAAATAATAAAATAGTTATTTTATGTGTTTATTTGTAGATAGAAGATTAGATTTTGGGCTTTAGAAGAATCAAGTTAAATAATTAAAGTTAGCCCAAAATAAAGATAAAACACCAAATGGCCCAAAATGCATTCTAGCTTATACATTTCACTCGGGGACACTAATTATTTTATATCTCACGTTCTAGATATGCTATGCATATACTTTCAGTGAACGAATACTAGATAAATACCAAGTAACATGAGAAAAATGAAATTTTATAAAAATAGAAGACTTGAAAATTTAACCTGGGCTCAGGTGCTACTTATTTAATTAATTGAAAATAATGTAAACCAGCACCTAATAAAATAATTTTTAATAATTTTTTTTTCCAAGGTAATTGCCTCATTTAAATTTACTAAATATTATTTGCACGTATTTCAAAAAATATGAAAATAGTGTAAATAAATGAATAAATTAACATAAATATGTAATTATAACCAAACATTTAAAGTAAACACATAAGTACATGCAAGTAGGTACTATTAGCTACATGCTGGATCTGGGTGTCACACTTTCCCCTCCCTCAAACAATTCCGTCCTCGCAATTACTTCTACTCAAAAGATTCTTGAGTAGTTGTAGAGCTGATCCTGAAATTAGAGAAGCACGATACGCAGAATACTTGCAAGAATACTCACAATAATATTACCAAGATGTCCTGTAAGAACACCAGAAGAATTCCACTGACGAAATTCCAAGCAAGGTAGCCAAATAAAGGCTCCGAGTAAAAATACCAATCCAGAAATCTGAATAAGAATCCCTCCAAATGTGATCACCACATAAGAACTCCAACATGATTGCTATACAAGAAATTCCGAAAAATACCAAATACAATTCCAGGCTAGAAGTCCGAATGAAAATACCAAAGAAGATACCCAAGGCGAATCCCAAACTGGCTTCTTGAATGACTTCTTGTTGATCTCAAATATGAAGTATATCTAGTTTTGCTGGTCCACACCTTAGAAATCCACTTCTGGCAATCTCTATAGGGGATAGTTTGCTTACCAATTCAAATGAGATTATATGTATGCATGCAATAGATAGTATGTGAAGTACATATACTGACAAATACACCACATAAAAGTATTCCTAGTCACATATTTGTTCGTCTATTACAATCATCATATTTCCCATAAGCAAATAATGTAGAAACACATTTCCACTTAAGTCACACATAATCACATAGTTATACATATCACAAAATCTTCCTATTTCACACCAATGTAACCTATAGAACATATTTTCACTTAAGCAAACACAAGTCCACATACAAGCACATACATATTCAAAACACACTTCACATGCACGCACTCGAGGTTCACTACCCACCAGACCGAGGACCCTGTCCCGGCTGAGAGCTAACTAAGCTCTAATACCACTTCTGTAACGCCCCAATTCCTCACGGAACCGAGACTTCTATTAACCAAACTATACTCAACCCAAATCCAAATCCAAATCCGGGCACAAAATTATAGGAAAAACGGACGGAGTATCTCCTATTTATAGGACTAATCAAAAACCTGCAAGCAGCAAGTATTATCACAATACAATACCCCAACTTCAATTGTCCAACTTTTCCCAGTCTCAAGGTCATCTGAGCCTTAGACAAAATATAATCATACAAGCAGGCAAATAAAAGGCAATAAAATCTATTTTTAGCTATTACATGCCAACTACTCTATCAAACCATATAAGTTCTTAATTTTAATCACTATCCAACAAGCTGTACAAAGTACATACAAGACTTTAAAGGGTTTCAAAACAGTACAAAATATACACCAAGTTCCATCTTCACAATAGCTTCTAACCACAGCAGGATAATCAACCAACAGCAAGATACACAAGGTAGTTATTTTAACTACACCGGTAACATGTTAAAACGAGGAATGAGTAACCAAAGTTACCCAGTGAGGGAGGTGATGCAGCATACCGAGGTGTGCAACAGGATATATAACATAATAATAGTATTTCCAACACTAAATAACACAACCAAGTAAACAAGTAATTAACCACATTTTAAAAAGATACGGCTTCACTTCAAGTCTTCAATCCTGTACCCGAACCACGAACTTCACTCAAGTGCCGGCAAACCCTTACTCCTCCAAGTTGGGATACTCCGGATGTATCCCGATCCTACGACCCTTTCTCCTGAGGTAGGTCTATGCCCAGCAGGTGAACCACGCCTCTGGGGTAGTGGAGTATGCTTAGCGAGAAAGGGAATAGGCACCATGGTAGTCGGGGAGCATGGCAAGCCCAACACCGCCCGTGTTTCTCGACGCTACCATGTCCGAAAAGGTTGCGCAACCCGACACAAATTCAAGAATTCACAAGATAATATCAAACAAACACGAGCAACCACCGGATAACAAATAAATGGTACATGTAAGTTTATCAATTAGCTAAAGCATATGATCTAAAAACAATGAAATAAACTAAGATGCACAAAAGGGTTAAAGGCTCCCTCACCTTGGATCCGACTAAATATACAAGAAAATAGCTCCGATTAGCCCAACCTCCTCGAACTAGCTTCGACATGTCCTTAGCGTATTCATATGAGTTTAGCACTTTATCAATTATCTATATTAATTTCTAACTTAACTTAACTTTTGCTTAACTGAATCCACAATAATAGAAGTTATATATAATCACCTTTATATCATATTGTCACATAGCCCAAGAAATCACACAAATGACTCTAAAGAATTTCCTTAGTCTTGCAAGGGCATTAGTTACGTTACAATCTAACAAGTTAAACTTCCTAACTAACTTAACTTCATTTATACCACAAGGAATATCAAGTTAAACTTCCAATAACACTTAAATATAATTTAACTATAACATGTTCTAAGAGTCATTATCATGCTTATTTACTCAATACATCATATATAACTCAATTAAAAATCAAATATAGCAATTAAGTAGTCCAATTAACTAACTAAGCAACAAGTTCAATCAATTCATATAAATTCTAACAAAACTCTTTTCCAATTGCTTACAAATTAGGTTATAAACTTCACGTATGATATGAAACTTCAAATCTAACTTTACCAATCCTATTTAGCCACATTTTGATACACCTAAATGCCATGAACTCACATTTTCAAGTATGATTACACAAAAACACCAAAAAGCTCATTAAGTGATTTGAACTACAGTTACCTAATTCGATTAACCAAATCATGTCATAAATACATTTTAGAGGCTTCCTAATACGTCTAAGGTCATCTAGCTATTCAAACATGACAAATTCAAACATTCGTTCCAAAGTTCCCTTTTTCAACTAGGCAATTTTACTTTCATACGAAATTCAAAATTCCGATTCTATAAACCCACCATACTACATCCCTAAGGATATCAAATGTCACATATTAAAGCCATGAAAACCCGTTTTGGAGACAAAAGGTCGGGAAGGCCCCGAGAGGGTTTGAACTACAACTACCCTATTTGGACCCCAAATTCACATAACAAAGGCACCAAAAGTACTTCCATACCCTAAGGATACCTAAATCAAAGCCCAAACGTACCCAGATTGCATTTCGGGAAATATCCCCTTTTTAAAGATTACTAAATTTGCATTTTAGCACATTTCTGAGCAATTCAACCTCACGTGAGTCTTTGTCTAGTTTCACTAATGTCTAAAGCACCTAAAAGAAGCCTCAATTCAATCTAATTAACAAATTATATAAAAAAAATCCTAAATTTTCGGATTTCACTATTCACTGCACTATTTATCATCTCTTTCAATCAATCTATGCATTCTACCATAAAATTTGCTAACAAGCTACATAAGTTAGTTTAGAGGCTCCAAATAACATATAATAAGCATTCATAATAAGTATTAGAGCTATAATCAACAAATCAAGAAATTCAACAAAGATGCAATAACTTTAAACTTCACAAAAATGAAACTCCCTTACAATTTTGTAGTTGTAGACTAGTTGTATGAGCTCCAAAATCCTTCATTTCCAAGCCTAGACATCAACTTTAGCAAAATGAGTTGAAATTTTTTGTCATTTCCTAGCTAAATGGTCGACGGGTTCTTGAGGCCTTTGAGTTTCTATATATATTTTTTTCTTTGTTTGGTTTGCTTTGCTTCCTATCTAACTAACAACAAAGTCAAACAATAAAATAATGCTAACTTAACTTGTTTTGGCACCTAGAGAAAACCGACAACAGTGGAGTTTAGTGTTTTTAAAAAAAAAAACTTAATTATAATGTAAAGCCTATATAGGAAAACTAAAGCTCTTATACTAATTGGGTTGGCATCAATAATTGGTAGGATTAGCTAATAAAATTAGGTCTAAGCTAAATTAAGACAAAGCTCGGTTAATTTAAAATCACTCAATTCTACATTCCCGAACATGTGATGCACAAAATAGACACTGAACGAATGCATGAAATAATTCTCTTAAGGCAAATATGGAAGCAGATAAAATAAATAAATTAAACAAGAATTGTCTCCGGGCACAAGAAATATAAATCAATTAAATATAAATAAATAATAAATATAAAACAATCATTTCTGGTAATTAGATGAAACTCACATAAATACATTTATTATTAAAAATATTATGATAGCCCGTTCAGGTTCGGACCCATTTAAATAATTATTTTTACTAAAAAAAATAATAAGTCAGCTCGTTCGAGTCCCAAAAAAAATATAATTATTAACATAATAACTAGCTCGTTCAGATCCGGGTTCGGGCTTCCCATTCGAACAGTAAAATAAAACAATAAAAAACATGTAAAATAATTTAAATAAATAAAATAATAAGATAATGGTCCCGGGCAAGTTATATGAATATAATTTAAATAAATAAAAATAATAATTAATTAATTCTCGTAGATCAATTAAATACATTTTAAATAAAGGTAAATCGTGATAACATTAAAAATAATTATTCCCGGGTCTCGGACTTTAAATTTAAATTAATTAAAATGTTATTGAGGTAAATTTTAGTAAATAAAATAATAAAATAGTTATTTTATGTGTTTATTTGTAGATAGAAGATTAGGATTTGGGCTTTAGAAGAATCAAGTTAAATAATTAAAGTTAGCCCAAAATAAAGATAAAACACCAAATGGCCCAAAATGCATTCTAGTTTATACATTTTACTCGAGGATACTAACTATTTTATATCTCACGTTCTAGATATGCTATGCATATACTTTCAGTGAACGAATACTAGATAAATACCAAGTAACATGAGAAAAATGAAATTTTATAAAAATAGAAGACTTGAAAATTTAACCTGGGCTCAGGTGCTACTTATTCAATTAATTGAAAATAATGTAAACCAGCACCTAATAAAATAATTTTTAATAATTCTTTTTCCAAGGTAATTGCCTCATTTAAATTTACTAAATATTGTTTGCACGTATTTCAAAAAATATGAAAATAGTGTAAATAAATGAATAAATTAACATAAATATGTAATTATAACCAAACATTTAAAGTAAACACATAAGTATATGCAAGTAGGTACTATTAGCTACATGCTGGGTCTGGGTGTCACATATAAGCATCATGAATAAGTTCACCGGAAGCTTGTATAATGTGGTTGATGGCTTTAAGGTGTTAAGAGTCATCTATGTTGATATTTAGGCCAAAAGTATAATTTTGAAAAGTTTTGGGGTCAAATTGTAATTATCAAAACTATTGGGGCCAACTACAAGTATTAAAAGTTGTTTCAATATATTTTAATTGAGATTATAAAGGACAAAAAGTTTATATATATATATATAAAGGGTTTTTATATATATATGTGTTATGATGATGTAATTTGTGAAATGTCACGTTATCATTCTAGTCGTCAAAAGAGAATTGCAAATTAGTGACTAGATATGTACATGTGGCTTATGCATGTAGAGATTGATGACTATGATAGTGCATATCATCAATCCTAGTCATTTGAATTTGAATTGAATGGCTAGGATTAAGTCTTGAATAAAAACAAATTAATCCTAACCTTTACTTTTGAAGATAAGTGCTTTTTGCCAAGTGTCAAGAGAGAGAATAAAGTTAATATTTGGATTGCAATGATTACAATCCTAGGATTTGCATGGTTTTGTATAACTTTAGAAGAAATCAATTTTGATTGGCTATCTAATAAAGTAAGATTGGAATATATATATATATATATAATTGTAAGAGTTATATATATATAATTGTAATGATTGTAATCTTGAGACATGCATGGCTTGTCTTGAGAAAGGTAGCAATTGTGATTGGCTACTTATTATTATAGTTCATATTAATATATATATCATGATAACTCTCTCTCTCTCTTGCACCATGAAACACACACAACACACATACACTAAGAAGAGATAGAACAACTTCACCTTCTTCTCTTGGTGTTTTTGGCCATTGCAAGTTGACGGTCAAGCTTTTACAATTTTGTGAACAACCGTACACTTATAGCTTCATATCTTAGAAGTATACTAGCACATTTTCTTCTAAGATTGGGTAAAGCTTTGGATGTTTGTGGACCAACTAGACCCTTCAAGTTAGAAGTACTCCATAGCTCTAACTTCAAGCTTCATCATCTACAAAGTTGTCTACAAGAGGTATACCTTTGTACCTCATTTTTCTTTATATATATATAGTTGATATATATGTTGAGCTTTTATAGTTTATGGACATTGATAGAATAATACATGTTGATGTTAGCTAAAATTTTGAAATATGATATTGTCTATTTCGGCCCTAGCTAGTTATCCATGTTTGCATTCTTCGATCTTGAATCCAACTATAGTGTATGTAGTGACATGTTCTCTAGGAGTTGGCTATTACCTTTCAGAAGCTCCATGGTACTTTAAGGAAATTTCTGTTTTATACACTGATGCAGGTAAGGTAGAAGTTCTTAAAAACTTACTCTTTTATAACTTCTGAAAATAATCCCTCATTAATGGATCATACCATCATTTTCCAAGTTTCTTAGCAAAATACTTATTAGTACCCTTTGTTTCTTAGAATGATGGAAATTCCACTTTTGTTCTTCTAGAAAAATTCATTGAAACTACACATCTTGAACTTACAACCTCAGCCAGGAAGTTAATCAGTTCAACACTCAAGCTAGACACCCTATATGTGAATGTGCCTTATACTGGGCTTTCCAACCCAATCACATGTCTTAAAGAATCTTAAATACTGATCTTAAAGGCATTTGTTGTCAAGATCCATGTGGCTGTTTCAATAATACTCAATCGCGATATGAGAGAAGTTTTGCAACTCAACATGGATTTACTCATATCTAATAAGTGTGATTTTGTTTCTTAGATACACTATTCCTTTGAGGAATGACAGGTGCATCCTACTAAGACAAATTCTCTGTTGTATATGATTACCAACCGAACTCACCCAAGAGGACTATTCCTTTTTGCTCTGGTGTGCTCATGGATCTACCACATACACCAATGTGCACCAATCCAAACCTTCCTTATCCTATGCCTTATGAAATAATATGACCTTTCGGACAAGTTTCCTTTCAAACTAGATTCATATTAAGCCTATGGTTTGATATCTAATGAGCCCAAGGGCTCATCCTCAATCCAAACTCTGAACCCATCTAGGTTCATATAACCTTAATCATAGGTCTTACAAGTACTGGTTTATGGTGAACAAAATCAATCTAAAAGAAATTTAGAGAATTTTAGAATAATTGCATGTTAGAAAAAGAGATAAGACAAAAATCATGCAGATTCTAGACTTTGAATAAAACTTCCATAAAATGAATAAAATACTTGAAAGTTATCAAAACGGTACTTTAAAACAATTGACAAAAAAAATAAATTAAAAATTGTAAATAGTCTGGAACATGATAAAATTGTCTTCATAACAAATCTCTAAACAATAAAATTGTTTTCTAACAACACTTGCCCAAGCCATCACTCTTAAGCCAACTTCCAAAGCGATTCCTTCTTTATTTAGTCTCCTCGTTACCCGAAACTCCTACATAACAATGCAGTCACTATTAGTGGTTCTTGATTCTACTATCTATGATTCTGTAGAATCAACCACTACAATAGTTTCAATGATGTAAGTAAAGTCTGCACCTTTATTTTTCTTGGCTAGGTACTTAGGGCAGTCTTGCTTCCAATGGTCTTTCTGGCCACATTCAAAGCACTTCCCCTTGGGTTTTCCTGTACCTTTCTTGTGTTTCTGCTGATGCTTTGCCCCATTATCAACCTGGCCATTCCCCTTCTTATTTTCTTGCTTGCCCTTTTTTCAAGACTTCTTCCTTTTCAGGTTTTGTCCAAAAGTGGATGCTTGGGCTATATGGGCTTGACCTTTGGGCTTCATGATTGCCTCGGCTGCCTGAAGTTCCTTCATAAGCTCAGTGAGCCCCATGTACATTTTGCTCATATTGTAATTGAGCTTGAACTGGGGAAATGATTCAGGTAGTATCTTGAGAATCATATCGACCTTGCTGCCATTTATCAATCTGGGCCCCCAAGACTTCTGCACGATTAAAATTGTCCATCATCTTGAGAACATGTTCTCTGACGGACGTACCTTCCACCATCTTAGCCGTCATGATTTCCCTCATAACAGCTTGTTTAGCAGACCTATTCTTATATGAGAACATCTCAGATAACAAGGTCATGATGTCTTTAGCAGTGTCTTTCTTCTCGTGTTGTAAAAGCAGCACATCAAACATAGAGGCTAGCATATAGCACTTGGCCATGCCATTTTCCCTCTGCCACTTATCATGAGCCTCTTTCTCAGCATCAGTAGAGTCATCTTTTAGTATAGGACATGACTCAGTCAAAATATACTTATACCTATTAGTTGTGAGTAGTATATCCAACTTCCTCTTCCAATCATTAAAATTCAGACCAGTCAACTTGTCATTAGACAGAATGGCCAAAAAGGGATTGAAAGATCCAGTCATCTTAATCTAGATATACAATATAATTAAGAATGAGCAATTTATGTATGACAAGCACATGTGAACAACATGCATGAAAATATGACATTAAGAATTCATGAATGCATATGCACAAACATAGATGACCCTTTAAACTATGACTAGTGCCCTTAGTGATTACTCTACCACTAATCAGTTTGGCTTCTTAAGACCCGATATCACTTACTACGAAAGGAGGTTACTACCTATCTCGAATCTAGTGTAAGCAACCTTCCTTATGTGCCTTTTCTAGATAACCTAGACTAGAGCCTCTGAAGGGAGGTTACCCCAATCCTTATTATCTATAAGATGTCCTATAGCTCATAACTCCATTGAAGGATAGCCGCACAACTAGCATCTTTAATGTGAATTCCTAATTTGGGATGATTCTGCTAAATCTAAACAATGCCACCCTCCAAAAAGAGGTTAATGACACTATCTTTTAGCATAATCCGAATATGAAAAGCCGTGGGATTTCCTAGTTCCCTCTCCCACTCAATTATTAAAACAAGGGTTTCTAATTATGTGATTTTTGCTTAATACTTTATTTTGTCTGAAAAACCTCTAAGTATACTTCAAATCACATAGTCTTAATCTGGGTTGTCATCTTTACCCTAGGTTTGGCTTTCATGAATCTTTTAGTTAAGTCTAGGTTTCTAAGGAAAAATAATATCCATGTAATTTTTTCTTAACCAATTTTTAATTAATCTTTAGACTGTAGTATTACTAGTCTAATTTCCAATATTGATAATTACCTTGACCAAAAGCTTTAACAATCACAACAATGGAAAATGCTTGTAATTCATTCACATATATATTATTTAATGCTAGTACATTTATAATTATGTACAAAACATAACTTACTACAAATTGTTTCTCTAGCATTTTAGACAAATAATATATATATGTATAATACATATTTGAAATAAAACAAAAAATTATGCTATGCCACATAATTTCACAAACTTCTATTTCAAATATATAATGTCATACAATTAGAACAAATAAATTATGCTAAACCACATAATTTCACAAATTTGTATTTCTGGCATTAAAATAAAATAATGCTTATACAATAATAAATTTTGCAAGAAAACATAATCTCTCATTATTGTAAAAAGATAAGACTTTCCATATTTAAACTATGCAAAACAACACAAATAATTAAAAAACTAAAAAAAAAAAATAGGACCATACTACATGCATGGCCACTCGTGGCTCATGCGCGGATCCCCACACACGCAGGCCCCCTCCCTATTTTGTTGTTGTTGTTGTTTGGTTTAATAAGGATTAACTTATTGTGGGTAAGTTTCCGATCATCTTCCAAAACCAAATTTGTAATAAATATGAAAATCTAAATTTTAGGAATCTTACCATAAAACGCCAGGTAAACCTATTTCATTAAAATTTCTTATTTAAATGTGATCTTCTATTAATTGTATTTCTTTTTAAATTACTTTACCAAACAAGTAATTTACCTTAAATACAATTACTACCATAAAATCACATATAGAATTAATTACAAAATAATTCTAAATTATGTAAAAACAAATTACAACATAAAAATTCTTGTATCTATGATCAAACACAAATCTTAACTTTTTCTAGTGTTCATGTAATTTATAAGTTTCTATCATCCAAGAATCAAATTATTTTTAACTGTTCTTAACTATTTGCATGTTAAATTCGCAGTGCCTCTGATACCACTAAAGGAAAACGGGGTTAAGTTACATGATTCATATTCAAAAATTTCTATGAACATGGTGGAAACAATCATGTAGGATCTTACTGCAATTAAACATATAATAGTAAGACAAAAAATAGTTTACAATTTAATTCCCAATTGAAACAAGGATCTAGGCATACCTGTTGTGAAAAATTATGCAAGGACACAAAATACCTTGATCTACAAGCCTAGGAGATATTGCTTCCACTCTTTCACTTTGATCTTCTCCTCTATGACCAACACCTTTCTAAAGTATAATCTAGTTGTGGGCTAGATTTTGCTAAACTAAAAGATATAAACTAGAATTGAGTTTCTTCACAAAGGCGAAGCTTACTCAAGAGAGAGAAGAGAAATTTCAAAAGAGATGGTGTGTGGAACATCTTTCAGAGTTAGAGAAGATGTATGTTTAAAGGCAGAAGATCTAGAGAAAAATTCTTGAAATTCCGATGTGGGATTTGGTCAGAGAAAAGTCCAAATCTCTTCCACAAGTAATTTCTTATTTTTTTCTCCTTATTCCTACTTTTCCTCCTCATAGCTGATTTTCATAAGGTGGGTGGGTTCCACCTCTTGCATCCAGCTTTGTCTTATGAGCCATGGTCCTGGTTCAGCAAGCTTGTTCCAATTTAATTTAATACTGACAATAATTAAAAAATAGAAATCCCTTTCCATAAAATAGAAAGTCTATTTTCAAATATCTAATTGCCAATAAATTAAATACTCTTTGATTAATTCCAAAAATCTAAATCCAAATTACTATTTAAGAATAATCTTTTTTTTCTAATTGTGAAAAAATTATCTTAAATATCTCAACAGTTTTCTAGACTTTAATTAATCAATTAATTGCATAATCCAATATCTTGACAATTCTCAAAATAGAAACTCATTCCCAAAATGAAAAGTCTACTTTGATTCTAACTGTCAAAATATTACATCCTCTCTCACAATAATATATCTTACTAAGTTTAGATACTTAACAAGGTAGATGACTAGAAGAGGGACCAAAGACATAATTAATCTTTCTTCTGGAAATGAATAAAATATTCTCACTAGTCCCCTAGTAATACTTTACCATATCAACCAAGTTTATTCCACTAAAAGACTTCGACTGCATTGAAGAATAATTACTGTAAGTACAGGAGTCAGTAAATCTATATATGATGATCTGTCTTTTGACCAACTAAGTATTATATTAACCATAATGCCCCTCTATACTCACTTATAGCCAAAGATAGGTTCCCAAAGTGTACTATCACCTCTTTGACTACATCTTGTCTTCTTAGAACCTCTGATCCACAATCCAACCATCCTCCTGAAGTTATCCACTTATCTAAGGAAGCTACCCTTAAGTGTAACATTCAACACCTCAAGTGTTACTACGGCCACAGATTCAGGATGATCTAGTTTGGATCATTCTAAGGGAGTGATTAATATATAAACTCCTTACTGCATATGCACGTTTCTTCTAATCAAGTCCTATACCCAAACCACAGAGTAGGTGATCTACCTATTAAGACCACACCCATAATGGATCAAAGTGCAAGCACTCAACTTCGTCGGTTCATCCACATATGTTCAAGATTAAGAGTTATGGTCTACTTAAAAGCTTGTAGGTTTAAGTGAACTCTTTCTTTGATAGTACGTATTTAGAGTCTACACCTACGGGGTCCGTCCAATGCATACACATGCATAAGCGTACTAAGTCTAGAACAAATCCATGATCAAGACAGATCACCTTTCTTCAAAGGGAACTTATTCCACTACGACTTCTACCATAGTAAAGTGCCCAACTCTACTACTTAGTCATGGACAAAGTTATTTTGTTTATTCAAGTGATCATGCCTTAGACCTTCTGTGTGTAACCACCCTACACCTAAGTCACTCCTTGAAGCAAGGACCTTATAATTGTCGGGATTGGATGACCTAAAGACCACTAAACACTAAGATATCTCAGCATAATGGCTATTAATCAGTTAACAAATCAATGCATTCATTATGAGCATATTATATTCTCTCTTTCTTATTTGATCTATGTGTATGCAAAGATGTTCCTTGATACAAGTGAATGACATAGGTGCGAGGTGATCCGCACAAAAAGTCTATGTTGTGAGGCTTGGATCAAAACTATTGGTTCATAACCGAATAGTGAAGCTGGGCACTTCATTATGGTAAGGTTATAATGAGAAGGTCTCCTATTTGGTAGGATGATTTACTTTTAGTCATTGGAAGGGCTTTCCGGACTTCTCTCATTAGTGCATTATGATGCATTGAACGGGACTACAATAGATGCAATCTCAGTGACATTACTATCATTGTCAGATAACCAAAAACATCTTAAGCTATTAAGTGATCAATGTTTTATATCATGAGCGTATGTGGATGTATCAATGTATCCTAGGACGTGTTTTGATTCACTATGGGTGAGATCTTGTAATAGGGTCAATAACTCGGTGTTTTGGACATATGGACTAGATCTATTAGAAGATATACATATGAGTCATGATTTTATGCTATCTTAATTGATAGTAAGCTACTCGCTTGGAGTTATCTATATAATCATCCAGAATCTAAGATCTTAGTACTGTAACGCCCCGATCCCTCATGAGACTAAGACTTCTATTAACCATGCTATTCTCAACCCAATTTCAAACCCGGGCACAAACATTTAGGAAAAACGGGTGAAACTTCCCTTGTTTATAGGACTATCAGGTTTCCTGCTCACAGAATATTTTACCACAACCCCATAACCAATCTCCTTAACAGTTCCATCCCTCTTTACCATCAAATGCAACAACTCCTCAAGGCCATCCAAGCCTTGGACCTCAACAAAAGACCACAACAAGCATGCAAATAGTCATAGAATTATTAAGTCATGAGATTGGTTATCATACCACTCTAATACTCTCTACTCAATCTACTTAAAGACTAAATCCTTCAATCATCTTCCGTCTCAATTCACACAAGCATGTAAGCAAATTAGACAATAAAGTAAATCCCTAAATTATTACATGTCGGAATACTAGGTTAGCCTTTACTTGTTACATTCTTACAACAACAAATATATACAAGGTATCCAGGCCTCAAAAGAGCATAATTATCACAAATCTACATAAAACGATCAACTAAGGCTAGGACATCTACTCAAAGAGACTTTCGAGCTTTCTTTTCCTTAGGCTCCAAAGGCATTGAACCTGAAATAGTTGGAAAGAGGGAGTGAACATACTAAACACGTATGCCCAGTGAGAGAGGGAATATTTAATTGGGAAAATTTTTGAAAGGGTTTTCGTGCAATGCAACAATTAATAATATGGGAGATTAATAGTACGAGACTATTGTGCAATTAACAATTAAGCATTACGCAACAAGGAAGATAAATAACACCATAAGACAAGTATATAAGGTAATCATGAGAACACATTATCAATACAAACAATAATTCGAAACTAATCAACACACATAAGGAACATAATCAAAGGTAACCCTCCAATGACTTAGGGCCCAAGTGAGAGTTACACAAAAAGGATACTAGGTAACTTTCCAAGGACTTAGGGCCCAAGCGAGAGTTACACAAAAAGAATACCAGTTGACCTTGAGCTCGTACCACGAACCACGAACAGAAATCCCGAAGAATAATGTCACTGATAACGATAAGTCGGCATCCCCTTATAACTCCAAGTTGGGTGTACTCCGGATGTACCTTGAAATCCTACGACCTAACTCTCTAAAGACTTAGGGCCCAAGTGAGAGAGGGACTGAGCAACCATGGTAGCCGAGGTATACCGACAAACTCGATGTCACCCGACTTCCCCGACACTACCATGCCAAATGGTTGCGCAACCAAGATGCAATGCACTCAAGATGATAACAAATAAGATAACCAATAATGGTATAATCGAGGGATAACAAAGTAGGTTGCCCCCACACACAATATATAATCATTAAGCACATACTATTTTAACAATTATATAGGGTATTCTGGTAAATGACGGAGATATTTTTTGGAATAGATTAAAAGTGTTTAATGATCCTTCATCGCTATACGGTCATGAATAGTCAAGTAAAAATTCAACAGATTTGTTCACTAAAGCTTTACCAACAAAGATAATAAAGGACATACTCAGAAGTGTAGAATGCATCGTCTAAAAGATCTCTCACCATGACTCATGTTGCAATGAGGGGGAGAAGATATTGATGCACTGTACTCTTTTTCTTTCACCAAGGTTTTTCTCCCATTAATTTTTTCCTGGTAAGGTTCTAATAAGGCAAGGCAAATATGTTTGTTATGATAGAAACATGTCAAGCCAAAGTTCTTTTCATGGATGAACTTCAAGTGGAAGTAAACCAGATGTTCATCGAAGATTGATTTTCGTCAACTCAAATAATACTCTTGATATACTCAAATAAAGGGGAGACAAATACGCACTGTACTCTTTTTCCCTTCGGCTAGGTTTTATCCCATTGGGTTTTCCTAGCAAGATTTTTAATGAGACAGTGGTGGAGCTTATAATAAGAAATGTACTCTTTTTTCTTAGCAAGTTTTATCCCACTGGGTTTTCTTGACAAGGTTTTTAATGAGACATATTCTTGTAATGAATATCCAATGAGAAATGTTATGAAATATCAATTGGTGGATATTCAATATCGATGTAAGCAACTTACAAATAACATGCAAGTAGCAGTATAAGTAGCTTATAACCATCTAGTTTGCAACCAACCTGCATCAGCAGCTTGCAGTCTGCAGCCAACGTTTGCAGCAACTTATATTGCATAAGCATTTGTGCAATTAGGAGCTTCTGAAACTCTATAAATATATAAGTTCTATTGAAATATAAATCATTCATAAATCAATAACAGTTTCAGTTTTGTCTATACTATTTATTATCTTTTCATTTATTTTATAACAAAACCACCTGGTTTTTTAATAGGGAAAATATCACGTAATCCCCTTTTGATATGTGAAACTATCACCCTACCCTCATGTGTTCTTAAAACTTCAAGAATACCCCCTGTATTATTAGAAATCATCACACTACCATTTTCATGTCTTTTTTAAACTATTAAATGTCAGTTTTGCCATTTTATAATACATATATATATTTTTTTTCTTTTTTTCTTTCATTTTTAATTCTTTACCACTAAATAAAAAAATTAAAAAAAAAATCATCTCCCCCACCACCCCTCCACGCCCACCTCCCATACCACCCCTACCCCTACCCCTACCCCCACCCCCACCCTTTCTCCTACCCCATGCTGCTCCGTCGGAGCAGTAGTGAGATATGCTGCTCCGACGGAGCAGCGCGGCTGCTGCTCGTTGGAGCAGCTGCAACAGCCTTCGACGAGTAGCAACGTGCCACAATGCTGCTCATCGGAGCAGCAGCAGGGGGTGGGGGTGGTGTGTGGGGTGGGCGTGGGAGGGGTGGTGGTGAGGAAGATGAATATTTTTTATTTAGTTGTAAATAGTTAAAAACGAAAGAAAAAAAAAAGAAAAAATATATGTATTATAAAGGGCAAAATTGACATTTAATAGTTTAAAAAAGACATGAAAGGGGTAGTGTGATAACTTTCTAATAACACAGGGGGCATTCTTGAAATTTTAGGAACACAGGGAGTAGGATAATAGTTTCATATATTATATAGGGGTTATGTGATATTTTTCCTTTTTAATATTGTACATATACTGTACATACGTTTGAAAGTTCCACATGGTATAAACACTACTCACGATTGCAGCATAAAGAATGATTTTTTTATGATTTCCGCAATTAATACAAAATAGTGGCAAGAATTCATAGCAATACACTAATTGGTTATTTGGCATATTAATCTATAACATTACATGATTAAGAAATAGAATTAACATGTAAATATAAAATCAACAGTTAAAAGCTACAATCCGCTGACAATCTTAGCTTAGCAAGATAGGAATGAAAAACTACAATACGCTAACAGCCTCAACTTAGGACGCAGGGAAGAAAAGGTTATTCCGCTAGACAACAGGTTTGAAATTTAGTCAATAAGATTCTTCTAAAAGTAGGTATTTATCGAAAGTATTGATATTCTCAGTCCCTCAATTACACATGTTTTTAAATATTTTATTCTTATGAGTGGCCCGCCTACCTATAGGGTTCTTTTCGATCTTATACCCAGGTTTTGGTACACTTCACACCAAGTCAATCTTGATGAAGTAAAAAGTAAAATCCATTCAATCATTCAAGTCGTATCTGCATTTATCTTATAAAAGATTAATAAGAAGATAACAGAGTAGTTAATTCTCAGTTTCCTCAAAGTATGTGGTTTATTCGAAACCTTATTCCACTTCTGTTTTGATTTTGCATTCCTTAAATTATTTAACCAAATCTACATATGGAATCATATTCGACAGATTGCAAAATTAGTCAATTGCAATTGGAAGAGTGATCTACACCATGTAGAGACAAATAACCTTTTCTCATTATAGCAATTTTGTTCTAGTATAATTTACAATCAAGAGAAAAACTTTTTGATCCTTAAAGTTTTGTAAAAATGCCCAACTGGTCCCTGAGACTTTGAAAGTACCCAGAAAGGTTCCTGCTGTTGGTGACAGTTAATGGTCAAACTGCTATAATTTTTCCAAAATGACCTTTTCCAAAATGGTGCTTATTTGGCAGCCAAGAACATGGAAAAATTTCAGCCAAAATTCACCATTTCTCACCAAATTTCACCTGCCCAACCACAACAAAAAAAAAAACCACCCTGAAAATGTCTATTTACATCTAATCCTATTTTTCTGCTTGGCTAGTGCGTAGTAATCTACAATTGCACCTGAATCTCATGTAGCATATTTCAGCTTGTAGGCCAGAGAATTGGTGTGGTTAATCTTCTATGAACTAGGAAGTGTATCAACTTCTGAGGTTTTTGATGAAGATGTTCAAGAATGGCATTAGATTATGTCGAACTGAAATTTAAACTTTGCAGAAAGAAAGAACATTTTGAGAAAGCCTAGTTACAAACTTAGGCATGGAAACTCGACATATAAGTAAAGTCCTATGTTAAGAAGTAAATTTAGCAGGAAGCAAAGAGACTATCCGCAAATGTACCGTATGTTCCAACATCATGATATAGATTTGCAGCATACCGATTCATATTCACAAAAAACAAGATGGAGAGATTAATGCGGACGTTAATCATAAAATCAAAGCAGGATGGACGAAGTGGAGAAATGCGTCAGAAATCTTTTGTGATAAAAAAATACCACTTAAGTTAAAAGGGAAGTTCTATAAGATAGTCATTAGGCCTGCAATGGTATATGGTTCGGAGTGTTGGGCAGTAAAATATCAATAAATTCATAAAATATTGGTGGCTGTGATGAGAATGTTGAGATGGATGTGTGGTAAAACTAAAAAGGACAAAATTAGGAACGAGGTGATACGTGAAAGAGTAGGAGTGGCCCCGATTGAAGATAAGATGAGAGAAAATCATCTGAGATGGTTTGACCACGTAAGGAGACGACCTGTTGAGGCGCCTGTTAGAAGGTACGAAAGTTTAGAAATAATACACCATAAGAAGTGTAGAAGTAAACCTAAGTTACTTGGACAGAGACAATTAGACGAGACCTTGCATGTATGAATCTCATAGAGGAGATGACTCTCGATAAAAAAAAATGACATCGCATGATCCATATAGCCGACCCCACTTAATGGGACAAATCTTAATTTGATTTGGTTAAGTTAGATGTATTTGTGAAAATTGGCAGTTGCATACAAAAACATGAGAATTATATAGGTCATGATTCTAAGAAAGTTTTGCTAGGAGGAGCCATTTTACTTGAGCATTACATTCTTGACCTCAGTGAAATTTTGGTTGGATTTTGACCAACCGCCACGGCCAAAGTTATTATATGCTATGCAGTTCCTGTGTGTCCGACGAAGAGTTTTGACATATACATACATGATCAAACAATCAATTTTTCACAAACAAAACAAATAAACCACTAACACAGCAAAATAAACTACACAAACAAAACAGATGAACCACACACTAACACAGCAACCACACGTGCACACACGCACACCGATAAGGCCTGAGCGACAGAGATCATTTATTAAAAGAAAAAAAAAAGCAAAAAGAGAAAAACAAACATCTTCAACAACACAACACTATAAGGTCATCCTCAATGGGGACTCTAAATTAAGAGGTTCTAAAATTTAATTTAAAGTCCATTAGCAATTTAGAGCCCCATATAGAGCCCCAAGTGTTTTTTAGGAGCTCTAAAAAAAATTCATCTCCAATGAGGGGCTTTATATTATGTTAAATTTAATTTTACAAACTAATTGAATATATGTTATTTTTTCTTGTGTGTTAATTTTCTTTTGATAAATTATTATTGACATAATCATAATTTTTTTTACGAACATTTGGACCAAAAAATTATTTAATTGACAATGGTAAAAATTATTGAATTATGATGACGTTTAATTATACTCGATTTGTATTTTTTAATTTTATTATATTCTCTTTTGTGAATTAATTTATATTTAATTAAAATTAAAATCTCTGATCCGAATAACATCCATTAGGTTGAATTTTCTTGATTCAATCTCAACCGTCCATTTCTTATTTCTATCTCAAGTCTCTTATCCAAATAACACCCATAGGATTAGATTTTGTAAAAATCAATTTCGTTCGTACGTTTCTTATCTTTTATCTCAAATCTCTTATCCAAATAACACCAATTGGATTGAATTTTCTAAAAATCAATCTTGTTCGTACGTTTCTTATCTCTTATCTCAAATCTCTTATCCAAATAACACCCATTGGATTGGATTTCCTTAAAATCAATCTCGTCCGTTCATTTGTTATCCTTTATACATTCATTTTTCTATATAAGTTAGGTCCTCAAATTATTTAAATAATAAATTACCACTAAAACTTAAATTTACAAAGTGTACAAGTTGAATCCAAATTATGAAATTTTTAAAAAAAATTAAAAACAAAGGATTTAAAAAAAAATAATCACAACCATTTAAAAAAAATTAAAAACGAAGGATTTAAAAAAAAATTAATCCCAATCATTTAAAAAAAATAAAAACAAAAGATTTTAAAAAAAATTAATCCCAACTATTTAAAAAATAAAAAATAAAGGATTTAAAAAAAAAAATTAATCCCAACCATTTAAAAAATAAATTAAAAACAAAGGATTTAAAAAAAAATTAATTCCAACCATTTAAAAAAAATTAAAAACAAAAGATTAAAAAAAAAATTAATCCCAACCATTTTTTTAAAAAAAATTAAAAACAAAGGATTTTAAAAAAAAATAAATTCCAACCATTTAAAAAATAAATAAAAACAAAGGATTTAAAAAAAAAATTTAATCCCAACCATTTAAAAAACAAATTAAAAACAAAGGATATTTAAAAAAAACAATTAATCCCAAGCATTTAAAAAACAAAATTTTAAAAAAAGAAAACCCTACATATAAAACCCATCATCTCCCCCATTTTCCACTCACTCACTGTCGCGCTTCATTTTCTCTGCACCCCACCCCACCCCACCCCACCCCACCCCACCCCACCTCCCCTCTCTCCCCCCCTCCCTTCCCTGCTGACGCAGGCACCCCAGCCTACCCCACCCCACCTCCCCTTTCTAACTCACCGCCTGACACGCACTCACACACCCCACCCCACCCCTCTTTCCCCCCTTTTCCGCTGACGCACGCCCTTTTTTTGCATTTTTTTTTTTTGATAAATGTTGATTATTTTTTCTGTGTGTATATATATATATATTTGCAGGTGATTCAAGAATAAATTGCAAAAAAAAGGTAGATCTAGAGCATGAATCTTTTTTTTTTTTTTTTTTTCTCCTGACTGATGCAAATTTTTTTTTTTTGCTATTTGGGTATATTTGCTTGAAATGATTAATTGTTGAAGTTGAGTGTTAGATTTTTTTTGCTTGAATATATAGAAAATCCAACACCCAACGGCTATATTTTTTTTAAACGTTAAACTGAAATTGCAACGGTTGAATTTTTTTTTTTTTTCAGATGTTTGTACTTTTTTTTTTTGTCCTACTTTTTTTTTTTTAAGTCAGATCTGACATATTGGTATGGACTGTAAAATTTTTTGTCTTTTTCTTAAGGCTCCATTTTGTTAAACAAATTTATTAAACAAAATGAAATTTGGGCTCTATTTTTGGTAAAATCTGTTAAATTTAACACAAAAGTAACAATTTGTAACAATTTGGAACCCTATAATAAATATTGATGTTATCTTTTTGCTTCAAAAAGTTCTATATTTATAAAAAAATTGTAATCATTATATTTTAGAGTTTATATTGAGCTTGACCTAAGTGAAGCTAGATAGCAAAACGAGTAATTAATCATAACATTCCATCATAATATCTTGTCTTGATTACTAGGCAGTGCTCTCCAGTCCGTTGTTCCTGGGAGAACAAAACAAATCGAATTAAGCAAAATAACAGAGAAGTTGGCAACCAAGTTGGAAGACATATTTAACAAAAATATCAATCTAAGTTATAAAATCGACGAGGAAGACCCATCTACTTGGTTGTTTTTGTGCTCTGCTCGTCTATTTAATTGCGGCGGCGTTTAGAAGGATCTGCCACCAAAAAAAAAAAAAAAAAAAAAATTAATTGTCATGTCATGATATATGGAATAAAGAAGAAAAATACATTAATGTTAGGCAGAAAAAAAAAAAAAAAAAACACCTTCAATCCCATGGACTACCCTATAAATATCACCCGCTAACCTGTAACAAAAAGGATCGCCATATTATTATCTAAAAAAATCTAAACTTTTTCACATATGAAGAAGTAATTAGCAGATGAAATCAGAAAAAAATTACAAACAAAATGAAAAGACCCCCAACATATTATCATTATTATTAATATTACCCCATAAATATCCCCCCCGCTAAATTGTGACAAAAAAGGATCGCCATATTATTATCTAAAAAATCCAAACTTTTTCACATATGAAGAAGTAATTAGCAGATGAAATCAGAAAAAAATTACAAACAAAATGAAAAGACCCCCAACATATTATCATTATTATTAATATTACCCCATAAATATCCCCCGGCTAAATTGTAACAAAAAAGGATCGCCATATTATTATCTAAAAAAATCCAAACTTTTTCACATATGAAGAAGGAATAAGCAGATGAAATCAGAAAAAATTACAAACAAAACGAAAAGACCCCCAACTTATTATCATTATTTTTTTTTTTTGGCTAAGCCAGTAAGAAATATTTCATTCCACTACGAAAAATATGAGTACATATAAACGAAACCAAACCAAATCAAACCAAACTAAACTAAACATTGTCCCACTAGGTGGGGTCGGCTATATAGAACATGTCACGCCATTCCTTCATGTCGAGAGTCATATCCTCTATAAGATGTAGGGGACGCCCCAATAGTAATATCATTTTGTCGCAAATCCATGTGAAAGATCCTACATGTTTTACACTAGCTGTCGACTGCCTAACGTAATCCTCTTTCTTTATCCGGGTTTGGGACCGACAGTGCCAAGGAGATACCCCTAGTACATATAAACGAATCAAAAAAAAAAAACAGATAACCTATCCAAAAAACTCGAAATTAATTTAACAGTACATTTAAATTCCAAAAGTCACAAAGGGTTAATTATTATCATTATTATTAGGGTAAATACCCAATTTAGTCCATTATCTTTAAGGTTTGTGCCAATTTAATTCATATCTTTCAAAATATACCCTTTTAGTCCTGTATCTTTATCATTTGTCCCAATTTAGTCCATATCTTTCAAAATGTACCCTTTTAGTCCTTTATCTTTAGGATTTGTGCCAATTTAGTCCATATCTTTGTCATGATGATTCATGTTAGTCCTCAACTATTTTAAAAGGTAATTACTAAATTGGGACAAAATGGTAAAGATACATGACTAAAAGAATACATTTTGAAATATATGGATTAAATTAGCACAAACCTTAAAGATATAGAACTAAAAGGATAAATTTTGAAAGATATGGATTAAATTGGCACAAATCCTAAAGATAAAGGACTAAATTGGGTATTTACTCTTATTATTAATATTACCCTATATATGTTCCAGCGCAATAGGCAATACATGAACCTATATGGATGTCTAACTACATAACATCACGCCTTTCTCATAACTTGAAACCAAATTATAGCTTGGTTGTGTCCCCTCTTCTTTTCTTTATTTGGTAATTGTGTTCCCCTTTTGATCTTTACTTTTCCTTTTCTTCTGAAGTATGTGGTATTAACAAACATCAGGTGAGGTGCATTCGTGTACAAAACGGCTGGAAAATTTAACAACAGCTATTGTTCCAGAGGTGCCTCTTTGTACGTCCATCTCTAGCCATTTGTGCGTCTGAGACTAGGGGAAAAACAATTTCCTCGTGGTCTATGCTTCACTGACTGCTGTTTGAATTTGAAGTCTTTAAGTTCTCCCTTTGACATCCGTTCTTGCTTACAGCTATTGCGTAGTCAATAATCTCTACCCTGTTATACTTTGCCATGATTTTCCAACCGTATGCTCTTGCTTTCTGCTACATTCATTGTGGATTTCATGCTACAAGCTTTTCAACTTCATATGCAGGATGCAGCCCAAAATTGCAACCTATGGTGGATTATTTACTGGCACTAGGCAGGGGCGGAGTCAGGAATTATTGTCAGTGGGAGCTAAAATTCATAATTTTTAATTATACGAGTATTTTTTTTTCCAGTGGAGTTAATTAATTTTTTTAATTAAAAATACATAAATATTTAATTTTTTTTAAAAAAATACATATAAATTTTAACGTTTTTATGGGCCAGTGGGGGCTAAAATTCATAATTTTTGAACTATACGAGTACTTTTATTTTTCAGTGGAGGCTAATTAATTTTTTTTAACTAAAAATACATAGATATCTAATTTTTTTTCAAAAAATACATAAAAATTTAAACGATTTTTATAGATGAGTGAGGGCTGCAACCCCCACTCGCCCTAGTGTGCCTCCGCTAGTGGCACTAGGAAAGACTTTGGAGAAAAAACAGGTTTCAGGTGCGTCAGAGACCGAAACTGGTAAACTTGCTCGTCGTTTGAAAAAGATGCTGGTGGAGCTGAATGAGTATGATCACGCAAGGGCGATGTCTAGGGCGTTTAATCTGAAGGAGGCATTGTAATAATTCTACCCTCTAGAGATTCCCCTTCGTGGCTCTTTCGTTAGATTATTACAGTGCCATGGGACCGAGAATGACTCACGATTTTGAGCTGTCTTGTAAAATTTTGATTAGTGATGAAGATTTATCAGATTTTTTTTTTTTTTGATTAGTGACGAAGATTTATCAGATTATTCAGAGCCACTAGTTGACGAATTTCTCAGATTATTATTTTTTATTTTTCATTTAAATGAAATTTAAACTATATGATACATATAAAAGAATATCACTAATAAGAATTGAGAAACAATTAATTATAACAAGAATTGGTGATATCCTTACTATACATATTAAAGACGGATCTTCTATTCCAATTTCTTTGATTGCTTATTCTCGAGGCAAAGGATTGATTCACTTTTTTATTTGACTGAGATTGTCTAAAAAAGCAATTAATTATAACAAAAATGATAGCAAATATAATACTGAGATTTATTATTATTATTTTTTTTAAAAACGTGATTGGTCTCTAAGATCACTTTCGGGGTGTGAGTGTGTGTGTGTGTTTTTTTTTTTTTTTTTTGTGTCATCGGTCATAGTCCATAAAGCTTAGACCAAAATTGCCACTCGAAATTGCTATATGAAGTTGTTATTCTTAATATGGGAATATTGTTCTTTATCAATATATATATATGGGAATATTGTTGGCTTCCAGTTTAAAAAGCTCTTTTAGTTATGTATGGGGTGAAATGCTAATAAAGCAGTCCATAAGAAATTGGATCTTTTTTTTAAGCCCCATAAGTGCACAACTTCTATCTTAGCCTAGAAATAGTAGTACTCCAATTCACACATGAGCTCAGAGAATTTTTTGCTTTTAATAACCAAAAAAAAAAAAATACTTTAAGTAAGCTCACATGCGATCCATCATAAGAATACAAATCTTACGGTATAATGGTACACCTCAATATCGCACCACAACAATCAAAGGGAAGGTTTAAACTCAAGTCATTTTATCAAGAACACACACCTTTACCGTTTGTTTCTACCTTTAGAGACTATCACAGTTTAGTGTTAATATTATTATTGTTATTCACGTACAACGTATATATATAGATTTTATTTTCCCCAACATATTAATATACAACAATATATAGTGTTAATATGATCGTGTTCCTTGGACTAATTTAATTTGGAACATCTGTGTACTTGGCTTGCTTGCTTGAATAGAATTCCTACGAAGCAATAAATACTGGAATGGGGGGTATCGTGGATCAAGCCTGCTGTCCTCTATCTCATGGTGATAGACTGCAGAGATCATCTCTATTTTGCGTGTCGTTTCGTATTTGAAAGTTTTGCACTCAGCGACTAAGAAGTAGAAATCTTAATCTCTCTTGGGATAATCTTTTGATGAAAGTCTCTATGTTGGATAAACGGAGTCTTAAAGCGAATATCATTAAGGCTGCATTTTATTCGTGCATCTACAATTTGTAGAGAGAGTAGAACAAAATCTTTAGCTCTAATGTGTAGACTGAGGAACAAATTATCGATAAAACGATAAAATTGTTTATGATGTCAGGGACAAAATTAGTTTATGACGTAAATTATTCAAAGAGTATAGTAAAATAGTCCATCCTCCCCAAAAAAGGGTAGAAGAAAAAATAGATAGAAGAGATGCCTAAAAGGATGTGGTTTTGAAATTAATATGAATGACCTGAAAGATGTATGAATGAGACTTAGTGGCTCCTCCTTGAGATATCACCACTGGTTTTTGTTTCAAGAAAGTAGATGTGTTTTTCTATATAGCTAAATTGATCTCGTAATGAGTATTGCTTCACCATTTACCTTGAAACTATGAACTTATTTCAACTTCTATTACTCACAACAGTTAACACATTCAACTTATTTGCATTTTCCTCGAAATGCAATTTTTCTGTAGTAAGATTCAACCTCGACCCAGTAAGGATTATAAAGAAAGATTGTTGGAAGGCTCTCAGTATCACAGGTGAACAAGATTTACCAATCTGTACACATACACCAACATACACAAGCATATGTGTGTATACCCAAGCCGTGCAATCAACAGTAAACGTGAAAAACTCCATGGCAAACAAGAATTAAGTATGCAATGATAATATATATTTGATTCGAAAAAGAAAAAAAGGTAAGCCCAACAAAGGATTTGGGGAACACACAGATACAATCAAATTTCAGCGTATAAACAAGATGAAAAAAACAAAATGTGGTCAAACCAAACCTCAAGGATAACACAAGACGGCTAAGAAAACACAAACATAAATATATAGCAGCAAAAGTCCAGAGTTTAAAGATAAATTATGTCATAACAAACACCACAAGTGATCAAGGCCTGAGCGACAGAGATCATTTATTAAAAGGAAAAAAAGAAAAAAGCAAAAAGAGAAAAACAAACATCTTCAACAACACAATACCATAAGTGAAGCTAGCTAGCAAAACGAGTAATTAATTATAACATTCCACCATAATAACAATCATGGATATGCAGATTATGACAATATGAAAATAGATCCCTTTAGCGAACTCCCAACCCACTGGGCTCAAATGGAGCGACCAAAATGCAAAAAGGACACAACCCAGGAAACAAATCAAGAAAGAGTTCCCTGCACTGTAAATGCAACTCTATAACACCATTGGTTCATAGAAAATGTAATAATGAAACAAGCAACTTTTTAAAAACGCTCTTCACTGCTCAAGTTAAATAAGATGATATAGACATCCCTAAATTAGAGAGCCAAAATTGTTGAACCACTAATTGATACTAAAAATCATTCTTCTTAAAATTCAGATTAGCTACACTCCGAGATCTTCTAAGAATTTGTGCATGCCATAAAAGGCATGAATTCTGTCAACGAATGAATCTGCAATGTAATTCATGAAAGCCAAGCTTTTATTTTCTGTATGAACAACAATTGTACTAAATTTACTGAAATCTCTCAAGAGATTGGACTTTTGAAGCTATATTTCATTTATAATCTGATCAAATTTCTCAATCCTTTATAGTTTAATTTCAAGTCCTATATATTGTCTGCGATCACCATTGCATAAAAAATTAAGAGTTATGACAAATTGATATGATCCAAGCTACAGAGTCTCGTTACTCATACACAATGAGTCAACCGCGTAGGCCTTCGAGAATCAAGACCAAACCTCTCTAATTGAAGTATATTACCCCTTGAAAGATGCAATTATGTTATGACTGAAGAAGAGCAAGGCAGTCCACTAAAGGAATGCAACTCATGGGACTACAAACCTATACGAGCAGCTGATGGATTGTGAATAAAGCAAGCAATTTGTAATTTTTTATATTCAGTCTTCAATTTTCTTTCAAAGGGGATACTCTTAAGTCTAGCCCTAATTTTTTACTCAAACTTGAGTTCAACTAAGCAAATTATCGTCAATTGTCTACTCTTTTTCTAAAATTTCAGCATAATATCTACTATCCAATCAATATCCTACTAGCATATCATATCACAAGTTTCCTATTTTCCAAAAAAAAAAGAAGATAAAAACGAAAAACCATAAACAAATCAACTTATATTTTTCTGCGTGAAAAAAATGGATTTACTACTTTTTCGTGAAATGAATGCATATGCTGTCATAAAAATCAACCGTATAACAAACATAAAATGCAAAATTATTAAGAAAAAAAAAATTTACAAAGATAAAAATCAAAATCATAAAAAGACAGACAAAAAATCATCAACAAATAAACTCACATTTGTTCCGTGGCCTGAAACTCCAAGACGGTGATGGTGATGCTTGACGATTGGACGAAGACGTTGAACAGATGGTTAATGAAGATAAGGAGTTTTTTTTTTTTTTTTTTTTAGATACTTTGAATATAGTTGAAGATAAACTTTTCTTTTTTTTTTTTTTTTTTGTTGATTGTTGAGGATAACCTTGAGTAAGTGCGACTGAGTCTGATTCTTTTGGAAACGATCAAAGGGTAACAAGTCAGTTTAGATAGAAGGATAAAATGGACTTTTCGCATATTTGGGTGTGTTTGAGAGCCACGAACAACTTAAGGGTAATTTGGTCATTATGTGATATTAATTATCAGGGATAATAACGTAATTACGCATTAAAGTAAATAATATTAAAAAGTTGACATCAATTCCATCTGTCAAATGGTCACATCATCTTTTAGGTCCCACAAATATTTAATACAGCTAGGGATAAAGTAGTAATTACACATTAATCTTAAATTTAAGAAAAAAAAGCATCATGAACATCAGCCGTTGAATTATATCAACGGCTACGTTCATTGGCCCCGGATTCCCGGACCCCGCATAGTAGAAAGCTCCCGTAAGAAATTTATATATTCTTTGAGATAAGGACAATAATAATTGTTTGAAAGTGCTGAAATTTATTTTCTCTTTTTCTTTTTTCCTTTTTGATTTGTAGCTCATGAGGGAATTTCTGACAGAACAAACATCATCAATGTTATAATATACGTTTCTTTTATATATAAAAAATTGCAAATCTCAATTTCACGGGAAAAGATCCTGAATTATTCTTTCAAGTGTATATATATATAACAATTAATTTTTGGATAAAATCTAATAATTCTCAACAGTTATGATTGTATAACTTTGTCAATGAAATTTTTAGTTCCTAACTGCATATTGTTGTATATATTACTTCCGTTGTTGTATTTTTCGTGGGTTTAATAATTTTATATCCGTTATATAGCCATTAAGTTTTAAACATTTTGAAATATGACGAGTGGTTATACATATAAATTTAGATTTCGCAAATAAAGTTGTCTCTATTTTTAATTTTTTATGGGGTGTTTGGTTCGCGAATTATAAATAGATTCATAGGAATAACGAGTTAGGAATATAATGTTCCCATGTTTGGTTCATGTATTAAAAATTATTCTTGGGAATATTGAATTCGTAGGAATCCTTTATTTCTATATTTTAGTCAAAATTTATTCTCATATCAGGAGATAAGAATATGTTATTCCAGAGTTGTGAAAATAATTTGAAAAATATAAAAAGACGAAAATTCCCTAATTAAAATTAACTTTGGACCCTTTCCTTCTCCAATCTCATCACAATCATCCCAAATTTCAAACCCATAAATCACCCAAAATTGATCGAAGCCTCGTACTAGCTAATCTAGAAATCATATCTCAATCTGATCCTCAAGCGCCGAAGCTCGTAATCGATTTATTCCTCAAGCCGCAATTGCCATGGATTATGTCCCAAGGCTCAATGCGAATGAGAGGCCTAACTAACATATGTAGTGGATTTATTCCTAATTTTTGTTGAGTTTGAATATTTTGTTCATAATTTCTGTGTTAAAGTTTGAATCTTTTTGATAAATTCTAAGATGGGTATGTTTCGTTTGGTTCAGTGGCTTTTCTTTTTTTGGTTAAAGGTACAGTGGCTTTGGTTTTTGGATTAGGGTGGGAATATGTTATTCCTAATTTATTAAGGTTTGAAATTTGGGATAATTTGGATTGGTGGGTTAGAGCCAAGTAGGAACATGTCTGTTGAAAAGATGGTGGCTAAATTTGTATTTTTGCACATGATATTTGTCTTTTGAGTTATGGGCGCTTTCACTTTTTTGAATAAATAAGAGACTACCACATATTTATATTTCTTTATTATGAGTGCAGAATTAGTACTAGGCTTTCTATTGTATGATGAGTAATTATTCAAGGCCAAAATTTTTATTATCTTCGATACGTTAATATGGTGTATTTCTACATTTTTGTTTAATCTATTGTTAACTGACATTTTTTTTAATGATAAATATTTGTGACATCATCAATAAGCTGATTGTGCAGATACAAGAAAAAAATGCCTTGAATATGATATTGGAGTTATTTTTTCAATTATGGGTATTTTTGAAAAACTAATCAAGATCTCGGGAATATCAAGTGCAAAACCAAACACAATATTATAATATTTCCAAGAATTTGAGAAAATATTTCTAAAAATATTTTTGGTATACCAAACAGATTTTACAACATTCATATGAATCATAATCCTGGATAAAAAACTAATCCACGAACCACATAATTATTGAATTTGAGGCTTGATAGCTAAATTAAAGTTATGAAGGTGATTCGAATCACTCGAGCTGATCATCAATCTACTCACATACAAATAGGTTCCACAACATGTGAGTCTCACTTCATGTGTTTAGAACTGATAGTTAGCCTGCCTCTACCGTCGGTCTTCTCACTCTTCTTCTTTTCTTATTTCAAAACCCTCATCATGGTAGCTAGTAATTTCTAATATGAACTGTTGATTGATGACTAAGGCTCTGTTTGACCTATCTTTTAGACACTCAAAAGTGATTCCTGTGAATTTAGAAGTTGAAATAACTTATTTGGTCCATTTTTAAAAGTGTTTTTAGGTAAAAGTTGAAGTTGAAAAAAATTAAAAACTGATAAGCTCTAAATTGGAGCTTTTTAAAAAAAAGTTTTTGCGAAACTGTTTTACATAATGTAATAAGTTGTTTTTTCTTTTTCTTTTTTTCTCAATTTTACCCCTTTATATTTTTAAAGTCTGATATTATTTTTAAAATTTTTAAAAGCTCTACGTTGTCTAACACAGGCCAAACAGTCAACGACTTTTGTTCAATAATATTTCTTACAAAAATTCTACTTTAAAATTTTTACAATTCAAAAACTGAAATTTCACATTTAAACCAAACAGAATTTAAGAGCCACATGTGACGAAATGTTTTTCCATTTGTATAAATTGTCATTTGAAACAAATATTGCCTTCTTTGTCAATTTGATTTGACATTTTACTAATTTAAGCTAGGCGGTCGCATGTGATCGATGCTTAAAGCATGGTTAAGAGCTCCACATGGGACATACTTGACTTACACGATCCACATAATTATTGAACTTTTAGGATCCTCAATCAAATATATAAAGGTAATTCCCAATTATTTGTTTCTGAAGATGTGCCTGAAAAAGCCAAGGGACACATAGGCGAGACACATCATGCCACGCGTTCAACTTACCAACTTTTTTTTTTTTTTTTTGGTCAACATTCAACTTACCAACTACAAGGCTAATTATATATCCATGAACAGTACCCTATCAGAAGGGTGAAGAAAAATTTAAAATTAGTTAGATAAAGAAATTCAAACGATTGTTTTTATTATGGAGTCAATTAAGCAGAGGACTTTCGGTAAAAATTAGTGAAATAAGTGAACTTGTCAAATTACAATTCACTTCACTTAATGAGAAAATATTTTATTTTAAAGTAAATGACCTCATTAGTCTTTAATATTTTGCTATTAGGACACTTTAGTTCTTGATCTTTAAACATAAAATTTTTAGTTCTTAAAGTTAATTTAGTAGGACATCGTTAACCCAAAAGCAAAATCCGTTAAATTTTTTGACTACTTTATCAGTGGCTAACACGGGTATAATCATGATACTAATTTTGCCTTCAACTATGATAAATTATAATAGTCACGTGTTAACCACATAATAAAACTGTCAAAAGATAAACAAATTTTACTATCGATCGAGATTAATATTGTCTCACTAAATTAACTTTAAGAATTAAAAAATTTATTTTTAAAAATGCACTAAAGTTGTTCAACGATGAAACATTGACTAATGAGAACTTTTTTTATTATTATTTTAATATGGTTTTGGTTTGGTTATATAACCAACGATTATTTGTCTTATGCTGTTTTTTTTTTTGTCAAATCTTATGCTGCTTTCATGCACCTAAAAGCGTGACAAAACCGCTCTAACGTCTTAATTCCCTTTGAGTCACCACACCTAACATACGACACATATATATCACCACAGGCGAGTAATCAATCAAGCAGACAATTTTTGGTCCCCAAATTGAGACACTTCAATTATTCATTAGTGGACTGCTTCAAAGATGATGTTGAGGCTTACAATTTTTCTTGTTATTGTTGCTATTGCAGTTCCAACCAATGGATTGAATTCAAGAAAGCTTGATGAGACGACCACCCCACCTGATTTAGAGAACAAGTGTGGAGGCTGCCCATGCAATAATCCTTGTAATCAAGAGCCATCATCACCACCTCTCCCGCCGCCGCCACCACCCCCATCACCACCGCCGCCCGCACCGAAGCCACCTAGCAATTACTGTCCTCCTCCACCGTCAGGTGGTTCTAGCTATCCTAGCGGACCAAGCCCACCTTCACAATTCCTATATTTAACTGGTCCTCCAGCGAATTTATATTCTGTTGACCCATACTATTCTGGTGCTAGTCAAGGCTTCATCGTTGGATTGCCACTTTTGATCGGTGGTTTACTATTGGGGGTGCAAGTTTTGTGGTGAATTTCATGTTAAAAGTTCAGTTGCAGTGCAAATAGTCTTTATTGTTTACATATTTTTTAAAATTAGTACTTAATGTTTAAAAAAAAATATACTAGTCTCTAATATTTACAAAAGTGATTTAAAATAATCCTTATTGTTCAAAACTAGCCAATTTAATCTATAATATTTTTCAAAAATTTTAAATTAGTCCGTAAACATAGGTCACATGTAGGGACTAAATTGAGTTTTTTTATTATAAAATAATACGGACTAAATTGAATTTTTTGAAAAATAATAAGGACTAACTTGGCTAGTATTGAACAATAGATACCATTTTGAATCACTTTTATAAATATTAGGGATTTCTATGAATCTTTTGAAACATTATGGATAATATTGAAAAAATATGTAAACAATAGGGATTAAATGTGAAATTTACCCATTCTAATATTTAGGTTGGTGATATATAGCTTTTACAATAAGAATTTCTCTTAATTTTCCATTTTCATCTATGATGTTGTTTAATATTTGTGAATCAGATTATGACAGTCTATAACGATTCTGTTAATTCAAAGAAGTATTAATTTTCTTCATTTCTTTGGTTTTTGCCATAACATGGTCTTGTAATTTTCTTTATTGATAAGCATTGGAAGAGAAGCTTGCTTGCAAAAAGGAGAAGAAGACAATAATGGAGTAAAGATGAATGATTTTTTTCTTTCTTTTTTCTCATTTTTTTGTTCATCAATTACGTAAAAAATTTAATCGTGTCAAATCCTATCTGATGACAATTTTTTTGTTCCTCTGGATCATACAATATAATTGAGTGTACACATATTAAATAGAGTAATTTAAAATCTAATATGATCATTAATTATTTTAAAAATCTCTAACACGTACAAAGAATTATTATTCTTTTTTTTGGTGACAAACTCTAATTGTCACTATGTGGAGAGCAATTTTCAGTTGCCTTCACCTATCCTTCTTCTTCTCTAACCCTTCCTCTCCTTGTTCAAATCATCCATGGCTTGGATTCTCAGCTCTGTCAAGTCAACTAACTCTCTGAAGAAATCCTATTTTGCAGATCTCCACAACTTTGGGCCTCTTTCTGTTGCTGTACAGGGTTATGGTTTGCTAATAAGTGGTGTATGGCCCAATCTTTTATTTCAATTTTCTTTTTGGGTCATGGTGTGTTGACCCACTTTCAGTGCGTTCGATTCAGACTCCGCTGTTTACCTAGTTTCGGATACTTCTTGGAATTTCTCCAATTGTGCTCAGAGCATTTCCTTTGCTCCTCACAATGTCCAATGCCTATCGTTCTCGTCTGGCTACTCCAGGCTCCTGTTTTCATGGGCCACCCATATGGTAGTCAGGGTTGCATTAGCAATTCAGATAGGTTTCTTTTCCTATGTTGGTTTCTACAATCTCCCTTGTAGTGTTCTTTTTACTGGCTTTGTGTGTAATCTCAGATGCTTCTTTGGCATCTAGTATCGACTGAACATTTTGTACTTTTTTGTTTATAAATAAATTTCTTTTTTGACAAAAAAAAAATTAAAAATTTAGCTTTTTGCTCTTTTGGGTCCACCATTAGTTGTATTGGGCATTTTTAGGGATGGCAACGGGTCGGTTATCCATGGTTTTTGGCAAAACCGAAACCGAAATCGACGGGTATAAAAAATTCATATCCAAAACTGCAACCAACGGGTTTTTAAAAACCCACGGATAACCGAAACTGAAACCGATTATTTAAAAAAAAAATCAATTTAAATAGAAAAAATGTCCAAATTTATAATAAAAAAAATATTAATTTAAATGTAAAAAAAATCTAAAAAAATAATAAATCACAATCTATACATATTAAATAATAAAATTAAAGAAATATATATACTGAGAAATGAGAACTAAGATAAAACCTCAAACACCACATATATTACTTGCGAAATCCATATCTTAGATTGCAAAATAACTAAACTACATTACATTGAGAAATGAGAACTAAGATAAAATCACTGATTTAAAACCCTTGCTTTAAAATCTAGTATTTTACTAGTATTCTAAAAAGCAACTAATTAAATAAAACTAAGATAAATTCACTGATTTATTCACCAAATAACAAAGAATTAAAAAAATAATTCTAACCTATTGCATAGCATACTTCTTGATTATCTTGTGGCGAAGATCATTGGAAAGAGAAGCAGAGTGAGGTTGACAGGATAAGGGAAGGGAAGCAGGAGTCGATGAGGTCGGGAGAAGCAGGGAATCGAGATAGTGGAATGGGGTTAAGTGAAAGAGTGAGTTGTAACTAACAAACAAAAAAAGCAGTAGCAACAACATTTTTACTTTTTTTATTAAATAAATACGAATTTACTAACATACCCTCAAATATATTATTTTAATATATATATATATATTAAAATAATAAATTATTAATAGGGTTTCGGTTTTCAGTTTTTTTTAATATCAAAAACCAAAACCTACCGGTTTATCCGTTAGTTTTGCTTTATAAAATCCAAAACCTAACGGTTTTCCTATCTATTTTCGTTATCGGATTTTTATTGGGCGGTTATTCATCGGTTTCGGGTATAGCGAGTACCTGTTGCCATCCCTAGGCATTTTTGTGGCCATTACCAAGAAGGTAATTCTTTTCTCCCTTTTATGTTTGTTTCTTTCTTTTTCTTTTTCTTTTTCACTATTTTATTGTATAAATTTCTCTCATCTTTTTTTCTTTTATTTCATAATTTTTTCCAAAGGCCATTTTAAATGGTAATACCTTGATTTCCTTTAACTTACTTCACTTGGCTTTACTCGAACAATAATTTACGGGATTAGTCATTTATTACTAATCGTCAAGTCAACAAAATAAAGAAAACTTTTGTTACTTAGTCATTAGTTCTCAAAACTTTTAAAAGTTATCAACGAATATAACAGTAGAAATTAAACTGTCATTTTCAAATATTTATTTTTGAGACAAATCTAGATATTTTATGAGTGATATATTCTTAAATATTTTACTAATACACATATCGAGTATCCTATGCAGAATGGTACAGCTACATTTGCCCATGGCTAATTAAATGATCAATCAAGATAACAAAATTGCGGAACTATCCGTGTGCCATTCAAGTAAACAAAAGGGCATTTCATATTCATTGTATCTCTATTCTTCTTAACAAAAAAAAAAAATTCTCTATGGCCTTTTGGAGGTTGCATTCACTGGTTCACACTTTGAAGTCAATTTCTTTTTCTAAAAGTATTCTTGTAACGACTTATTATAGTTAAAAAGAATAAATATTTGCACTTATTAAAAATATTATTTGGTTCATGAATGATCAAGAGTATACATTAAAATGCACTCTAATATTAAACATCATAAAATTTATAATTCTGTGATAGATTCAATATGAACTTGCTCAAAATTAATTTTTTGTTATAAAAAAAATTATTTTCAAGAATTTTATGTAGGATGTGACACATATGAGAAGGTTCTACCTCTTTTTAAAGGGAACGTCTAGTATATGGGGTGTGGGAAACGGGGATGAAAGAGATTGGGACAAGTGGCAATTGGACCCGGCTACATTAATGGGTAGCAATTGAGTTGAAAACAAAAAAAGATGAGTAACTATCTTTTATATCCATGCATATGTGTCAGTGGGACCGCAAGCATTTAATGGAGCCAGATTGGGATAAATGATGTCAAGTGGTGATATCTTTTTTATGCCCTCATATTGTAGACTAAATGTCTATTATGTCCTTACAGTAGGATTTAAAATGTTATTAAATAGTGAAGACAAAATAGTGGCCAAATGACAAAAATGACACGATGAGTAAAGATAAAATAATTTTTAAATGACGAAAAAAGGACAAATAATTCAAAATTTTTTTTTAGAAATGATCAAAATGGGCAAATAAATGAAGACAAAAGATATATAAAATGAATAGTAATATATGAAAATATCAAAGTGAAACATAAAGTTTTGAATTTTCTTTTTTGGCGCTCAAATTTGGAGAGCCTTTTCCTCATGTCATATAGGTTCATTATTATTTTTGAAATTAATGGGTTAATAGTAACGTATGAGTATGTATAATTCTATTGTTATATAATGTATCATTTATAAAAGTCAACAATTGTATGTATGATTCTATTGTTATATAATGTGTCATTTATAAAAGTCAACAATTGACTATTTCTCGTAAATTAAAAGACAATGTAGTTATAATAAATAATTATAAAATCAAGTTTAAAATCGATTGAATGGGCTTAACATACAATAAACTAACATGTAATAAGGAAAGTTTTACATATAAAGTATCATATGTGTTTAACGGCAAGAAAATTAACCTATACAATATCTTATATTTGATCAACATTGAAAAATTATAAACCCCCTTAGTGCATGTAATGACCATGAGCATTCATGATTCGGTCGTACTAAATTTTATCGCTTGCAAAAGGGTCGTCTCTTATGTCATTATATCTCACAGTTTGATCAACTAGTTACCACATAAAAAAACCAAACACAATTTAAATTTTTGAATAACATAATTGACTTAATATTGTTTTCAGTTTCAAACAAGAAAAATCATTTGTAAATGAATTCCTCATAAAATTCATTTATAAATTAAATGAATTTCACATATGAATTGATTCCAAATACTATGTAAGTGTTTATTTATTTTTTAAATCGTGAGGAAGTGTGTCTGAGAAGTTTTGAATACAAATTTGGGTATAAAAGTAATTTCATGTTTGCAAAATCTTTTTTAAGTGTTAAGAAAAATTTAGTAAAGGCTGGTATTATAGTGTGATGTGATCTTATGTGAAACTAACCAATCCAAGGGTAATAATGTAATTAAGCATTAAAATATAATTAATGCTTTCAAAAAAGTTGAATATCAAATCGATCAAATCGATAGGGTCCTACAACCATCAAATACAATCAATGATAAATTTGTTATTACACAGTACGACTAAATTAAAAAAAAAAAAGCAATCATCAACCTAAGCCGTCAATTCGAATCAACAACTCCAAATGCTCACCCCGTATTCCCGCATCCCGCACAGGAAAACGACCCATCAACTACAATTGTCTTTCCTTTCAACTTTTCACTTTTCCTCCCTTTTCTTTATCGGGTCGTTCTCCTGTGCGGGATGCGGGAATACGGGGTGAGCATTTGGAGTTGTTGATTCGAATTGACGGCTTAGGTTGATGACTGCTTTTGTTTTTTTTTTTTAATTTAGTTGTACTGTGTAATTACAAATTTATCAAACCTCCGTGGTTGCTTGTCTCAAAGAAATTGGTCACCTTCCCTAATACATATATATATATATATATATATATATATATATATATATATATATATATATATATATATATATATATATATTTGGTCAAAATCACCTTCCTTAAATTGGATTGGCTATTATTTGTGCAATTGTGGTGGGTGACTATTTACTTCATTTCGACAAAAAAAAAAAAAAGAAGCTATTTGCTTCATTTATTTGTGCTTTAAGCGACCATCACTCTAGTGGACTAAGGTCAGTCCAAATCTGTTTATTTCGATTAATGAAGATGAGTCTAGAGTATCCACGGAGAGCCTACTTTTGAACAAAGGGAGAGCCTACTTAGAGTGATGGGCCAAATAACCTATACAACCTAAATGGTTTGTTTCCCGTTTAGCTACCTTGATTAGGGTGTGGAACTACCAAGTTAAATGAAACAGGGACGATCGAACTTTGATCGATATTTGGAAATTGGATTTGGCTTAAAAATATCATAACTTTAAAGCGTGGGTATTTATTGATAGGTCTCATATCATATGAGAGGGCTTTCTCAAACCAACCAATGGGACGTCTTTAGCTGGGCGTTGTTTACCTAAGATTATCCACACCCATGAGGTATGAAATGCGTGAATCTAGCATAACCCTCCCTTGATTTCCGTTGACAACTTTTTAACCAGTGTTATAATAAGATATACAGTGACAGTGATTTTATGTGATTCTCAAGTTACTGTTGCGGATTGGATGGCAAAGCAGATTGCTGCTAGTCATGTTATATTTTCATGTTTTGGAGTTTTTCCTTTCTAGTTGAATCAGTAGCTATGGGTAGATATTTTGAACTGTATATTTCCCTTCGAATGGATTAGATGAGCTTTAATAAAACTTTTGCTTAATTATGACCAAAAAAATAGTCTTTTTGTGATCAAGAGACTTAATTTAATGAGTAACAAGAGTTTACATTAACCAATGGCTCTACCCTTTCCTCAAACTTATTACTATTTATAGTCGTCATATCTTTCCCAATACTTCCAAAACTAATCCGACTTTGAAGGTGAATGGTAGGCAGCAAAAAGTGCATGTCTTCACACTCTTCTTTTTTTTCTTTTTTTCTTTTTTTTCTTATTTCAAAACCTTCGTCATGGTACCTAGTAATTTCTAATATGAACGGCTGATTGATGACTAAGAGCCATGTGACGGAAGGTTTTTCCATTTGTATAAATCGTCATTTGAAACAAATATTGACTTCTTTGTCAATTTGATTTGATATTTCACTAATTTAAGCTAGGCGGTTGCGTGTGACGGATGCTTAAAGCATGGGCAATCTTCCTAAAAGATGCATGATCATGTCAACTATAAATACTGGAATATGGTGTGTAAAGTTGAAATTCTATGCAAATTTATAAGCTGTCCAAATATTCCCTGTAACACAAACATTGTATGTATCATCTTTGCAAGCTGTATTATTCTTTTTCGGATATATATATGTATGTATGTATGTATTTATATCCCGGGCTGAAAAGAGAATGAAAATGGATCGCGATGAGTGGTCGAGCTACTCTTAGAGGTGTGGGGACTGCAACCCCCACTCAACTCAAATTTTGTTTTAAAATGTGTGAATTTTTAAGGTATTTTTAGGTTAAAAAATCAGTTCAGTACCCACTGAGAAAAATTATTAATATATGAGTATTAAATTGTGTGATTTTAACTCTTATTAAAGATAAATTCTAAATTTGTCCCTAATCGCGCTATATATGTAAATTTATCTATGTGTATATATTATTTCTATCATATTGCAATAGTGAATGAGAAGAGCTCCACATGGGACATACTTGACTTCCAATCCACATAATTAAACTTTAGGATCCTCAATCAAATATATAAAGGTACTTTGTATATTCCCAATTATTTGTTTCTGAAGATGTGCATGAAAAAGCAAGGGATACCTAACCTTTTACACGCATAATTTATGTTGCATATGGATTGCGTATGAAAAAGGGAACAATAATTGAAGCTTACATGCAATATACGATAGTGTTTAGGCAAACTTAAGATATATAATGCCTGGGTTAAAATCATTTTACTCTCTGAAATTTGTACTAAAGATCAAATTAGTCCTTGAGGTATGTAAAAAGCTCAATTCAGTCCTTACTGTTAGTTTTCTATTAATGTTCAACCTATTGATCATGTAAAATGACACTCATGCCCTTGTCTTTTAAATTTTTGCTAATGTATTAAACAAAAAAAAAAAAAAGCATGATAGTCGTTGGAATATAGCGTCCATGAGATTGCTTTTTTTTTTTTTGGTTGGCCATGCATTACAGGTATGGCAAAAAGAACAACGTAAAATAGTCATTGGATTTTCAACGGCTATCATGTTTTTTTTTTTGTTTAACACATTAGCCAAAATTTAAAAGACAAGAGCATGAGCGTAATTTTACACGGTCAATAAGTTGACCGTTAATAAAAAACTAACAGTAGGACTGAATTAGACTTTTTGCATACCTCAAAGATCAATTTAGTTTTTAGTATAAACCTCAGGTACTAAAATGGTTTTAACCCTATAATGCTTTAAATGGTGGGGCCACAAATGTGGACCATCCACATGCAAATGAGAGTGCCTTATAGGTTAAGCCATCACTATACATAGGAGAGACACATCATGTCACGCATTCAACGTACCAACTCTATAAGGCTAATTATGTCACAAAGATTTAAAATTAGTTAGAGAAATTAAGACGATACCGCACAATGACTCTAAATATGAAAAGTCTCCCTTGAATTCGAGAAGAAAGAAATGATGAACGAGAACGAAATAAAATAAAATAAGTCATTTTTAGCTTTAGTTTTGGATGAATTTCTCTTAATTATGACCGGTAATAGAATAGGGTAGTTTGGTCTGACCTTATTTTTATTTATGGAACTAATTACGTAGAAAACTCTCAATATAAATGAATGACGTCATCAAAATACATCCGACTTTTTTGAGTGAGATAAGATTTTATTTTAATAAGGGTTTGGTTTGGTTATTTAACCAACGCCTATTAGTCTTATGCCACTTTCATGCACATACAAGCGTGACCAAAACGCTCTCTCTAACGTCTTCATTCAGCTTGACCTTGAGTCACCACACCTAATATAAAACACATATACACCACCGGCCAGTGATCAATCAAGCAAACAATTTTTTTTTTTCCCAAATTCAGACACTTCAATTATTCATCAGTGGCTTGCCTCAAAGATGTTGAGGCTTACAATTGTTCTTGTTATTGTTGCTGTTGCAGTTCCAACCAATGGATTGAATTCAAGAAAGCTTGATGAGACCACCCCACCTGATTCAGAGAACAAGTGTGGAGGCTGCCCATGCAATAATCCATGTAATCAAGCGCCGCCGCCACCACCACCTCCCCCATCGCCGCCACCGCCCGCCCCAAAGCCACCCACCCCGAAGCCACCTAGCAACTACTGTCCTCCTCCACCTTCAGGTGGTTCTAGCTATCCTAGCGGACCAAGCCCACCTTCACAATACATATATATAACTGGTCCTCCAGGGAATTTATACCCTGTTGACCCATACTATTCTGGTGCTGGTCCAGGCTTCATCGTTGGATTGCCACTTTTGATCGGTGGTTTACTATTGGGGGTGCAAGTTTTGTGGTGAATTTCATGTTAAAAGTTCACAATCTCGAAGACAAATTCTATGGAAGTGTGGAAGTTCAGATGCAAATTAAGCCAAGAATAGTTGATCTTGAGACAATTCTAATATTTAGGTTGGTGATAGCTTCTACAAATAAAAATTTCTCTTAATTTTCCATTTTCGTCCATGATGTTGTTTAATATTTGTCAATCCAATTATCCAAGTGTATAATGATTCTGTTCAAAGAATTAATAATTTTCTTCATTTATTTTTTGGCTATACCATGGTCTCGTATTTTTCTTTATCGATAAGCAACGGAAGAGAAGCTTGCTTGCAAAAAGGAGAAAAAGACAATAATGGAGGAAAGATGAATGATTTTTTTTTTTTCTTTTTTCTCATTTTTTGTCATCAATTACCTAAAACATTAAATCGTGTCAAATCCTATCTGATGCCAAATTGTTTGTTCCTCTGTATTATATATATATATATATATATATATATATATATAAATGAGTGTGAACTTATTAAGTGGAGTAGTTCAAGGTCTAATAAGATCGTTTTAGAATTTTTAATTTTTCTATTTGTGCACGAGTGTCACTAAAAGTTCGGAGCTGCACCGAAAAGCGAGGCTTACTTAAAAATTCGTTTTTAACAAATGTCAACGAAAAAAGTAAACTATGGTCGCCCACTAAATATAACTGTGTCTAAATTGCTAGAGTATAGACAATTGTATATTCTAACATCTACAAAGAATTATTATAATTTTTTTTTTTCCGATAATTTCTTGTAACTATGGGGAGAGCAAATTTTCAGTTGTCCACTAATCAACAATAAATATATGAAACTTGCGTATTATCCACCAGCTTGCATTTCCACTTGCCTCTAATTTTTATTTTTATTTTTATTTTTATTTTTGTCATTACTTGCCTCTTAATTAAAAAGTTGGCTTTTTGCTCTTGTGGGTCCACCATTAGTTGGGGCCAAACCAGTTAACGTGCAAATGTATGGTTGTTGCTTAAGGTTAGATTGAGCATTTTGTGGCCATTACCAGGAAGGTATTCTTTCCTTCTCCTTTGTCTGTTTGTTTCTTTTCTTTTTCTTTTTCACTATTTTATGATATAATTTTCTCTTATCTTTTTTTCCCTTTTATTTTATAATATTGTCCAAAGACCATTTTAAAGAGTAATGACCTTGATTTCCTTTTAACTTAATTCACTTGGCTTTACTTGAACAATAATTTACGGGATTAGTCATTTATTCCATTATATAGTAGATATACAATTGTCTATACTCTAACAATTTAGGCACAATTTTGTTTCGTGGGCAACCATAGTTTACTTTTTTCGTGGTGTTGTTGACATTTGTTAACAGATTTTTAACTAAGTCTCGCTTTTGGGTACAACTTTGATCTTTAAAGTCAGTGGCACTCGTACGCAAAAAAATAATAATAATAATAAAATAAAAAAAATTTAAAACAATTATATTAGATTTTGAACTACTTCATTTAATATGTTCACACTCATTTACGGGATTAGTCATTTATTCCATTATACAATAGATTTTTAGTTTTTTATTGTTGTAAGAAAATACAAAAAATTTCACTTCATTTCATATACAACAAAACGTCAAGTCAACAAAAGAGAACTTTGTTACTTAGTCATTAGTTTTCAAAACTTTTAGAAGTTGTTGAGAATATAACAGTATTAGTTGAACCGTCATTTTCAAATATTAATTTTTAAGACAAATCTAGATATTTTATGAGTAATATATTTTTAAATATTTTTCTACACATAATCGAGCATCCTATGCAGAATGGTACAGCTATATTTGCCCATGGCTAATTAAATGATCAATGAAGATAAGAAAATGGCAGAACTATCTGTGTGCCGTTTAAGAAAACAAAAGGGCATTTCATAACCTTTGAACCTTTAGAGGATTATCTCTATTCTAAAGAAAATTTTCCAAAAAGTCTAATTTTTTTGAACATTTTAAAACGTCTCAATTCAGAACTGATAAGTGTTGAGATGGGTACGTCCGGTAAGAGAGAAGTGAGATATATAGATAAGGTTAAGGTGAGAGAAAGAAAGGGTTGAATGTAGGTGGATTTGAGATGAGAAGAAAATGAGATGTGTGGTAAACCCAATATAAGAGAAAATGAGAAATATATATGAGTCCGAACGTTTTGAAGACCAACCCATATTCTAAAGCTCCATGCCACCGTTCACTTTTATCCATTAGACGTGTTTCTTGGCAAACGTGCCCTTTTCGAGGTTGCTTCATTGGTTCAAACATTGAGGTCAATTTATTTTTCTAACTTTTCACTGATCAAATAAATAGTTTTGTAGCGATTTATTATAATAATAATAAAATATTTACTTTTGTTATAAATATTATTTAACTCATGATTAATCTAAAATACATGTTGAGATATATTCTAATCCTCTATATCACAAAATTTATACTCTTATAGTGAATTCAATGTGAAGCTGCTCAAACTGAATTTTTTGTTATAAAAAATATTATTTTTCAGAATTTTATATGGGATGTGACATATATGAGAAGGTTCTTATTCTTTTTAATGTAAATGCGATGTCAAAGTTTGTCAGTAGTAGAAAGAGATAAAATCAATTTCGATTACACCAAAGTCAAGGACCCACATAAATGATTCAATAAAATTATCTTATGTTCAGAACTTTTAACGTGTCAAACAAGCATGTTATTTGGTGGTCATGACCGTCGTCGTATTTAGAATCCCAACAATTATGACTTCTAAGATTTAAATTTTTTTAAAAAATTACATCATTTTTTTAATTTACAAAAATATATGTAATATTTTTAAAAAATAAAACATTCGGCCTTTTTTATTTTTTTGATTAAATTTTGATTCTTAATTTTAAATTTCTGATTCCGTTTCTGAACTCACTAAGGTTCACCAACACCTCTGTGATTGCTTGTCTCAAACAATTGGTCACATTCCCTAAATTGGATTGGCTACTACTTGTCCAATTGTGGTGGGTGGCTATTTACTTCATTTCTTTGTGCTTTAAGCGACCATCACTGTAGTGGACTAAACTTAGGCCTCAGGCCGAATCTGTTTGTTTATTTTGAATAATGAAGATGTGCTAAGTTTAGAGTATTCAGGGAAAGCCTATTTGAGTGATGGGCCAGATAACCAATACAACCTAAATAGTTTGTTTCTCGCATAGTTACCTTGGTTAAGGTGTGGAACTATTAAGTTGAATGAAACAAGGACGGCCGAACCTTAATTGATATTTAGAAATCGGGTTTGACTTAGGCTCCGTTTGTTTGTCGTAAAATAATTTGCTTGTGGAAAATATTTTCAGTAGAAAATATTTTTTTTTAAAAATAAAATATTTTCTTTCGTTTGTTTACCGTAAAATAACTTGCTTGTGGAAAATATTTTCAGTGGAAAATATTTTCTTAGAAAATATTTTCAGAGGAAAATATTTTCCTGAGCTCTGTTTGTTTGCCGTAAAATAACTTGTTAAAGGAAAATATTTTTATGAAAAATAGAATACTGAAAAATATTTTCTGGTGTTTTGATGTACAATAAAAAATATTTTCCGACATGAGATTTATAAAAAAATATATATACATAAAATAGGGGTAGTTAAGTTCCGAAAAATATTTTCATCTCCCAAAGAAATGAAAATATTTTCTCAAATTTTGAACTAGCCGTCATTTTTGACCTGAAAACATTTTACAGTTGACCAATGTTCCGGTGTTACCAAACACCGGAAAATCTCTAAAAAGTAGCCTACCATTTTTGACCGAAAAATATTTTTCTGTTGACCAATTTTTCAGTGTTACTAAACACCGGAAAATCTCCAAAAAGTAGCCCATTATTTTTGACTGGAAAATGTTTTCCAATTGATCAATTTTTCGGTGTTACCAAATACCGTAAAAGTAAAAAAATATTTTCTGAAAGAATATTTTACAGCAAACAAACGGAGCCTTAAAAACATCATGAGTTTTACATATTTTGTCTTAACGCGTGAGTCCCAAGTGTTGGTGGGGCTCACTTCATATGAGAGGGATATTTTTTTCATTTTAACGTTTTAAAGAAAAATTCTTGAAAATCATCATGGCTTGACTCTCCCTTTCAATTACCATTTGCAACATTGCCAAACTTTTTACTGAGGGAGAACCTCTGAATTCAATTATCCCTACAGACACACTTCATTATCCTACTTCATAGCTTTTTCCTTCCATTTTTGCCTTATCTTATACCCTTAGTTCCTTTTCCGATACGGACTTGAGCGTGAGAGTGTATTTGAGCTGCATAACATTAGTATCCCAAGGTTACTTCATCCTCTCTACCATCTGATTGTGCAAGTACCCACATCATTAGATCAAGAATTCCGAAGTCCAAAATCTTGATTATGAATTTTGTAATCTACAATTACCTCAATCACATACTCTAATTATTAATTAATAGTTTCTAAAGAAATGGCTATTACTTTCACTACATACTCTTACCAGTAATGTTAAGTTATTGGGCATGGAAAAAGTTTAGCAAAGTCTACGCCAGTATTATTTAATACCAATAAAGGGCTTCCTGCTCGATGAGACTTCACAAAGGGTTTAAGCCAAAGTATCATATAATTGGATAGACGTTACAATGAGAAAAGCTAAAGCTGCTAGCACTTTAGCATAAAAGCATATCTGGTTCTATCCGATGAGCTGAAACAAAAAAAAAAAAAAAAAAAAAGCGAAAGAAAAAGAAAGAAAAACCGAGTTTGAGGTGACGATATGATTATGTGCTTAATTCAATTAAAATAGACTCTTTGTATATGTATATATGATATGTGCTTGCAAAATTGAAACCCACCTAATTAGTAAATTAAAAGTAAAAACTGAGGGAAATAAACTGCTAAATACATATTCATATTGTGAAATTTAGTGAATTTGAGGTGGGTGTTGTGTGAAATTAATGTTACTCTTTTTTTTTTTGTCGGAAAATTAACGTTACTCATATCGTTAACAATGGAGCAAATATGCTCTCCCTTTCAATTTCATAGCAAGATAATGATCAAAATACTCGGAAGGAAAAAGATTATCGAAAAAAAAGGAAAAAGATTATTATTATTATTATTATTATTTTTTGTATTTACATGTGGGCTCTGACTTTTATTAAAATGCAATTAGGATTTAACTAGAAGGCCAACCGAAAATAAGAAGTAAATTCTTAAACGTTTCAGGAAAAATCATGAAGCCTAGTGTAGTCCAGTTGGTCCCTCTCCAATCCATCTTTGCATAATGCACACGACAAAAGGTTCATGTTCTTTATCTTCTACAAAATATTTTTGTGCTTTTACCCTTTGCCTTTAAGGAATATGAAAAGCAAAAGTTTTATGCATATTCTACAACTTGGTGACTTAGTTCCCAAGCATCTTATTTAATCGTAGAAACACACTTTTTCTTTGCCGGCACATCTTTAATTTCTCTGGTCTTAATTACATTATGGAGTATAATTAATGCATTTCTTATAAAATAAAAAAAGGGTAAATTGCATGACAGTCCTCTGTATTATAACAAAAATGCGCATAAAACCCTGTGTTATGGAAAGTAGTAATTACCCCCTGTGTTTTACCCAATTGTTGCACAGTAAACCCCGCCATTCAAACTTCCATCATAGTTAACGGAATTGCAATACACGAGCATAGCTCACAATTGGGATATATTTGCTATTTAGAAACTGACGTTAATGGACAAAAATACCCTCCAAAGCTCTTTATTACTTTGTCCCATCCCAAGCTAAAGCCAAAACCAATTTGACATAATCAAAATCTAAGATGTGCTTCCAAAATCATTTTTTTTTTCTTCACAAAGTTGCAAAGCAAGTAGTTAGAACGCACACAGATGCGACCTATTCAAGACTTGATGGTGAGTGTTTCAAATTCTTTTTCTTTTTTGTTTTGAAATTTATAGTTATGGTAATGGGTCTTAATAATTTTGTGAAGGATTCAAGAATATCGAGCTTCAGTAGTAGAAATTAGACTAATACAGAGCTAGACTTGTGTTATTCGAAAAAATTTTGCTAAGCACGATTTGTCAATTAATACTTGTTGTGTTTAAGTATTTTGTTAAGTATTCTGTTAATAGTAGGTAACAAAATGGTCCATCTGATATTTTTTATGTAGCACATGCCTTCCTATGAAATAAAGAATGGTGCAGATTACCCCCTCTGACTTATTTATTTAAATAAGAGCATTATGGTCTTTACATAAAATCTGTTAATCAAATCTTACAAAGATTGACGTTGGGTGAGGATGCAACATTTCGTCTTAACACAGGGGGATACATGCTACTTTCCATAACACAGGGTCTACGGTGCAATTTTTATAAAATACAGGGGGTAAATTATATTTCACTCAAAAAAAAAAAAAATCGGAGAATCGCTCTTGTCCTCTCTCTATTAGAGAGTGTGGCACTGTCTCCTCATGAGTTTCATCCTCGTCCCCACCCCTTCTATTACTCTCATCCCACACCTTCACCACCTTCCACCCCTGTATATATACCCTCTATATCTTTCTCTCTCGCTGCCCTCACTGTTGATCATGGAACCTACAAACCTAGTTGAGGAATTCACCACCCTGTTACATAACTCTACCATGGAATCACTGTCTCTCACTCTCCATCTTGTCAACCCCCACATCAACAATCCAATAGCGGAGAGAGCCCTAGTAGGGCATATCTTATCTGTTAAGCCTGCTAATATCTATGTACTCAAGAACATTACGCTTTAATCATGGGGTATCTGTCACCACTGGAAATAACACAACTACATTTCAATACTTTCTTTTTTCCTTTTCCAAAACTATATTGATAAGTTAATAGCATGGAACAACAGACCCTGGGTGTTGCACGGTACTCACTTTCTTCTTCAATTGTGGCATCTTGATGCCACGCTTGATAAGCTAGAACTGTATTACACCTCGTTTTGGGTCCAAGCTTTAGGCCTACCTGGCAACTACTTGACTCGCGAAAATGTTGTGGCACTGAGTCATTCTTTAGGCGAGTTTGAGGACATTGATCTTGCTGATGAACCCTTTGACTATGCCCCTATATGGATCAATTGATTTCTCCCCGACAAAGCTCTTTTATCCATGGAAAAGTAATCCAGGACAATATACTTATGGCACAGGAAATTGGCTACTATCTTACATGACAATAATGCTCTAATACTCATGTAGCAGTGCTCAAGCTGGATATGGCCAAAGCCTATGACATGGTGGATTGGGCTTCCTTCAACACCTTCTTATCCAAATAGGCTTCAATGAAATTTGGGTAGGTTAGATTATGCAATGTGTGTCATTTGTCTCCTTCAGTATCCTCCTCAATGGTGAAGCATTACCATTCTTCTCATTGAGCAGGGGTCTAAGGCAAGGGGTCCTCTATCCCCCTTCCTATTTTCTCTTATCACTTTGAGACTTTCATGTCTCATCCAACATTTGAATTCTTCTTGCCTTTTGTGAGGAGTTAAACTAGCATACTTTTGCCTTGTTATCATACACTTACTCTTTTTAGATTACTCCCTCATTTTCATTCTAGCAACACAGACTGAAGCTCTAGCACTAAAAGAAACAATCTTCAATTACTATTTTGCCTTAGGACAAGGGGTCAACTTGCAGAAATCCTTTATTGTCTTTAGCAAATGTATGCCTGACCAGAGAAAGGAAAAACTATTAGCAATCACTGGGGTTCCGCTTGTCAAGTCACTAGCTCTTATTTGGGTTTGCCTTTAAGCTGGGAAAAATTGAAGGTTTGTTCACTCTCTTGGGTTATTGACTGTGTTTAGGCTAAAGTCCGTGGGTGGAAATAGAAGCTCCTTTCTACGGCTGGTAGGGCAGTCTTAATTAAGGCAATCCTACAGGCCTTCCCTGTATACGCGATGTCCATATTCTACTTTTTGAAATAATGTTGCAAAAAACTAGCTTCTCTTGTATCACGTTTTTGGTAGGGCTTTGGTTGGTCAATTGGTATCCCATAGTTAAAGTGGTCCACTGTAGCAACCCCTAAGCAAAAAGGTCTGGGATTTTGTTATTTTGAGGCTATGAATCTAGTCGTCATTGTTGCCCAAGTCTAGAGGCTGATCCATCACCTGGAGGTGATGGTATCACAAGTCCTTAAAGCCTTTACTTTGTTGACACGGATCTAGTCAAGGTACCCCCCTCCCAAAAGAGCCTCTTGGAGTTGGTGTAGCATGTACAAGGGATTTCAATTCATCTAGCAACATTCTCTACGGAAAACTAGCATAGGTGCCTTGGTCACATATGGACTAACCAATGGATTGCAGCTAATGAGTGCCCACCTCGACCATTGAATTGTCCCTATTCTAAGGTCTATGAGTTACTCTTCCCTAGCTTTCCGTAATTGGACCACGACTTACTCTTCCACTATTGACACCCTCTTCCAACAGGAACATAAAGCATCCCAAACGTTTGTTCCTATCGGAAAACCTATCAGCCAGCCGGCAAATTGATGAGAGACACATAAATGGCATCATAACTTCAATTTTTTGGCTCAATACTTCAAGTTCCTAAAACCATAACCTCCCAATTGAAATTTTCTCTCTACAAATCTCAAATTTCAACCATTGTTTAAGAAAATCTCTTCCATAATCCTTTTACTCGCTTACTAAAACATTAAAATCTTAAATTTCAAGCATGACACATATGTGAAACAAGGGAAAAATCAAAGGTTTCCACCTCTAAAAAGCCAATCCCCTCTCAAAGGTCTCCATCTCCTTTACAGGATCCTCTACCTGAGCGAAATCGAGACTTGTCAAACAAGCCGATTTTGTATGAAAAATGCTTGGTTGACAATGAATTGCCTGGTACTCCTGTTATTGAGCTCATCCATTATCAAGGTTGGTATGATTTTTTACACATAGAGTGTGATGTTTATAACCCTCTCATTCGTGAATTTTATATCAATATGGATAGGAATAGTTACTATGTTGTTAGAAATGGAGTTCAAGGTGTTGATATTGAATTGACTGAATCAATAGTTGTCAAAATCTTTAGGGTGAAGTGCACTGACCCCCCTGTGGTTTAACATAAGTGCATCGGTACTCCCTGTGTTTTAAAATCTAGCATAAGTAGTCCCTGTATTTTAATAAAAGTGCACAAGATCCCCATGCCGTCCAAAAAATTGTTAGTTCTGACGGAGATTGATATACACGCACTTAAGATGCAAATAGGCAAATGTTTTAATGTACATATGAGCAAAATAATTAGATTTTTGGACATAAATGCCCCTTCAAAAAATAAATAAATAAAAATAATAAAAAACACACAAAAAAGTAAAAAAAAACAAAAAAGAAAAGAAAAATAATCATCTTCCCTACCCCACCCCACCCCACCTCACCCCACTCAGACACTCAGCCCCCCACCCAGCCCCTACCCCACCAACTCGTCAGCCCCATCCCACCATCTCCACCCACCAGCCCATCACCCACCCCCATCCCCACCCTCACCCCCCACCCCTATCAGCACCCCCTCACCCTACCACACACATCTATGCGGGAAATATACACACACCCCTCATGGTAGCTAAGAAGCAAGCTACAACCGCCACCACCGCCACTTCCACCACCAATCCCGACCCGGCCCAAACTCAGCCCAAATCTAAACACGAAGATACGACTACCTCGTCAGACCCACAAATCAAGCCCATAAAGCTACCATTCATCTTCAAAATCGAATGGGACCTCAAAAAATCAATCCCGATGACATCACGCTTCATTTTTTGAAACAAGAATGCAAGGATAGTCTAAAATGTCCTACCTTAATTTTTAACAACTTTGAGGATCTTCAGCAAAATGCCTTTGAAGTTTTTTGCTCTAAATTCAATTATTCAAACGTTTACTCAATTGGGCCACTTAACTTGCTAGACCAAAAGCTTGTCTCTGAAAATCTAGTCAAGGAATTGAATCCAAGTTTATGGAAGCAGGATTCAAAGGTTTTCGATTGGCTAGATACTAGAGAACCTCAATCTATTTTATACGTAACCTATGGAAGTATAACAGTAATGTCAAGCGAGCATTTTCAAGAATTTGTGTGGGGGCTCGCGAATAGTAAACATCCATTTTTATGGATTGTTCAACCTGATGTCATGAAAGATGGATCTGTTGCAGTGTTGTCTGCAGAATTTATGGAGGAGACTAAAGATGAGGATCAAGGCTCAAGAATGGAATATATATATATATATATATATATATATATATATATATATATATATATATAGATATATTTTCTTTTCTTTTATTTTTTTAGTTTAAACAAAAGAGAGAATGACAAAAGAGATAAATGAAAAAAAAATAAGGGTATTTACATCTTTTACAAATTTTGTTAGTTCTTTTGTCGGAAAAAGGATAGAGGGGGCACATGTGTACTTTTACCAAAACATAGGGACTACTTATGCTAGTTTTTAAAATACAGGGGGCACCGATGCACTTATGATAAACTACAAGCGGGGTCTGGTGCACTTACCCAAATCTTTAATATGCCAAATATGGGTGCAAATGCTTATGATTCGTCGAGCTGGCATGAGCATATTATGGAAGTAAATGATAAAAATAATTGTTTGAGGTATTTTTACCAAGATGAATATAACACAATTGCTCATTATGGGAATGCTCCATTAAAATCCAAGTTGCCCGTCCTTAAAAGAATTATGATAAATTAATTTCTTTGGACATTGTAAATAGAGGACAAATGATAGTAGAACTACTCAAGGAGATGCATACATTTTATACTTAAATGACTCAATAGAGGAAAGTTAATCTTCCGTATGCTATCATTCATCATATGTTTTATGTTAGCATGAAAGAGATTTTCTTACCTTATGGTATAGCTCTCACTAGGATATTTGAATACTTTCAAGTGCCGTTAGATGGAGTTCCTAAGAGTGATTTTGATAGAGGCTAATATCTTGATCAACTCTCATTCCACCGTCCAAAAGTCTTTTGGTATCAAGATCATTATATTGATAAGAGTGAGTTTCGTAGCCTACCTATACATGTTTAGGATGAAATCAAGAGAAAGGCAAAAAATAAGACGATATTTGTTGAAACTAATCTCGTAAATGAATGAGATCCCGAGATTGAGAATATCTTTCAAGATAACATGCGACAGGCTATGAATGTATCTCTTTTACAACAAATTGAAGAGAATGAGCGACGTAAGGGTGCAAGCTCTAGCGGTGGTTCTGGTTCAACTCTTGATCAAATTTTAGAAAAACTTGACAGTATAGGTGCATGGATGAAAGGTATGGACGATAAAATGGCCACTTGGATGAAAATTTCTGATAAGAAGCTCGAAGACCTAAAAACCTCTATGGCAACCTTGGAAGAAAATAGGAAAGTGGATCGCCAACACTTTGAGGAAACTTTAAATGCCATACTTGGTCGAGTTGATTACATTGATGATGATACACGGCTTATTCACGCTCAATTGTTAACGGAAGAACAACGACCCCGTGTGAATTACTTTTTGGGTCGCGGAGGTCAAGGCCAAGGGCGAGGACAAGGAAGACATGGAAATCATTTGTTGTACAACACTTTTATTTGGTGTTTTTGGATTTTGACGACATATTTTGATAATGTTTATGATAATTTGAAATCATTTGGTAATGTTTATGATATATTTATGATAATATGTTGATAATGTTGATATGCTGAATTGATGCTATTAGATATGTTAAAATATGTTGAATACTTGAGAGTGATATGTTAAATTGATGCTACTGAATATGTCCAATTTTCATGATAAATACCCCAAAAAAAGTACCAAATGCCTTTTCAAAACTTAGAATTAACAAAATCAAAAAAAAAAAGTAAATTAAAAACTAACTGGACATGGTGGGACTTGAAACCTTGAATCACCACACAATGCAGCATTAAATACGAAAGACTGCCTTGAGAGGTTTTTGAAAGGACCATCAAATAGAATTTTTCCTCCTAAGTTATTGAAAGAAACATTGAACGTCTTGAGATATTTAAGAGTCTCTAAGAACTTTGGGATCAAACCCGAAAGATTGTTATGGGATAAGTCCAAGTCTTTCAATCTGACTGTCCCCCAAGTTGAGCCGGCGCCCTCATCCGCCGGGGTCAATACCTCTACATAGTTTTCTAACCTCGTAAGGGATCTACATTGGTGGGGGTAACACACCATGTCCCCACGATTACTTCCTTCACAATCACGCAACAGGACCTCGAGACTGTTATCAGTCAGGCGACGGCGATTGTGAGGCAAGAGCTTGTGAATACAAATTGTCAGATGTAGTAGCACTTCATGGAGCTCATGGCGCAGATGCAGGCAGAGATCAATAAAATGAAAGTAGAATACCCACCATGTGAGCAAGATGATGAAGATGACAATCAGTAAATCATTTTAGGTTCTTGTAAAATTAAAATATTATTTTTCTATAGAATTTAGGTTTTGTTGTAAATATTTTAAATTTATTGTAAATATTAATTTGTATTTTAAATTTTAATTTTTCTTGTCAATATTTATTTTCTATATTTATATTTTAAATTTAGTATTTTTTTATTTTTTAATTAAATATTTAATTGACGACATAATAGCTATAGAATTTGGGTGACGAATTAGCCAAGGATATTTAGCAATGGAATAACGACGAAATTTTGGCAACAGATTGGCAACGACTGTTAATAAAATAATTTAACATAAAAACCTTATAGGGCGATAAAACGGTGACAAAAATTAATAAATTATTTAAAAATAAAAATTTAATTGGGCTACAAACAATAATAAAATAATTATAAATTATAAATTATAAATTATTTTGACCACTGATTGGCGACGAACATCGAAAAAATAAATATTTATTAATTTCTAAAATTGGCCACGAAATGGTGATGAACATTGAGTTTAGCTACGGGCCCAAAGCGACAAACGATTTTTCATAGCCATTCCATATCCCGTCCCAATGAGGTGACCAAATGGCTACAGAATAGGTCTGTAGCCCGAGCCCTTTCTTCTTGTAGTGTTTCATGGTCATAATAAATATATTGAAATTGATGTTCACTTACTCCAGAAAAGATGGCTTTTTTGTGACTTGCACATTCGATTTATTTCGACATTGGACCAACTTGATAATATAATGGCAGAGGGACTCTTAAGTAAACGTTGTACCAATATTAAGTCCAAGCATGTAGTTCACCAACCAGCTTTCCTTAAGGATGTAATTGTAAGAAAAAAATCGGATATGTAGCTCATGTCTTATAATATCATAAAATAATCAAATACAAAACATACCTCAATAAGCTTGAATCACCTTGTAGAGATAGAAATTAGTATATAAACTTAATATATACATATCTTTAATGGTGAAAATCATGAACTACATATACCTTATGACTAACTTGATTTTCTCTCCCCTGATTCTATACACTTTTATGTTTATCAAGTGATGAGAAAACAAACTTACACAAATATGGTTGTTATGGTGAGTGGAGAAAGAGACCAAGAGTCCTTTTTATATAGTGTTCATATATCAAATTCACCCATCAAAGACTTGATTACGCTATAAATTACATGACTTTCATGAACCCACTAATCATACTAACTCCACCATATATAGGATTATGAAGAATAACACCACTGGTCCTGTATGTTTCATTAAAAATTCAGATTAGTGCTATATGTTTCAAAAGTCTCAGTGTAATCCTATGTGTTTGCCTAAAAGTCTTAGTCCAGTCATATATGTTTTCTAAAAGTCTCATATTAGTCATAACCGTTAAAATTGGAGTTAACTTTAATGGAAAATTGATCATGTAATTCGCACATGACCATAGTTAGAGGGGCAAAATTGAAAAACAACATGTGCAAAAGACATATTTGAACATTTTTGCAAACATCCAGGACAAATTCAACTTTTCTCTTTTGCATATATTATTTTTCAATTTTGCCCCTCTAACCATGGTCATGTGCGAATCACATGACCATTTTTTTGTTAAAGTTAACTCAAATTTTAACGATTAGGACTAATATAAGAGTACTATTAGGAAATATATAGGACTAAACTGAGATTTTTAGGCAAACATGTAGGACTAAACTGAGCCTTTTGAAATATATAGGATTAAATTAAGACTTTTAGGCAAACATATAGGACTAAACTGAGACTTTTGAAACATATAAGACTAAACTGAATTTTTTGTGAAACATACATGACCATTGCTACTATTCTCCCTATAAGATTATAATGAACTACTAACCCCACTAAATACATCTTAATGTAGGATCACAATTTAGATGGTTACATGAATATATCAAGAGCATGGGTTCAATATAAGACTAGATACATGGACTTTTCATTAGTCCGCTAATAATTCATTATGTAGAAGGTTACATATTGGTTCATGACTTTACTCATTGAACCATCATAATTTATTTTGTATTTTATGTGGTTATGAAGGCCGCCTTAAGCAAAAACTTCTTACAGCAATAGCGTAGATAATGTTTTTGAAAATTTTGAACTGCGATTGATGTAATCTACATCTACTTAGACACTGCATATAGGACTCTTTTAGTACTCTACAACTTCATGTATATATTCACATGTACAACACCAATGCGAGATATAGAAAAAAAAGCAATTCTTAAACACTTCAATAGGGCTTAAAAACTAAATCTACCTGCACATGCAGGACATATTGAAGATAATAAATAGGTATAATAAATGATAAATACGTTTATTGGTTCCTTAACTTTGGAAAAAATGATAATTTGGTTCGTTAACTTAAAAAAACATGCATTTTAGTCCTTCAAGTTTATAAAATAGGACACTATTAGTCATTATCGTGTTCTTCGTCAGTTTTTTGCCATTAATTGCACGTGTTATGCCAAATTGGTGAAGAACTAACAATTGAAAATATATAGAATATTGGTGAAGGACTAACTGTGTCATTCTTTAATTAGTTAAAGAATAAAAATGCTCATCTATGAAGTTAGGGGACTAAATTGTCATCTTTATCAAATTAAAAGACCAATTTTACCCTATAATAAATTTCTTTTTAACAAATTAAACTTTTAAATGATATGATAATTTAATACCTACCCCTAAATTACTTAAAATTCCACCTCATGTTTTATCTGTATGACCTTTAAGACTCAAGTTAGTTATTTGGCATTACGTTTCTTGCCTAATGGAGCACAAACATTGAAAAATGTTATTTTCGCCAGCAGGATAGAATATAAGAAAAAGTGACTTACCAAACCTTACTTCTTTTTTTTTTTTTTTTTTTTTCATACCAAACCTTACTTTAATACCTCGTAGATTGACCAAATATTTGTACCCCTCACAACCTGCCAATATAAAAAGAATAAAAAGGAATTATTTGATGCCACCATTAGCTTCTAATGTGCCTTTTGCTAATTGGCAGATAGCAAATAGATGTTGAAATGGGTCTTATTTTGCATATTTTTCTTACAAAAAATTTAACACATTGCTAATTTATTATGATCCTTTGGCCCATATGTCACAATCACTAAGCTTCTAGTTACCAACTGTGGCTTGTGAGTTGTATTTTTCCCTTTGCGTGTGGAATAATGTTGTTGGGGGCATTGAATCACTCGTCGCGATAGTCAACAAATAGACGCTAGCTTCATGATAATAGAGGTACCATATATCTTATTTTCAAAGTATATATAACACATGCAACCACCAACAGACTTGCTTTGATATTGCTAAAGAACAATATATCTAGGAAGTTCAAAAGTAGATATTGACTCTCCCACATTGATGATCACAGATTGTTTCGAAGTTAATAAGTAATTAAGTATATGTATTTGGGCTCAACCACATAGGCTTTTCTGTTATTGTATAGTGGTCAAAATCTGTATAAACCTAAGTATAACTAGTTGCGTGCAAAATAGGCCATAATGGTAGATAGAGGTTGGTACTTTGCACATTGTGATTCAGTAAGAAGAAGATAATTAGCACACGAGTCTGGTAACTGCTTCGCGATTCTTGGTGATCTGTCTGCTTCCCGTAACAGCTCTACCAAGTTCACCTTGAGGGTTAATGCCACATGGACAGATAATCCTCCTTAATATTGCTTCATCCATAAGCCATTGTGAAACTTTAAATAGGCCTCCTTTCCCTAGCACAAGTTAAAATTCTCCACACTATTACTCTGCAGAAATTATAAAATCAACGCTCTCTGATCATCTTTCAGTAACAACTCAAGTTTAAGGGGAGAGTCTAATTCAAAAAACTAGTCAGTTAAGTGGAGAATCCCTTGTATTTAAGAACCAACCCTTGTGAGGGTGAGATCCTGAAATGGGATTATTATAGTTCACCCCCTTAAAGAGCCAACGCCCACGTTGGGCTAGTCTATCGATACTGTCCTGACGATAGCCCTTTCCTTTTGGCGGCTGCACTCACCTACCAGTATTTAGTGTGGCACTTGTCATACCTTAATCTAGCCTATAGTCTCTCTTCCATGGAGTCTACTCTCAACGAAAGCACCAATGTAACAATTCAAACTCAAGAATGCAACAACTTAATCCTAAGGGGAGCCCAACACAAAAGACTAGTCTTTTAGGTGAGAGAACTTCTTGTACTTAAAAACCACTCCTTGTGAAGATGATATCCCGATATGAGATCATTATACTCTCTCCATTTCTAATTTACATTTCTGTCTACCTTTCCTATTTATTTCCATATCAATGGCCTTTACTTGTCACCTTAACTAATTTGAGAGTCAAAACTTCTTCGGTTGGCACCACATTGTGACCAAAATTGTCTAATTCTCTGTGTGTTCTGGATAATATAGGTTGTTGGTACTCACCCATAAAAAAGGCTTGCAGAGCTTTGGTTCCATGATTCTTATTTATTTATGCTGATTTAAAGTGAGATTTTCGCACATACCTCGAAATTGCGGAAGCGAATAATCAACAATCATGTTTGTTCCACTGCACTTGCAAGGAGTCACAGTGTATAGTACTAGACCACACACTTTTTATTCACAACCTAAATGCCAATAGTGTAGAGAGCTATTTCGCAGAGTATTTTTGTTTTTTTGGAGGCTAAACCTACAGAACAATTTATGTTCTGTATCAGGGTTTTCTTTTGCTTTTATATCAAGTAGTGGGCTTCCTACTACATGGGTCACATAGGTTGGTCCACCCCAACTTAGGCGGACCATGACCCAATTCCAACATTTCCTACTCACACAAGGTGGGGAGGGAACATATCCTATAGTATCTCTCTAGAAACTAATTCCAAATCACACCAAAGTCATACTGGCAAATAGGTCATGCAACTCGCAAGCTCGCAAAAAGTGGAGGCTCTAAGACCATGCACCTGTTACGGATAACACGGGAGCCACTGTCTGCAAAGAAAGATGGAGTCTCGCTGCACCCTAGACCAATTAAGTTCACATCCATCAAGACATGCCCAATCCCTCCTAGGCCATGTTTGATGACTAAAATCTCAAGCATATATTTATAGTTATATTCAACCACTAAGATTGTTCAATCACAAAGATTGTATAACTGGTCAACTAATGAACATACGCAACGCTAAATGCGAACAATCTTCCCTTCATCCAATATTTCTCTAAGTCAAGTCAACTGCTTTCCTGGACATGTTCCTTATGATCTAATATATTGTGATTCTTAGGCAACATACCAAAGTAGTTAACATTAAGCTTGAATTATTGGAATACTGATGTAGGTCACTAAGGGCACTCAAGAGAAGCTTTCGAAGCTTCAAGGGCTCATACAGTGATAAAGCAAGGATACATTCATCAATTCCCTTATGTAGTCGCTATAGCACTTACGGTATGATTCGTGAGTTACGGTGTGACTTCCTTCAAAACAGGGTGTACGTCATAACTTTACCCAAACACCATACAAATCTTGGTCTTGTTATCACTTAGTAACCAACCTGAATCCTCGTACTTAATACACACAGTAACCGAGGTTTCACATCTGGCTATTGACAAGTTACATATGGATCGTGGGTATCCATACCAACCAGATATCAATCTTAAATTGTAACATATGCAATAAAAGGTCTCATCTTGGTGATTGTCGTTAGAACTAATCCTCGACAATATTCAAGGCGATGCTTGAATGAGTATAGCATTTCCGATGAATACTAACCAACTCATTCTGTCTCATATCTGCACGCTCCCACTATGCCAAAGGTGATTGCTCGTGTGAGAGAGCCAATCTTTTTAACTTGTTGATGTACTTTTCGATGCCAATATGTGCTAGTTGTACTCATACTCGATTTCTTCCAAATTTATCACAAAGATAAGGCACTGAGCAAACACAGGAAGAAAACTTTGCTCGCTATGAACTGGCATCAAATACTCACAAGTATGAGTACATTAGTAATTACACAATAGTTTACAAAATATCAACATCAAGTCCTATGCAATCCTAGAGATTCTATTGTAACAAATACATATCTCTTAATATGGACTTATCGAGTGGGTCACTGCCATCTCATGCGCAGGTGAGTGATCCACAGTCACTTCTTTTTATGACACAAAGCCATGATGTTTATGTACTAGGTCTTTGCCATGAAATTTAGGATCTTTAGCATAGGCGATGCCTAATTAGTGGACACAACAAATCGTCATTTCTCGTCTAACAATTGACTCATCTTAAGTCCATCATAATCTCTCGAGCCATACTGCCCCTTGCATAGCTACTGAGCATGCCACATAGCTCAATTTCCACAGTTGACAATGTTATGCATATTTGCTTCTTGCCATTCCATGAAGTCGTGCCATTGACCAGCAAGAAAATATACTAAGAGGTAACTTTACACTTATTTGGATCACTTCTCAAATCAACACTTGTGGATCTCTACTAATAGAGATCAACACTTCAATGGCATTGGCAAAATCTAAATTGCCTTTCAAATACCTCAAGATCCTTTTGACAATGCTCCAACAAGCTTGTCTAAGACTTTGATTGATAACAACATATCAATTTCATGGCAAAAACAAATATCTAGCCATGTACATACCACAATATACAGGGCTTCTCATAGTACTTGAATAAGAAACATTTTTATCTCATCAATCTATTCTGGCATTGGGTACACATCCCCTTGGCTTAGGCTTTCTCCCTCTTGTTTGTAGACTTACACGTTAAGTCATTCAAGAACTTGCTTGACATATGACTCTTGCAACAAAAACAAGAATCTTAGATTGACCCATCTGGATCTTGACTTTAAACACATAAGCTACTACACCAATGTCCTTTATCCCATAAAGTTAAGGATAACTAACCACTTCTTGATAGTGACTATATACTCCTTGTCATTTCTGATCAATGATATCATCTATCTAGAGAGATATAACCATATATCTACTCTGAGATCAATTGACATATACGCATATGCCTTATTGAACCATTTGAAGATCATACATAATGAATTATTCTTGTATTTCTTCACTAAGAAACATCACATTTACATCCACCTGATGTAATTTGAGGTTCAATTCGGTGACATGATCAGAAATGGGTATATTGAGGCAAACCTAACAACAAAAAAAGGTTTGCGTGCTACCCTCAATTTGGGTACAACTTTTTAGTCACTGGCGAGCTTAATATATGATATTAAAACCGATTGTTCTTCCATTGTTTTTCATCCGGCTTTTCCTTACAAAAAAAATGAGAGAATTTCAGCCACTATCTAAGATTCATCTTCATCGTAACTAGTAATCATATGAAAAAATTATTTTCATAATCACCCAGTAGTGAAACGAACTCACATTGATCATGAAATAGATTCGGGTTGATCAAACTGATATTACTATTGCAAGTGAACATGATCCACAAACCGGTTTATGAGACAAACTCACTTTGATTTTGAAACAAATTCAAGTTAACCAAACCAGACCGGTGTATATCTCCCACTTAGATCAGTGAATGAAAGCAAGTTCTCATTTCAACTGAAAATTTGTAAGGGATAGGACCATTAGGAACATTCAATTCAGATAATTGAATTTCCTATTAGGAAATTCTACATCCAAGAATATTGAGTTCAGACATACTCCCACTATCTGTTCAGCAATGAACATTCCCTTTGGAGCGTTCAAAGTACCAAATAGAAATACACATATTTCCTTTCGGTTAAAAATTTTCAAGCTCATGAGAAATCTCATGAACAAAAGTAGTCAACTCATAGCGTCATAAGTCATCACAAACTAGTTCACTACCTGTCCATGACTCATAGAGAGTTGAAGTGACTGATTTCTAGGGCTTACAGTTAAGTAGACATATATGTGACAGTCATATATTCTCAACACAAAATTGAGAAATCTACATGAGTCATCATATACTTAACCACATCCAATAAGGTTTTATTCCTTCTTTCTACAACATCTCATAGTTGCAAAGTGTTAGGAATACTTAGCCCTTTTGCTATACATTTTTCGTCACTAATTGTTTTGAACGAATCAAATAAATATTATAAAACAAGATAGATTTTTAAAGATTTCATATTATGTCGGTCTGATTCTCAACATGATTAGAATAACATCCAAAGCAATTAAACTTCGGACATGTAAGAAAACAAAAGGACAAGACCAAATCTTGTGAAAACTTTGGAAAAAGTAACGAAATGTGAGGCCTCATGCCTTGCCCTATCATTCTTTGGACTATAGATTTCGTGATGAATTCAAGGCAATTGAAAACTAGATTGCAAGCCTTTGCGAAACATTTTATTGTGGTGTTATTGGCTAGGCAACTTTCACATAGGGGCAGATAGAATTGCGCAAATCACAGCCTCAAAAGACATTTTTCTTGCGAGTCTGTTCATTCTATTTTACCCTTATATGCCTAACTTGCTATACTACAAATCTCAAAGATGTAGCATTAATAACACATATTTATATAACAAAGGTTTTGATGTTCAACGCATAGAACAAGAAGACCATCCACAATATAGCCAGATTTATAATAAGTTGTTCCTAAAACTTTGACTGAGTTCTATATATACGAAGTTGATAACCTAATCGTAACATGATTTTATCCATAGACTAAGTATTTCTATAACCGGAGTTTATAGGACATATGAAAAAATTAGAGTTTACCATCACACAGTGGTAGCTAACAAGTATCGATACCCTTGTCTTCAAACTCTCAAATTATTTCCTACAAATGTCCACTGTAATTCACCAAAAATCTAACGGTATTGTAAATGCTCCTCATATCTAGTTATAGGGTTAGACATTTAGTCTTCATCTCAAGGCAATTCCGAGCTTTAGTGTTCGTTCTTATGACAATTGTAGCACATAATTCATATTTGTCATACATACGTCTGACCTTCTTGGCCTCTCAATCAGCTTATCCTTCCTTTTTGTCATTGGAGTCATTGCCCCTTGTGCTTGGATCCTCATGACCCTTGCTTATTGGACTCAGCTACATAAGTTTGACTAATGGCCTAGATGGCCAAGAGGCATTACCCATAATCTCCAGGTGACGCTTTATGTTTGGAACGTCTTAACATTTCCATTGTACGTCATGTCGACAATTATGTGCATTCAGCTAGATGGAAAAGATACGATGACAACTTGCATTAGTTGTTCATCAATGAGAATGTGGCCAATTGCCTTCAATTCTCAAATTACGTTCGACGTCTTGAAAATGCTACCCCTTAGAAGCATTGTAATGCTTTCAGCATGTGTTGAATTTGATTGTAAGCTGACATGCCTTAGAAATGGAAATTCCACTGAACTTCTCTCTCAAGCTTTCAAAATCCCCACATTAGTAGGCCATACTTCGTGATAAATATTAAGGTATGATACACAATGCTTAGCAACGTGATGCGTGCAATAGTATTTGTCCAGCCATATAGTTCTCTACCTCTAATATTGAGTGGTGTTACTACCCTCATGGTTCACCACAACATAACTCAATGGTTCAAGCACCTATTTGCTGTTCAAGGATATTCTGATGATGCCATATTGGCAATCATCACGGTCCATTTTCCTTCAACAATGATATTTTGCAGTTATATTGAATAACCACAACATAGACATCTTTGATGTTCGGTACCAACACATTTAGATGTTTAATTCTACTTGAACAAGTATTTAAATGCAATAAAGTGACATTATGTATAGTACCAACAGATTGTAGAACAACCTATCAAATTCTATAGATCAAATGTCACAATGATTACAATTTAATCTTATTCGAGTAGAAACATTAGTTCCGAAAATGAATTACTTAAATTCACATGTTTGGGAACTAATAGTTCTAGATTAGAACTACACAAATTCCTAATCATAGAACTCCCACTCAGATAAAGAATTAGTAAACTGATCATTAATTTAATGACATATGCAACATATGCTTATGATTAAAACATGATAATAAAGCCAGATATGAACATGTTCCTCACATGAATTAGTATTTAACATATAAACACCAATAATGTTAGACAAAAAATTAAAAAATTTCTCAACGGTCTCCTTTCATTTATAATTCGGTGTGGTCCGCCAGAGTTGACACATTCAATTCTTTTAACACATGTGGGCCATGACAATTGAGAAAGTAGAAGCTGTCTCAAACTTATCGAGACCCAAAAGACACATTTCGGTTCTACGTATTAGGAGAAATAGAAGTATGTCTAACATTACACATAAACACTATCACATGTTCATCAAAGATATCTCATAAAATATTTAATATTACACGTAAATATTAAAAGTAAAATAAAATATGAGATAATCAGTTTGGGCCTATCACAGTACGTGTTCGTATGATCAATAAAGATGAAGATTTTCTTGCAATTTGTTTAACTCACACAATCCTCGAATGACTACTAAAGTTCTCGGGAAAATAAAACAAATTTTAATACATAACTATCTAATAAATTAATTTCAAAAGAAATTGATAATGCACGTAGCATGTATTAATGTTGTATACAACATGTATAATGAAATTGCACAAATTTCATACTTTGAAATGAAATTACAAAAATTTCATATCACTTATTGTGAAGATGGCAAAAAAATTACACAAATTCAGAAATTTGAATGAAATTACAAAAATTTCATTCCCCTAATTGTAAATATTACAATTAAATTACAAAATTTGCGTAACTTAATGAAATTACTCATAATTTCATGCCATAATTGAAATTAATTTAAGTTATGTATTAGTCTAGCAAGAAATAAGGGCCACATCACAAAGATAATGGTCCTCATTTAAAAGAAAACAAAACTTATCTAGATTAAATCAAAGAGAGTAATGCACACAACATTTTTGAATGTTGTACATAACAACAAATAAAATTATACAAATTTTATGTATCTCAATGAAATTACTAAAATTTCATGCCTTTAAGTCGTAAAATTTTAAATTTCTTGGCTTTACTCCAAAATTTTACCAAAAAATTTCATGCCTAGAAATATAATTTTACATCGCATATCACTTATATTAAGGCATTATGTGGGAAATACCATAATTTTCATATCTCAATTCGATTTAATTAAAGTTTTGTAGTCTAGAGGTGAAAGTGGGAGCTAAATTAAGCATATCACAAAGATATAGGGCTTAAACAAGCGACATGAGGCCAAAGACACAAATAATACAAAGTTTTGTGTACATAAGGTCAACTCTGAAAATATCACAAAAATATAGGGGCTAAAAACAATATTCTATAACTAATATAAATTTTTTTTCTTTTGACTCGGCCAGACAGCCACCGTCATCCTGTGGTCAGACTGCCTGACAGCCGTTGCCGTCTAGTGGCCGCCAGCGCCACGTGGCACCGACCGGCCCACGTGGCTGCCCATGTGGCGTGCCACATGGCTGCCATGTGGCGCTATTGGTGTGGAAGGAAAAAGTTTTTTTTTTCGATTTTTGAAAAAATGAATTTTAAAATTCAAAATAAAATAAAAAATAATCCCTCCTCTACCACGTGTCACTACATAATTGGCCCTAAGATTTCCCTACTTTCTGATGCAGCACAAGCACGAAAAAGACGTACAAACAATGTACAAACACAGTACGCATCAAAAAGATTCAAAAATTCATAATTTATTCATATAAGATCCAAAAATTATGAAATTTATGTCATTAGAATCCTTGAAACACGTAATTTCTACCAGTACTAATTATATGCACAGATATGATTCGTAACAGTAACACAATTAAAAGGCAGAATGTTATTCTAACTTAAAAAATTCATAACTAATTCATCTCTTAACAAAAAAATATGAAATTAATTGCGTTAGAACCCTTAAAACACGAGCTTTCTAGCAGTATAAAATTTATCCCCATATGAGATACTTCACAGAAACGTTATTCTATAACTTATCCGCTAAAAATTCATGAAGAATTGAAAATAAGGGTTTTGTTGCATATAATTGAATATCGTACAGAGAACAAACATTAAGGCTCTGATACCAATGTTGATTTAAAGTGAGATATTTGCACATACCTCGAAATTGCAGAACCGAATAATCAACGATCACGTTTGTTCCACTGCACTTACAAAGAGTCGTAGTATGTAATACTAGACCACACACTTTCTGTTCACAACCTCAATGCCAAGAGTGTAGAGAGCTATTTCGCATAGTATTTTTGTTTTTTTGGAGGTTAAACCTACAGAACAACTTATGTTCTGTATTAGGGTTTTCTTTTGCTTTTATATCAAGTAGTGGGCTTCCCACTACATGGATCACATAGGTTGGTCCACCCCAATTTGGGCGGACCATGACCCGAGTCCAACAATTTATTTTTGCTAAGTAAGCAAAAGAATATCATTGATAGCAAAAACTCAATTACATATACACCGTGTTACGCAAAAAAACTAAAGTGAAAAAAAAGGGATCTACACAAGAATATCACTCAGGCTCCGGTTTTTACAAAGTTCAAAGTTTAGGGCACTCCAACTAAATTTTGCAAATACTTAAAATCGATGGAAGCATGGTATCTGTCTTCGTTGGAACCGAAATTGTTTAATCATCAGACTTCATGTGATTGCGGTGAGATGAGAATGAAAATGCCGTGAGATTGTTTAACTATGTCCCATTATGTCTATAAGCAACATTAACAAGATCCAAGACAACATTGCAAATCTCGAGTAGTACTAAGGTTTGGATTGTTAGAAATAATGTCCAAAAGCCAATAAATTGTATTTTAGAATTATGGATAATGTGTTATTTAATTTATTAATTCATTTAATAAGGGCAGTTTATTTATTTATTATAAATGTTTTGATTGAATAAATAAAGTCCTTAGAATACTATTTATAGATTCTATTCTTAGGAGTAAGGATATGAGTGATGGAATCTATAATCATGAATATATTCTAAAAATTGTTCCCTATCATAGGATAAACTAATTGGGCATTAGTTTATCCGGATAGATCGGATTATAGTCTACTAATCAAATTATATTAGATATCAGTTTGAGCGATTTGTCTCATATCGTTATAGTAGATGTATAAATACTTATTGTGAATAAGTAACTGGACTTGACCACCGATACAACGAATTACATGGAATGTCAATAATTCGTTGTATCATGTAATTATGCAATTAATCCTTAGACCTGAGACGCTACGATTATCTCATAATTAGGAATGCCATGATTTGCTGATGCAGATAAGCTAGTCCTAATCATGGATTAGACAATGTATTAAGTGGTTGTGATTTATTCCGTCATGCAAAAATGTATGTGTAGACACGGAAACTGTCAATTGGGTGTCCTATGCAATCTGATTAATTTAGTGACTTGAAATCCTTGGCCAATGTGGAATAGTGAAAGTCGTTTCATGAATTATTCATTAGTCACTAATTAATTGGGTTTTGGCATATGGTCGAGTAAGAGAGTTTGACGACCCAATCCATGACTCTGGCTTGATCGAGATAGTTGAGACAGTAAGATTTGATTGCATATAAATTACTATTTGGGTTCGCATGCTTGCACTTCATCTTTTGTTGGGTAATCGTGATATACTGGTAGGTATCACTTGCGATTTGCGAATTAATTAGAAAGAGTTCTAATTTAATTAATTGGTTGAATTAATTATCTGATGTCGATTAAATATGAACCCGAGAGGTCACACACAAATGAAATTTACAGAATAATTAGATTAGAGAAAAGATTAAATTAAATTTAGGATTGTCCTAAATATTAATTTAATTGAGCTCGTAGTAATTAGATGGTGATCTGATAGATATGGAGCCCAAGACTGGTAAGTTTAAGACCAGTCCACTTATGACTTAGGTCATATATGTTTCCTATATATAGAACTATTCTGACAGAGAAAAACTAACACAATTTATCAGTCAGAAAATATATAGGATTTCTCTAAAAACCTAGTGGGGGTAGAAATCCAATTAGCAAGTACAAATTTTGTGTAGATCAATCTTGGAGGCTTTACACTTGGAGAGCTTGATTCAGATTCTACATTGAACTACGCTTCAAGAGGTAATCCTAGAACTATTGCGGATGTAATTTAATTAGATTAAATTATTATCTGATTTAGATCTGCATAATTAAACATGGACGGATACATAATTTATTTTTCCGCTGCGCAATTATTTTAATTGTATCATGTATAATTCCCAACATGGACGTGGCTTAAATCCCGGAAAGAAAGCAAAAATTTTCATTCTGCGGTCAATTACTAATGTTTTGGTTGGTCTAATTGTGAAATTTTAGCATTTGAGATGTAGAACTTTTAGTAGTAAAACTTTTGGTTAGAAGTGTTGTTGAACAAAAACCATTAACGGTTTGGTGTATGTTGGGTTTTTAAAAATTTTGAGGGTAATTTTGGGCTTCTAAAATAGGGAGGGATATATCTGAGGGTAAAAAAACAACAAAAAGAACTTCCGGCATTATGTATATATAATTTCGAAAAGAACCTTTTTTTGAAATCTTTCGATTTGGAAGTTCTTATTTTTCAGTTTTTTTAACTTTGACTTTTACCTAAAAGTTTTTTAAAAAATATTTCAAATATAATAGTTTCAACTTTTAATTTCACATAAAGTTCTTTTAAGTGTCTAAAAACTATGCTAAACAGACGTAAGAATAAAACGTTGATACCATTTTTTAAGCCAATATCTTAAGCTTTTTATTATCCGTCTGAAGTATGATTGTCAATTTAACCAACGTTGTGCAAGAACTTAAATTTCAGGACAAAAAGCAGAGGATCCTATTCGGGAAGGAGAGTTTAGATTCCTAGTGGTATAATGCCAAGAATTAAACTACTCAAATTCATTATATAATCAATGAAGTTATAGAGTTCGAAGTAGAAAAGAAGAAGAGTTAAGAAATAAATGGGTAAATTATGCATATAAGTCTTATTGTTTACACATTTTTTTTTTAAGTTGGTGTCTTTAATATTTCAAAAAAACTATATTAGTTCCATAATATTTACAAAAGTGATTCAAAATGATTTTAATTGTTCAAAACTATCCAATCTAGTCCCTATTATTTTCTAAAAAAATTAATTTAGTCCCCAAATAGGGTCATATGCAAGGACTAAATTAAATTTTTTAGAAAATAATATGAACTAAATTGAATTTTTTTAAAAATAATAAATACCAAATTCGCTAATTTTGAACGATAGAGACTATTTTGAATCACTTTTATAAATATTAAGGAATTGATATAATTTTTTAAAAATATTAAACACCAACTTATAAAATCAAACAATTGAAACTAAATGCATAGTTTACCCTTAAGAAATTGTAAAGATAAAATTTAAGTTCCGAATATTATTTTGAAACTCGATAGTTGATCAATTTACATTTTGAAGTTGGATTGCATATCTTATAGAACATGAATTCTATACTCTCCGTCTCTATATTTATAGGGTCATACTTAAAAACGATTGTGGGCTCTATCATTGCAATTTTCTCTCGACTTGGGGGAGGGGAAAAGGGAAAAGTGAAAAAAATATGTTTTACGTTAAAATTAATTAGTATTAAATAGAGTAATATAAGATATTATACATTTATTTTAAAAATTTTGATTTATCTATGTAAGACAATAATCCTTTACATTTAACTCAATCATGTTGAAGTCGCCCTTGACATGATACAGAGAGCAACTTTGGGACAATTTATATTTTCTTACACCCTATGTAAGAAAATTATATTTTTCTAATATCCCATTTTACATGTAACCCGATTGATGAAGACACACTTTTAGGATAGTAATATTCTTTTTTTTTTGTTGTTGTCAAAGTAGCATATTATTTATTAAAATAAATAAATACAGAGAAGAACTGAGTTCACACTATACAAGTGCCCAGAAAACAAAACAAAGAAGCAAAAGATATACGCAAAAGTTGCTACACAATGTTAAAAGGGGAGTTAAAATATCATACATGGGTGAGGGGACTTATCCTAATTGCATAAACAACTCAAGTTGTCACAGTTGGCTCGAGAAGACAGCAGCCGGTAGTGACCTTGTAAGAAAGATAGGCAGAATTGAGAATTGTGAATAACAGAAGAAATTCTTCGGTCACAATTTGAGGAATCCCGAATAGCATCTAACAGCAGCTGTACGAGAAAAACCAAACCATATGAATAAAATACTAACACACCAAATCACACGCCATAGTAAAGAGAGAGATAACATATAGGAGTAAAAAGAATAGGAAAAGAGAGAGAGGGATCCGGCAATGGACGGAAAGAGATAAGAGGCAAAAATAGAGAAGGAGGATAAGAGAAAAGACTCTCGAAATCAGATAAATAAGACCACCGAAAAAATGATAATTATATTCTTTAACAGAAAGATGGAATGGACCTACTCTTCGTAATTTGGGGACCACAGCCTCCCGCTTATTTCTTGGTCTTAAGGGGCAGTTATCATGTAACAATAAATGATATATCTATTATAGAAGCCAATTTGTGATGCCCTCTCTTTTCAAACTTGAATTAATTTTCATTTGATTGTAGCTGCAAGAAAGACATGTCTTAGCAAACGTCTCTCACCCTAACCTTAAGTCATTATTAACAACCCCAGACCATTTTTTTTATTTTTTTATTTAAGAGAAGCTAAGGTCGTATAATATAACTAACGAAACTCAAATTCACAATATCTTACATATAGAACGAGTTACATATCATTTGAACTTTTCCCTTAACCAACCTACTACAAATGTCCTCTTTAAAACTTGCTTATTTTATGTATCAATAAAGTCCATTTCAATTACAATCAAATTGGTACCTGATTGATAACTTTCAACTCCTATCTTACCAAATAACATATAAAGTGACCTAAAGCTTACCTTTTCTACAATGTTAGCTTTTTTGGCTCTTTTTTTTTTTTGAGTCGTGACAAAAGTCTCAAAGTCTCTACTAGGCAAACACAAGGTCCACACCACACCTCATCATACCAACTTCTAGCTCTTTACCAAGTACTCTTCATTCCTCTCTTCATTCCATTACATTTCATTTCTTTCTTCAAACAAAACCACTAGACATGGCTTCAAAGCTCCCTAAATTATCCTTCACCTTCTTCTTTCTCTCAACAATTCTCAATTCTCCGGCAAAGACAGCCTCACAAGAGTGTCCATACCCGTGTTACCCGCCGCCTACCGGCCCCGGGGGCGGGAACAATCCACCGGCGGTTCCTACACCACCATCTCAAGGTTTATACCCTCCTCCAACCACTAACAATCCACCACCAATTGGATATTATCCATATAACCCTCCACCTAATTTCTATGGTGTAGAACAGCCACCTCCAGACCCTATACTGCCTTGGTTCCCATATTACTACAGAAAGCCTCCTCATCAGACTGATGATAATCAATCTTCATCACCATCCCAGCTTCAAGAATCAACAACAATGATGATCACTATAGTCTCTCTTGTAATTTTCTTTTTATTTCAATAGGTTTGAGCTTGAATTTTGATGTTATTAAGTGATCATATGGGAGTTGTTGTAGAGTTACTAGTGATCAATTTTCATGTATGTTGTGAAGGGCAAAAAGTTACTATTGTTTATACAGTGATGATGACCTCGACAACCTTCATGTTTAAGTTTGGTAATGTTGATTATTGCTTCTATTTTCTTATTTATCCTGATTAAATTATTCTACTATTTACACACTTGCTTTAATCGAATGATGAATTTTCTATTATGGCAATTATGTATGTGTATTTAATTTTTGCTTGGATAATTAGAATCACCTCTGCTCCAGTAGACTGCAGGTTACTCGCAATAATTTAAAAGGTAAATAGCGTATTATCCCTCTGTGTTTTGTTAAAAATGCATAATACCCCTCTGTGTTTTAAAAATTAGCTGATTACCCCCCTGTGTTTTGTTAAAAGTGCACAATACCTCCCTATATTTTAAAAATTAGCTGATTACCCCTCTGTGTTTTGCTAAAAGTAGCTGATTACCCCCTTGTGTTTTATAAAAGTAGTTGATTGCCCCCCTATATTTTCTAATAAAAATGCTAATTTTTAAAAAGCATATGAGGGTAATTAACTACTTTTATAAAACACAGGGGGGTAATCAGCTAATTTTTAAAATACAGGGGGGTATTGTGCATTTTTAACAAAACACAGGAGGGTAATATGCTATTTATCCTAATTTAAATCTCTTCGTAACATTATAACATGAATTCGAAACTAGATTGATCGTTTATTATTTCGCAAGAGTAATGACATGAGCTCTTTAAGAGTCGGGATAAACAGTAAAAATATTAGCTTGTGATCAAAAACTTTAAATTTAAACTTTTTCTTAACTGAATTAGAGCAGCGTACTGATACACTATAAAATTCATAAATTTAAAATTTATTCAATATGATCTTATTAAAAATAAATTTCTCATATAAAAATAAAATAAAGTAACAACATTAAATTCTCAAGAGAGATCATTGTTTGGAGTCTTTTAATTTTGAAGTATAAAACTATCAAATTATTATTATGAAAATTTTATTAATCCACACAGGCCAAGCCACCAAGTTTTGTGGACGATATTATGGAGTATGTCATTGTCTTTTAGGAGCAGGATGCGTTTCCCTGTCGTCTTTCTCGGGGAAAGGAGCCGGATAGTGATGCATCCGCCGCGCAATTTCTTGGAAATCAAATTGATTTTAATTGTATATTGCAATATATTTCCTTATTAATTAATTTGTATTATGTCCTTTCCAAGGACATGGTCTAATGATAGTGGGATAAAATTATTTATACGAGGTCACAGATTCGACACTCTCTACTATTCTGGAGTTCCACCCTTAATTAATTTGGTGTATGTGTGAAGAAGCAGCGTTACACACGAGCGTCTACTAATAGATGGTCGAATTCTGTCAAATAATTCGATGATCGAAATCTATTAGTTGGGTTCGCACAAAAAAAAAAAAAAAATTATTGTATCCTAGTCTCTAAAGGCACAACAAGCTTCCTTGATGGGTGGATAAAAGGCATGATAATCACACTCTAGCTTTTACGTATTGCGAAAAATATTTATTTTTACATAAAGAAGAATATCATAAAGGCCCCACTTTGTTAATAACTATGACTTTTTTTTTACATAAAGATTGTAGAACTTTTTTTTTTTATAAAAAAGAACTTTATTCTACTTTTCTCACGCTTGTTTCTTAAGTCACACAAAACAAGATTGGGAGAAACAATATATGATGGTGTAAATTTTTTGCCCACATTGTAAATCCTCCTCATTATATTTTCTATCGGATGATATTTGCATTTTAGAGTAGAATAATCAAGAAGGAAAAAAAATTAAGACAACTTGTTCAGTTGTTCTAGTTTAAAACGTCAAATGCACTTATATATACTATTTACTTTGACTTAAATAATATTGTTTGGCATTTTAAATTACTAACTAAAAAAAAAAAATGTAAATGAGTTTGCTTTTGCAATGAAGAAAATAATATAAATTACCATGAATGCTTGCCAAATAACATTAGAAATAAGATAAACTCATTTTAAGTTTTAGAAAGTGAAAATATATTTATATATATTCAATTTATAAAAATTAAAAGAAGACGAAAGACAACTGAAATAAATTTGTTGTCAATTTTAATTTATATATAAAGGATGTAGAATTCAAAACCTAAAATTTGGAGTGCCGAAAATTATCAACTTAATTAAATTATCTTGTTGCTATGGCCAATTTGGGCTAGTGGGCTGGATCACTAGCGCTTCTAGTCTTGTAGATGAGGGGTTAGACTATCTCTAATGGGGTCTTCAAAATATAAATTTTTTTAAATTTGAATATTTTTATAGACTCTAGTCTCTAAAAAGTATTATTAATAATTTAAATATACATGAGGTTCACCACTTTTGTCAACTTTTAAGCCAGCCAAAAATAGAGACTAGCGATACCGTTTCCTATCAAAACTGTTTCCTTTTGATACTGTTACTTTGAGCTTTAGTTTTCTTCAAAATTAATCTACATCAACCACGTAATTTACTGGTTCTAAAGCATGAAATAGGTTTATTACTGATGTGCATTGATCTTTACCGAACATACTAAGTTACATGGCATGTCATTTTAAGACTTAGTATTTTGAGTAAAGTATTGTACTTTGAAATTTCGGTATTACTAAGTGATAGCATCAAAACAATGATCTAAGAGTTTTTCGGAGAGAACTCAATGAGCTTATTTCTAATCTAACTTTAATTTTCATGATCCTTATAGTCCTTATCGTTTTCAAGCAAATCGTCTCATTATTTAGTATTTGACCCTATCAAAATATATAATTTGGTCTCACATTGTTGATTATGGGATTTTCACTACTTGTTGAGTTTTATACTCATTCACTTTCATAGATAAGAAATTACTAGTTTGTTCCGGGTTTTAGGGATAGGGACTATCAGCTCGTGGCAAGGAGAACGTTAAGGATTCTTAGTATTTTGGTGGATGTTGTTATTATTGATTAGCTAGGAGTTTGATCATCTATTATTTTAATTTTGATTTTGGTTATTTAGTTGTCTGGATTGAAGATATGGGGCTTCTATAAAGATTTATATTGTTATTTTAACTTAGTGTTTAATTAGTCGCCTTGAGTTTAACTGTTATAAATTCTATAAGGATTATTACTAATCTTACTTGTGGTATAAAGTCTTGCGGGCTTAAGAAGTTGACACTTTTAAGTTCGCGACGGCCTCGTTCCTGAATTTGTCCCGACAAATTTGGGGGCGTGACAGAGAGGTATCAGAGTAATAAGTTATTATCACTTGAGGCTTTAGTAGGTTTTATGAAAGTTTATACTCTTTGTAAGAGTGCCTAGACTTGTAGTTAATTAAATTGGAGTTTTTTTAAAAAAAATCTATTGGTGCTTTCAAGATTTCTTGGCTAAAAGATTAAGTTTCGAGGACGAAACTTTTGTTAAGAGGGAAATGATGTAATACCCGGTGATTTTACGTTAAATCAAATAATATGATAATGATGGAGTAGATTTTGAGAGGCCTTGAGATAATAGTCCAAGCCATGTTGGCCACGTTTGAGAGGGAGTGGTTAAGTGGGAAGCAAATTCTCTACTAACTGAAATGCTAAAAGTAAGGAATACATTGGCAAAAAAAATGTTAGACAATGAAAAAAGAATATTTAAGCGTGTCTTACTCTCTTTTCTAGAGAAAAAAAAAATCACGATAGCCGGAGAACAGAAAACAACAATACAAAATTCTTTGTGTAGAGTTTGGAGGGAAATAGCTTTCTGCCCATTAATTGGTCTCTAATTGGAGGTTTAGTACTTGCTTCATTGTGGGTGTAAGGTAAGTGGTGAAACCTTTTTCAAAATATAGTGCCTTATAAATTTTTCTAGTCTCAACCTAACAGAGCTTTTAACTTCAGTGTGTAAACATGGATGTTAGTTGAGATAAATTTCTAAAATTTTGCTATTTGGAAATTCTTTGGCTTAAAAGTAATGATATTTTGCATGAGAAATACATTTGGACCTAAAAGTGTTTCGTAAAAGTTTTGACTTCAGTTAAGTGTAGAAGGCCTGAAGTTTTAATATTATACCTAAAATACTTTTAGGGCCTGTTGGTATTTGGTATGCATAATTGAATTCCTTTTAGTATTTTCTGTTGAAGATTTGTACTTCTCGTTTTGGTCCAGTTATGTGTTTGTAGTTGTTGCAAATATACTACACGTGTCGTTTGTTTCACTGTTCCTAAATGATCTTTTACAAAAAAATAGTCATGCATGCTTTTATAATTTTTCTCCCATCAAAACAATACAATACAAAGGAAGTTGACGTTTTTTTTGAACTGCCACATACAAATTTGCCTTCAAGTCAAAAGCTGGTCATTTTCCAAGTTCATGTTTTATTGTTGTTTATTAAACCATGATTTCTTTCAATTATTAAGCGTAATGGCAGTACATATCAATGCAAGTCAAAGTTATCTTATTGTTACATATGGTCTCAACTTAGGTCTTGATGAGTTTTTATTGAATTGGGTCTTAGTACTATATTCCATGATATTATTACTTTTTATTTTTTTGAAAAAAAAGCATTGATAACTTTTGAAAGTAAATTTAGTTAAGGAAATTGTTATTGTTTTGAGGTTGTGCTTTACTGGACTTACGACAGGAATTGTATGTCGAATACTGTATTGTTACTAGGATTGTGCACTATCATTTGGGGATCTCTTTTCGCTTTTGGTGATTGGACAGCTTGAATTATTGTACTTGACCTTAGCTGCTGGGTTAAGAGCAGCCACAACCTAATTACTGTATTATTTCCTATCAATATTGTTAATATTATTTCTTACCAATATTGTTGTTACTATTCCTATTGAAATTGTCAATAATGTTTCCTACCGATAGTATTGATACGGTTTCCTACTAATATTTTTTATCCTGTTTTCTAGTGGTACTTGATACGGGTGAGGCCCCTAAGGCTTGTAGAAATTACAGAATGACCCCTGTGAGGGGTCAATGAGGGCAAGGGGAAAACATTGGGGACCTCGGACGAGGGGTCGGACAAATCCAACCTCTTGAGGACTACACCCATGGTTCGGATGAGGCAAGGCGAGAACCCCTGGGGGGTCGGACGTGGCATCAGTGCATCCAAGGCTCTCGTTTTGAGTCCTCGAGCTGGCGGAGGTTACAGGCAGCCATGTTCCGCGGTAACAGGACACGTTCGGCGGTTGTAATCAGTTATGGCCCATTAGTAAGCATAGATGGTAGATACATGTGGTTATTCCTCCACTAACACCCCACTACTCCACTACTTCCCACCTAATTCAACTGGCACATGCTTATAACTATGAGTAGATTCAACAGGGAAAATGTAATTGCATTTTTGTTACTCACACCTATATATTTTGTCTCCCTTTTTCATCCATTAAAGCACCAGGCTAACTTAGACATTAGAGTGCTAACATGGGCATGACCCGCCAAGCCCTCTCTATTTAGCAAACGTCCGGCTGCACGTGAAGACTATTTGCTACTCAGCATTTTTTCTACCTTAACAGGTTGGCACCCACCGTGGGGCCGATTCTTGGTTCTCCACTTAGTTTTCACAAGATTGCATCATGGTTACTACAAGGAGTCGAAGCGTGGCAAGTGTACACGAAGAAGAGGTACAATATGCAGTTCTATCTTGAGAAGACCTCTAACCCTAAGCAGATTTAGGGTATATTCTGCGAACTCTGGAGGAATTGAAGGAAGTCATTCATAACCCAACACCTCAACCTGCACCACACCACTTAGAAAATCAACCACAGCAAGCACCTCAACAAAATCCATCACATCAGAAAACCCAATCAGCCAGAAATATAACCAACCTAAGGGAGTTTGGACAACGGATTCACATTGGGGGGCAGCGTGAAGAAACGGTGAACTCCAGAAGGTCATCTCAGGGCTCGAATACTGCGGCGCGAGACCCGTCACAAAGTGTCGGAAAAGGAAGTACGACTTGTACTGCCTCAGTTGCAGGAACTTTCAAAGGCCCAAATCCGTTTAACTGTGCCATCAACGAAGTTCCGAAGCCCGTGCAGTACAAATTGCCCTATCTGCCCACCTATGATGGGCATGGTGACCCTAAAGATCATCTGGCGGTTTTCAGGCAAAAAATGGAGTTTACAGAGCTGCCAGAGGCCTGGGTGTATAAGGCCTTTGCTGGAACTTTGGTAGAAGCGGCCAGGGTGTGGTATGGTGAATTAAAGGAGGGCTCAGTCGGTTCCTATGCGCAGCTGGTAGATTTGTTTGTTGGAAGATTTTTCTCGGCCATTAGGCTGACTGGGCACACTACTTCTTTGCTTGGTCTAAAGCAGAGAAAAAAGGAAACTCTTCGTCAGTATGCAACTCGCTTTAATGAGGCTACCCTCTAGTGTACGCAATTTGACCAGAGGTTCGCGATACAAGCATTCACAAAGGGAGTAACGAACGAGTTGTTCCAGGCTTCTTTAGCCAAGAAGACCCCCTGAACATGACAGAGTTAATGACCAGGGCGGAGAAGTACATCAAGGTGGAAGAGGTAGCGATGGCAGTGAATGAGGAAGACCCTAAGAAAAAGGGACAAAACAACCAAGCTCATGTGGCCCAGAAAGAGAGAAGGGCAGAAGAGGGCAATCAAGAGTAGAGAGGAAGGAAAATGAGAGAACCACCTAGATTGCAGAGGTTCCATAACTATACCCCTTTGGTAAAGCCCAGATCTGAAATCCTGGCAGAAATCCGGACACGGATGAACCTCCAAGATCCACCAAAAATGAACACAGAGAAGGAAAGCCGCAAAGGCAAAGGGCAGTAATGTAGATATTGCAAAGACTTTGGGCATGGCACTGAAGCTTGCAGAAACTTGAAGGATGAGATTAAAGCTCTGATCAGGTGTGGGCACTTACAAGCCTATGTCAGGAGAGATAACCAAGGGGGAAGGCAGAGGGAAAGGAGCTTGAGACATGCTCAGATGGCGCGCACTCAGGTGGAGATTGACATGATAACAGGGGGCATGGCCTCAGGAGATGAGGGAGGGGAAAACCTACAAGCCAAGAGAGGTTACCGCATAACAAGTCGTGAAGACCCCCTGATGAAGAGACCAAGGATAGAAGAAAATATCACCTTTGAGGATGAGGATTTGGATGGTCTGGTGTTACCCTACGATGATCCGTTGGTGACTGCGGCGGACATCAATGGGATTGTGGTGCGCAATATCATGGTCGATACAGGGAGCTTAGCAGAGGTCCTGTTCTTGAGTACATTTGAGAAGATGGGTTTAAGAATGGAACATCTGAGGGCGATGAAGGGAACCTTGTCAAGGTTCAATGGCAGAGAAGTAAGGCCCGAGGGTACGATAACATTGAAGGTGATCCTCGGGCGGAATGAGTAGAGCCAAGGTGAGATGCTGGATTTCATTATAGTAGACTGCGAGTCACCATATAACGGGATATTGGGAAGGGTGGCACTGAGAAAGTTCAAGGTAGTGGTGTCTACCTATTATTTGGCGATAAAGTTCCCGTCAGAGGCTAGTATAGTAACAGTAAGAGGGGATCAAATGAGAGCCCAAGAATATTATGCAGCTTGCCTGAGGCTGCAGAAAGAAGAGAAAGAACTAATTGAGATTCCCGAAAAGAAGGCCAAGAAGGGGCGGGAGCCGAAAAAAGCTGAGCCTGCAGAGAAGTTACAGAAAGTTCAATTAGCAGCAGGGAATGAGGTTCAGATCAGAACAGAGCTTCCTTAAAACCTGGTTGAAGGTATAACTCATTTCTTATCTTATAATAGAGATGTATTTGTTTGGTCTATGCATAATATGACAAGGATAGATCCGCGGATAGCTGTGCATCGGTTAAATATAGATCCAGCATTCAGGCTGGTGAAGCAAAAAAGACGGGTCTTCCATGCAGAAAGGAACCAAGAAATCAGAGAAGAAGTGAGCAAACTGTTGAGGGGTGGCTATATCCATGAGATGGAGTACCCTACCTGGTTAGCGAATGTGGTGATGGTCCCTAAGCCTTCTGGGGCTTGGCGGATGTGTGTGGACTTTACAGATTTGAACAGGGGCTGCCCAAAAGACTGCTACCATTTGCCTAGGATAGATCAAATGATGGATGCCACCTCAGGTTTTGAGATGTTGTCATTCATGGATGCATTCAAAGGGTACAACCAAATTAAGATGACACCAGAAGATGAGGAGAAGACAGCGTTCATAACAAATCGAAGGGTGTTTTGTTATACGGTGATGCCATTTGGTTTGAAGAACGCAGGGGCTTGTTACCAGCGCATAATGGACAAGGTATTCAAGGGGCAGTTAGGCGGAATATAAAGGTTTATGTTGATGACATATTGGTGAAGAGTAAGAGGGCAGAGACTCACATCGAGGATCTGTCTGAGTCATTCTCAATAATGAGAAAAGTCAGCATCAAGTTAAATCCTGAAAAATGTGTTTTTGGGGTTCAAGCAGGAAAATTCCTAGGTTTCATGGTTACTCGGAGGGGGATTGAGGCCAAACTAGAGAAAGTGCAAGCCATCCTAGATCTTGAGCTGCCCAAGAATATAAAAGATGTTCAGAAGCTGACAGGGAAAATAGCGGCCTTGAGCAGATTCATGGCAAGGTCAGCAAACAAATGTGCACCTCTGTTCAAGGTCCTGCAGAAACCAAAAGACTTTCAGTGGACAGAAGAGTGCCAAGAGGCTTTTGAGAAGTTGAATGAGTACTTGAGTTCGGCACCTTTGATGTCAAGGTTGGAGCCCAATGAGATTTTGTACGTATATTTAGCAGTATTCCCAGTGGTTGTGGCAGCAGCACTCGTACGCCAAGATGGAAAGCAGCAGAGGCCGGTCTACTATATTAGCCAAATACTTAAATGAGCAGAGCTGAGATATCCGCCCATAGAGCGGATGACATTGGCCTTACTTGTGGCCTCAAGGAAGCTCAGACATTACTTTGAGGCACATCCTATATGTGTTATGACGGATATGCCGTTCAGGCAGGTATTGTAGAAACCAGAGGCGTAGAGAAGACTTCTGCAGTGGTCTATGGAGTTGAGCCAATTTGACATCACCTTCAGACCAAGGACTTCCATAAAAGCTCAGGCTATAGCAGATTTATTGTGGAGTTCACAGGGGAGCCGTCAGAGGACAGTCCGAGACCGTGGAAGATTTGGGTAGATAGAGCCTCAGGCAAGAACGGTAGCAGAGCTGGGGTCATACTACAGGGTCCAGAGGGTGATGAGTTGTAATTTGCTCTGAAGTTCCGTTTCTCGGCCTCGAACAACAAGGCCGAGTATGAAGCCCTCATAGTAGGTATCAAAACAGCTCAGACGATGGGGGCTGATTCGATAGAGGCCCACACAGACTCACAATTGGTGGCAAGTCAGATAGATGAAGAGTATGAGGCCAAAGATGAAACCATAGCTGCATATTTGGCCAAAGTAAAAGACACAATGGCTGGTTTAAGTGGTTTCGTAATCAACCGAATTCCATAGGCGGAGAATGAGAGAGTGAATGTCCTCTCAAAACTTGCAGTGAGAGTGGCAGGGCCAGTGACGATAGAGGTGAAAGAGGTGTTCGAACCGAGCGTAGCTCGAAAGCGCAAAGAGGTAGCCCAGGTGGAGCATAGTGAGTCTTGGATGCAGCCTATGGTTGACTTCCTGGAAAAAGGGAATCTTGCCAGAAAACAGTGAAGAAGCGAGGAAGGTGAAAATTCGAGCCCCAAAGTATGTAATGCTCGGAGAGCAGTTGTATCGGAAAGCGTATTCTTGGCCCATGTTGAGGTGTGTAGATAGAGGTGAAAGCGATTACATACTCAGGGAAATGCATGAGGGAATCTGTGGTAATCATAAAGGCCATAGAGCATTGGCCCGAAAGACACTGAGGTACGGATATTTCTGGCCGACCCTGAATGAAGATGCTCGGCGCTTAGTGCAGAAGTGTGATACATATCAGAGGTTCTCGAGAATCCCGCAGTAACCGGTAGTAGATTTGACTATAATGATGAGCCCTTGTCCCTTTGCTCAGTGGGGACTAGATATATTAGGTCTTTTCTCGATTAGCACAGGTCAAAGTGTCAAATACTTCGTAGCAGTGGATTATTTTACTAAGTGGGTGGAGGCTGAGCCCGTAGCTAAGACTACAGATAGAAATGCCTGGAATTTTGTGTGGAAGTCTATTGTGTGCAGATTTGGGATTCCAAAGGTGATAGTGACAGACCACGAGACCCAGTTCGATTGCCACTACTTCAGAAAACAATACTCATTGCTGGGCATCTCTCTTAGATTTACTTCTATAGCGCACCCACAAACTAATGGCCAAGTGGAAAATGCTAACAGATCTATTTTGCAGGGTCTAAGAAAGAAGTTGGCAGCAGCCAAAGGCCTATGGGTCGAGGTTTTGCCCGAGATATTGTGGGGATGCAGAACGATGCCAAACGGGTCAACGGGCGAGACCCCCTTCAGCCTGACATTCGGGGTAGATGTTGTTATGCCTGTAGAAATTGGCTCGACGAGCCAAAGAGTTGCTGAATACGAAGAAGAAGTTAATAACCAGGCCCTACAGAAAGACCTAGACTTAGTAGAAGAATTCAAAGAGAAGGCCAGAATAAAGATGCTCGAAGACAAGAGGGCTATGGCCCGATATTTCAAAAAGAAAGTAAGAAACAGAGAGATCCAAGGAAGAGATTTGGTCCTCAGAAAGGCAATCTTCAAACCTGACCCAAATCAAGGAAAACTCGGACCAAATTGGGATAGTTAAAGAGGTCAAGCTGGGTACCTACGGGCTCGAAGACTTCAACGGTAAGGAATTGAGAAACGCTTGGCACGTAGAACACCTAAGAAAATATTACATGTAACCATCTCTTTGAATATCTAGTTGTTATTTATATCTTTCTTTGAACATTAAGATGTTGTACATATCGAGGCAAATTATGCCTCTAGGCGTTGTTTATATCAATATAGATGATGCCTTCAGGCGTTGTTAATGTCGAGACAGATTATGTCTCTGCAATAAAATTGATGTTTCCATCCAAAGTTTTGTTGATGATTGTAATAAAGGAGAGCCAAATCTCAGCGAGGGAGGTCAATTTCCAAAATTAACGAAAGAGAGACACACCTCCTGCGAAAACGAGATCTTCCCAAGATGGCATGAAACTGGGGGCATGACCCCCAAGACATAAAGACTGGGGGGCACAACTCCCAAAGTCTGAGCCTGGGAACACTACTTCCGAGGCATGAGAATCGGGGCACAACCCCCGAAGCCAACGAACATGAGATTAAGGGAAATGACAAGGACAAGACCTGACAGATGAACCAAATACGAAAGGAAAAGTGATAAATTGAAAGAAGGAAAATGAGAAGAAAAGCTTTTTCATTAAAGGCAGAAACTTTCTTTACAAAAAGAACAACAAAAGATAAATACAATGCCTAGGTCTCATCCTCACTATCCTCGGACTCGTTCTCAGAGCTCGAGGAGTCACCGGTGAGCAAATTCTCCCTAATAACTAAACCGCGCCTTTGAGCATAATGATCAAGTTTTACCTGAAATGCAGCGGTGATATCGGTAGTGGTATCGGCAGCGAAACAGGCATATAGCTTCTTCAAATCTTCCTTGTAGCCCTGCCCGCGATAAAAATCCTCCACTACCTGGGCCGTCATATTCTCCAACGAGGCTTCCAGATCTTTGAGTTGGGCTTCAGCAGAACCTCGGGCTATGTGAGATGCCTCTAACTCAGAGTGAACCCTCTAACTCAGAGTGAAGCCTCTCACGTTCAACCCTGGCCTCCTCTTGAGCCTTTAGGAAGGCATCCCAATCAATCTAGAGTTGGCGTCGCTTAAAGTTTGCAGTAGCGGTCTCTTCCTGAGCCATCCTGGTTGTCTCGCGGGCAGCAGCAAGGTCGGCCTGGATAGAAGCCTCTGAGCTCCTGGTGCACTCCTCAAACTCTAAGAGCAGCCTTCGCCTCAGTAAGTCGCCGCTCGTATTCACCCACAAAGCGGTAGGCCACACTGAGACCCACGGATATTTGCGACAACCAAGCAACGTTAGAAAAACATAATCCAAATGAAATGAAAGTGAATGAGGAACTAAGGAAAGAAAGAAAGTACCTTAAGACGAGCCCTTTCAAAGGCTTCTTGCGCAATGGGGTGCAACTGTTCCTGTGGAAGCTCGTTCAGAGAACTCACCGTATAAGTAGAACCCTCGAGAGCCGGGGGACCTCGGACGAGACTGAGTAGAGGCCCCAGTAACGAAGAGCAATGTGTCATTCGCCAGACCACTGTCATCGGGCATAACGCCAACTACCTCTTCATAAGGAAGAGCTTTATCAACCTCTTCGAAAGCTTCCAATCTACAAGCGGCTCTCTTAGGGGTTGGCGAAGAGAAGTCCTACAGGGTGGGAAGCTCGGACCAGGTGTGCTCGGACGAATTCTCTGACGGGACGACCCTCTTTCGTCTCTTGCTAGGACCTCCTTTAACCTTCTTCTTTCAGGCTCGTTTAGCAGCTCGGGCTCGTCGAGTTTCGGCTTGAGCTTGACGTGCCTCAGCCCGAGGCTCCTCGGCAACAGCGTCAACAGGATCAACCTCCCGAGCCTTGGTAGGAGGAACAGGTGTGAGAAGAATATTATCGGCGCCAGCGGTGCGGACCTCGACAGCCTCGGAATTGTCGGGAAGCATCGGAGGCTCGACAATACCTGTAGCAGAAAAGTAAAAGGTCAGCTAGGCGGAAATAAAAGTGTAAAATGATAATACATAAAAAAAAAATTTCATTACCTTCATCCCCGTCGTGGATCGGAGCATCGGCGTTGAGGCCACCTATAGAAGAAGATGAGACTTCAACTACAGAAGTTCGTCTTGATGGAGAGCGAACAGTGTCTGAAGGCCTCGCTGCAGTATTAGTAGCCCTCGGTCGATCATGAAGGCCCTAGGCTAATATGACTTCATGGGTTAGGAAGGAATCCCCACGCATGGGATGAGCTCGGCGGAGAAGAAAAGAGGTCATGAGCCTCTCGGTTGGGCCAGGAGGGGAGGATTGCAGAAGGCATCAAGCTTGGCACCAGATAGAAGCCTATTAAGCCTCCTAACGGGCCATCTGAAAGGGTGAGTGACGAACCCGAACTTGTTGTGCCACCCGCAATTACTGGTGGCGGGATCTAGGTGAGAAGTAGTACACGCCGAAGTTTTTAGAGTCATGAACCAACTGATGGAACTGGCGGAAGAGGTTGAGTGTCGGGGAAAGCCCGAGGGATTTGACCCATACATAAAAAGCCACTATTTCCCTCCAGCCGTTGGGTACGAGCTGGCAATGAGCAATGTCAAGGAAATTGAGGATACGAACAACAAAAGTTGGGAGTGGAAGACGGAGAAACTGAAGAACGATGTAGGGTAATGCCAATTCCCCTACCTCGGGTCGGCAAGCCACTTCCTGATGATCGGGGACTCTGTACTCGTAGCCTTCGGGAAAGACGTCCCTGTTACAAAGGTCGAGCATATCACAATCATCAAAGGTACATTTGTAGCGTAAGGCTAAGAAATCTGTCCGAGCCTCAAGGTCGGGATCGGGAGTCACGGCCCTGGGAGAGGGAGGAGAAGGTTCGGGCATTCTTGGAATCATCTCCAGAGTGATATGTAAGAGCTCCAAATGAAGATCGCTAGGAGGCTTCAGACCCAGTAGGATTCGAAGGGGTCGATCTCGAAGGTCCGGCCTCATCAGATCTGATTGACCTAAGTGGTTGAGCCGGAATAGGAACTCCAAGATGTGGGAGTGACGAGAGTGTTGAAGCGGCGATGGTCGAGGGCTCGATGCATGCGCCGCCTCGAGATCTGAGACCTTGAGTCGCGGCAGGTTGAGCAACAGTGACTTCCATGATTTTAGAGGAAGAAAACGCCATTATGTAAGAGTGGTAGGTATAAAAGGCTAAAAGAGAAGCTCGGACAAGAGCCCGAAGGGTAGGAGCGAAAATTGTGCGAAGGCTCGAGGTAGAGAGCCGCGGGCGAGAAAGAGAAGAGGAGTGTGGGAGAGAAAAGTGTTTGGGAAAAAGGTGAAAAGTGAATTTTGAAATAATGAAAAAGGATATTTAAAGGAGTAAAAAAGAGAGGGAAAACCAAAGGTCTCTAATCCCAACCGTAGATTCAAAAGGCAGTCCACTAGATTGTGACAAGTAGAAAGGCTGTAGTAAATAGTGGTTGGTAGTAGGTTACACAGAAGACGAAGCAGCATTAAGGTAAACTCTCGCCCAATTATGGTGAAGCCGAGGTGACAAAACCAGTTCCCGGACCCATTACGTAGCTCCGAGAACTGAGGGGGTATCATGATACGGGTAAGACCCCTAGGGCTTGTAGAAATTACAGAATAACCCCTGGGAGGGGTCAATGAGGGCAAGGGGAAAACATTGGGGACCTTGGACTACACCCAAGGTTCGAATGAGGCAAAGCAAGAACCCTTGGGGGGTCAAACGTGGCATTGGTACATCCAAGGCTCTCGTTTTGAGGCCTCGAGCTGGTGGAGGTTACAGGCAGTAATGTTCCGCGGTAACAGGGCACGTTCGGCGGTTGTAATCAGTTATGGCCTATTAGTAAGCATAAATGGTGGATACATGTGGTTATTCCTCCACTAACACCCCACTACTCCACTATTCCCCACCTAATTCAACTGGCACATGCTTAAAGTATGAGTAGATTCAACAGGGAAAAGGTAATTGTATTTTTGTTACTCACACCTATATACTTTGTCTCCCTTTTCATCCATTAAAGCACCAGGCTAACTTAGGCATCGGAGTGCTAATGCGGGCACGACCGACCAAGCCCTCTCTGTTTTGCAGACGTCTGGCTGCGCGTGAAGACTATTCGCTACTTAGCATTTTTTCTACCTTAACAGTACTAGTGATACCATTTCCTATCAATACTATTTTCTTTTGAAACTGTTACTTTGAGCTTTAGTTTTCTTCAAAATTAATCTACATCAACCACGTAGTTTACTAGTTCTAAAGCATGAAATTGGTTTATTACTGATGTCCATTGATCCTTACCTAATAGACTAAGTTACATGGCATGTCATTTTAAGACTTAGTATTTTGAGTAAAGTATTGTACTTTGAAATTTCAGTATTACTAAGTGATAACATCAAAACAATGGTCTAAGAGTTTTTCGGAGAGAACTCAATTAGCTTATTTCTAATCTGACTTTAATTTTCATAATCCTTATCGTCCTTATCGTTTTCAAGAAAATCATCTCATTATTTAGTAGTTTGACCCTATCAAAATATATAATTTGGTCTCACATTGTTGATTCAAGGACTTTCACTACTTACTGAGTTTTATACTCATTTTTTTTTTCTAAAACTTTTGCAAATAAGAAATTACTAGTTTGTTCCAGGTTCTAGGGATAAGGACTATTAGCTCGTGGCAAGGAGAACGTTAAGGACTCTTAGTATTTCGGTGGATGTTATTATTGATCAGCTAGGAGTTTGACCAACTATTATTTTGATTTTGATTTTGATTTTGGTTATTTAGTTGTCTCGATTGAAGATATGGGGCTTCTATAAAGACTCATATTGTTGTATAGAAGTTATTTTAACTCGGTGTTTAATTAGTCGCCTTAAGTTTAACTGTTGTAAATTCTATAAGAATTATTACTAATCTTACTTGTAGTATAGAGCCTTGCGGGCTTAAAAAGTTGACACTTTTAAGTTCGCAACGGTCTCGTCCCGAATTTGTCCCAACAAATTTGGGAGCGTGATAGAGTGGTATCAGAACAATAGGTTATGATCACTTGAGGCCTTAATGGGTTGGATACGAAACTTTTTACTCTGTATAAGAGTGCCTAAACTTGTACTTAATTAAATTGGAGTTTTTTTAAAAATCTATTGGTGCTTTTGAGATTTCTTGGCTAAAAGATTAAGTTTTGAGGACGAAATTTTTGTTAAGAGGGAAAGGATGTAATATCTGGTGATTTTGTGTTAAATCAAATAATATGATAATGATGGTGTAGATTTTGGGAGGCCTTGAGATAATAGTCCAGGCCATATTGGCCGCATTTGGAGGGGAGTGGTTAGGTGGGAAGCAAATTCTCTACCAACTGAAATGCTAAAAGTAAGGAATACATCTGAAATGCTAAAAGTAAGGAATACATTGGAAAAAAAACATTAGACAATGAAAAAAATATATTTAAGCGCGTCTTATTCTCTTTTCTAGAGAAAAAGAAAATCACGATAGCCAGAGAACAAAAAACAACAACAATACAAAATTCTTTGTGTATAGTCTGGAGAGAAATAGCTTTCTTCCCATCAATTGGTCTCTAATTGGAGGTTTAGTACTTGTTTCATTGTGGGTGAAAGGTAAGTGGTGAAGCCTTTTCCAAAATATAGTCCCTTATAATTTTTCTAGTCTCAACCTAATAGAGCTTTTAACTTCAGTGTGTAAACATGGATATTAGTTGAGATAAATTTTTGAAATTTTGCTTTCATATAATTACACATGCTATTTGGAAATTCTTTAGCTTAAAAGTAATGATATTTTGCATGAGAAATACATTTGGCCCTAAAAGTGTTTTGTAAAAGTTTTGACTTTAGTTAAGTGTAGAAAGCCTGAAGTTTTAATATTATACCTAAAATACTTTTAGGGTCTGTTGGTATTCGGTATGAACAATTGAATTCCTTTTGGTATTTTCTGTTAAGATTTGTGCTTCTCGTTTTGGTTCGTCATCAGTTACGTGTTTGTGGTTGTTGCAAATATACTGCACATGCCGTTTGTTTCACTGTTCCTAAATGATCTTTTACAAAAAAATAGTCATGCATGCTTTTATAATTTTTCTCCCATCAAAACTATACAATACAAAGGAAGTTGACGTTTTTTTTTTAACTGCCACATACAAATTTGCCTTCAAGTCAAAAGCTGGTCATTTTCCAAGTCCATGTTTTATTGTTGTTTATTAAACCATGATTTCTTTCAATTATTAAGCGTAATGGCAGTACATATCAATGCAAGTCAAAGTTATCTTATTGTTACATATGGTCTCAACTTAGGTCTTGATGAGTTTTTATTGAATTGGGTCTTAGTATTATATTCCATGATATTATTACTTTTTATTTTTTTGAAAAAAAGCATTGATAACTTTTGAAAGTAAATTTAGTTAAGGGAATTGTTATTGTTTTGAGGTTGTGATTTACTGGACTTACGACAGATATTGTATGTCGAATACTGCATTGTTACTGGGATAGTGTACTATCATTTGGGGATCTCTTTTCGCCTTTGGTGATTGGACAACTTGAATTACCATACTTGACCTTAACTGTTGGATTAATAGCAGTCACAACCTAATTACTGTATTGTTTCCTATCAATATTGTTAATATTATTTCCTACCAATATTGTTGTTACTGTTCCTATTGAAATTGTCAATACTGTTTTCTACCGATAGTATTGATACGGTTTCCTACTAATATTTTTTATCCTATTTTCTAATGGTACTAGTGATACCGTTTCCTATCAATACTATTTTCTTTTGATACTGTTACTTTGAGCTTTAGTTTTCTTCAAAATTAATCTACATCAACCACGTAGTTTACTGGTTCTAAAGCATGAAATAAGTTTATTACTGATGTGCATTGATCCTTACCGAACAGACTAAGTTACATGGCATGTCATTTTAAGACTTAGTATTTTGAGTAAAATATTGTACTTTGAAATTTCGGTATTACTAAGTGATAGAATCAAAACAATGGTCTAAGAGCTTTTCAGAGAGAACTCAATTAGTTTATGTCTAATATGACTTTAATTTTCATGATCCTTACTGTTCTTATCGTTTTCAAGCAAACCGTCTCATTATTTAGTAGTTTGACCCTATCAAAATATATAATTTAGTCTCATATTGTTGATTCAGGGACTTTCACTACTTACTGAGTTTTATACTTATTCTTTTTTTTTTTTCTAAAACTTTTACAGATAAGAAATTATTAATTTGTTTTGGGTTCTTGGAATAGGGACTATCAGCTCGTGATAAGCAGAATGCTGAGGACTCTTAGTATTTCGATGGATGTTGTTGACTACTGTTATTATTGATCTGCTAGGAGTTTGACCATCTATTATTTTAATTTTGATTTTGATTATTTAGTTGTCTGGATTGAAGATATAGGGCTTCTATAAAGATTCATATTGTTGTATAGAAGTTATTTTAACTTGGTGTTTAATTAGTCTCCTTGAGTTTAATTGTTGTAAATTCTATAAGGATTATTATTAATCTTACTTGTGGTAGCTTTGCGGGCTTAAGAAGTTGACACTTTTAAGTTCACGGCGGTATCGTTCATGAATTTGTCCCGACAAATTTAGGGGCGTGACACTGATGGAGTCAAATTCTATCTTAAGTTTGTGGATAGTCATCAACTCATAGTGGATTGGGTAGCTAAACTTTCCTTATAGTCATCTAATAGAGTTCAAGCCCTATTTGGACTCATCGTTGGTTATCCATCCGTTGTGGTGTCGAAATTCGGGCACACCTTTAGTAGACCTACCATATGGGTAGCCCTTTACCTATTAGGGGATATAAGGGTCGTGGCCCTATCATTGCATTATAACGGATCAAGTGATCCATTGTGGTTGGACCGTGAGTCCAAACTCAATTTTGGTCACTACAATTATATAATTCCTAAATTAGATAACTACATATGTGAAAATTTTCTTTATCACATTACACTAGGTAAAAAGCTTAAGAGCAAGTTGTTTTCTTATATACATACACATAGACACACACAAACAGACACCCCCACACATACTGCAAATTGGGGTTCCAAAAAAAAAACCTGTTAAAAGAGAAACTGTCCGCTCCTATAATGGCACCAGTGGCGACGAACGTTGTAAAGAAACTGATGGTGAATGGCGGGGAGGAAAGATGGGGAAAAATTAAGAAAATATAGGAGAGGAAAGAGAGAGCACAAAAAAAAAAAAAAAACACTAATATTTTAGACCATCTATGATTTGCCATTAACTCAACGGGTTTAAGAGGCACCAGTGGTGACAAACGTTGTCCATATATGAATGTAAAATTATTTGTTTTTAGCTTCCACTAAACAAAAATTCTAGATCTGCTCCTGCTTGAAAGATCTCGCCTAAAATTTACTCAAACAAAAAATGACTAAAGCAATGGAAATGAAAATGAAGGCCAAACTACATAGTTTGATATATCAGAAATATAGAAAATCTACATAATGTCAGTTGTTAAAGTTGTTTGATATAAACTATGGAGCCAGACTACACTAAGGAACAAGGAAATTTAAATTAAATTTAAATTAATAATTGGATGATAAGCTGAAATTTCAGTGTTTTATTCGACTGCGAAGCAAGAACGTCCTTTGAAGCTGAGAACTCTTTCAAAAGAGATTCATATTTATTTTCTACCCACTACAATATACATTACATGATGCATGTCTAAAACAGGGAATACTAACCTTGAAAGGTTCATTCTCATCATAACATCCTTCTCACTATACGATCCAGTATACGGCAGGAGCTGCATCTCCAGTATGCTTTCTTCAGGCACGGTAAGCACGCCGACAATTAACATGAGTGTGTCTGAACAGAGGGAGTGAAGGATCTATATGCATCAACACAGGGCGGTAAGTAACAAATTCACGAAGCGACTCCAACTGCTAGATGACCCATTCTGGAGCTACTGCATAAGTGGACACCTTTCATATCCTTCCTCATCACACGGGTGCTGCTTCTCCCAGAAGTCATTTTAGGCTTCCCCTCAACTTTCTGACCATTAATCACCTTGTTACCTTCTAACACTTTGGTTTTTTGCAAGTTCGTTTGCCTCTCCTTCTCTTGCTGTTTCTTCCGGGTCATCATATTAGTATTAGATACACCAGCTTGTGCAGGACGACTGGCTCTCGGAGCTGCAGATGTGGCCCGGCTTTCAGAAGGTACAGTTCGAGGGAAGCTTGTTGCCTCTGAGGAATATTGTGGATCAGTCCTGTTCAATGGTTCACTGGCTGAATGGGCTTTCTCACTCGCTGCCTCTGACCATGATGGAGATCTCTCACTAGCTTCCGTTCCACAACTTGAAGTTTTAGTTCGAGGTTTAATCGACTTTGTGTTACCGGATATGCCCTGGAGGGAAATTAGCTATTGTCAACATCAAGTCATAACATTCATAAATCATCATTTAGTGTTCACCAGCTAATACTCATCATTTCCTTTTGAATTGAATGTCATACTTTCCTTTTGCGGCTGTTTCAAAATAATGTCCACTTCCTTTATATGAAAACTTTTACATATCATTTGAAAAATTAGATATAATAAGCATACCACTTGAGAGCCCATCCCCTTTATTTTCAATTGTTCTGAAATTCAAAAAGTAAGATTTGGCCTCATTTATACTCTCTTACCTCTTATTATATTCCCCGACAAACACCTTAATATCTGTGATCAAACTAAAGACATTTAATTCAAAACGGAGGAAGTATTGAACAATTTATTCAATCATGTTTCACATAACTCAGCAAAATATTCGGTCTTTAGATTGCTTCGAATAACTTTGAGATCAAAATTGAATTCACAATTGCAACCAAACTGCAACATTGATTTGATTTAAGGAAGGTAGAGTATTTCTATTTTGTTTTCCTTCCTATTGTGCACTACATCTTCACCTTAGAGGCGAAGAAAGTCATGACGGAACCATGTCCCACACGTATGTATCATGTAGGTGCAACAGTACTTCAAAGTTGAATCCTACCCCATCCTACCAACAAGAATACTTCAAGGTGGCATGTAACATATTAATTACATGTAGAGGGGTTGATTTGAGAACATCAGAGAATCTCTAAATTCAGTTTCCAACCACAAATAAAAAGATCGATAAATAAAGCTTCATTGTGATTCCGGCAGGCAGCTTTGTAACACTTAATATTCTATGAAATAGTCATCCACTATTACATTATATTTTACTTTTACTTTCAATTTTCTATTTTCTGAATAATGAAACAGGACACATGTTGATAAGGGTAATAAATTCATTCTCGAGAATAAGCTAGATTAAGAAACAAATATGAGGTCATGCTATCTGATCGGACTAAAACTGATTATAATGATACTCAAAAGTTAGTTAAAAGTGACCATTCTTCTGTTCATAGGAGGGAAAAAAAAAATTTGAAGTGAATTCTCGGCCTTACCTTGCATCTTTTGCAAGGGGCTGTTAGCTTGATAAATCGTTATTTATCAAAGGAGAAAAAAACAAAGGTTTAGTGTGAGACAATGACACATGATGAATGAACCAGAAGGGAAAAACATGTCAAGAGATTGATATAAGAATATCAAAATTCGAGGTAACTCATGAGAAGATCAGAGAGAAGAACAAGCATTGCAGACTTGTTTACGTACCTTGGTTCTGCCTGAGCCACGTCCAGCTTCATGATAAAAAGAAGGCATAGGTGTTGCTTTGAAGTTCAGGCTTCTACGCAACTGTTTAATCTCAGCTTCTCTCTTTTCCTGGAAAAATCAAAAGTCAGCCAACGAAACAACTTTTTTTCTTTATTTTTAAAATGAACATATTATTTAATCCTAGTGGTACAGGGATGGGAGATACACTTCTATCTGATTCTGTCTGAATTCTACTTCCTCGAAATTTAGAAAAGCGATTTGAACTATTTCACATGCTATCCATGTGATTACCCCTAAATAACGTAAGTACCTGTGTTTTTGCCTGAAGCTGGTGTATTTCAGTTTCCCTGGCATGCATTTTCTCCTCTAATTTCATGAAGAACTGTAAAAAGTGGGAAAACATGAAAATATTAAACCATCGAAATATCTTTATCCAATTATAGAAACAAAGACAAATGGCAACAGAATGCTTCCTTGCCTCTTTCCTCTTCTCTGCACGCTCATCACTTTTAAAGCTGAAAGATGAACTATTCTGTTTCCTTCCTGGATTAGTTGAGCTGGAAGCTTGCTTGGGCCTGACAAAAAATTATGTATGAGGAAAGAGCTCGAGAGACATAATGAACAAAAGTTCACATTGCTAATTTATGTATACCTGGTTGCACTATGATTCGCTTTAGGAGCAACCTTTTCTGATGAAGAACGCAAGGAATTCACTGTTCTTCTTGGTCTTGATTCTATCTCGGCACTACAACCAAAACAAAGTAATTTTCAGGGATAAAATTAATGGTACATGTTTTGGCTTCAGGAGAAACGAAAAAGCTGCATATACCTTTTGTTCAAATGGTGTACTTTTGTCTTTGAATTATGAGGAACCTGTTCAAAAAGAAGAATCTGTTACTAAAACTAAACCAGGACAGTAGTCCAAAGGGTCGTAAAAGTAAGATCATATAAGAATCGCCTAGTCTTTTATATTATACAACAGAAAGCTAGAAATAAACTCATTTCTCATAAGATCATAGGATATTTCATATTGAAATGGAAACAAGAACTACCTCATATTTTGGCATTCTATGACTTGTGCTCGTGGTTGGAGATGCAGTTTCAGATAGCTTCTTTTCTCTCTTTGGTCTCAGTGAAACAGCGGTATCCCTTCCACTAGACTTATTGGCCAAGTCCTTCGATGCTCCATTCAATATATTGCTCATACCTTGAGTACCATTGACCTGAGACTTCATTTTGGACTTGATCTGCTTAGGCTGTGATGCAATATTCACCAATATTCGTGACATCAATCATTTTAAGGATAAGGAAGGAACAGAGAAAGAAAAAAGAATTTTTGTCTGGAGAAAGAACACAAACATATCCATGCATGGAAATCACATAAAAGCGGTCAGTGAAATGAGCAACAGAAAATGTTTCATTAGTAACAGATAATGTTTCATTATGTGTCCTAAATGCATTAGGGCATGAAGTTGATCTGTAGAAACAGAAGACGTGCAACAATTAAATTATAAGAACAATACTGAGGAAGAACGCACCTGGATAGGATCATCTGTCTCAGCCTGGTGACCACTAGTGGGTGAATCAGCAGCTGTCACATCCAAATGTCCTCCTTCAGCATTAAGGTTCTCTTCCACTCCAATTTCTGGTTCACCATTGATTACAGGTGGAGTTTCTACTTTATCTTGATATGCTTCATGTGGATTGATTTCTTGAGAATCAGGAATAGCGTCCACAATGTTTGAATTGACGGATGGAGGTTCACTTATTTCAGGTTCACCATTGATTACAGGTGGAGTTTCTACTTCATCTTGATATGCTTCATTTGTATTGATTTGTTGAGAATCGGGAACACTGTCCACAATGTTTGGAATGGAACAAGGAGGTTCACTCTGAGGGTCAGAATATGACATTTCAGTATGTTGTCTTGCACATTCTGTCACTTCAAACTCTTTTCCATTCATAGAACCAACAGGAATACAATCAAAGCGTGCAGAATGGCTTCCCTCACGAAAGCTTCCAAACTCATGGTCAGAACCCATGTTCTCCATGGTATCATTTTCACTACTTTGGTACTCTGTCTCATTCTGGCTCCCAGATGAAGCTTGTTTCATAAGGGCCCTTCTTCTGAAATGAGCCTCGAAATATGCCTTTTTCTCAGTAACCGAGCCTGGCTTTGAGTACTTCTCAACCTCTTCAAGATATCTGTTGTGTGAGAAAGACGACCTCCTTTCCCAACAGAGCGCTTCATTCTCAAACCTTCCAAATGAGATAGATCCAGAGTGCAGAACATCCACCTGTGCCATTTAAGTGAATAGATGTCAGATGTGGAACAATAGACCACCAAAAAATGAAATGGTTTACTGGACCCGACATTCATCATTGTCAATGCCAATTGCCAAATCAGTAAATTATCAAATATGTGAGTGTGTATATACGCATGCTCCCTCATCTCTGCCTTTGCTAGATGCCAAAAGCTTATGGTGAATAACATTGAGAACAGTATACTTTCCTCAAAATGATTCTAAAATGAGAACATACTTTCGAGTTCTAGACATGCCTCCATTCATCTCCAAATCAAATTCATTGTGTATAATTCGCAACTGAAATCATTATTTCAGGGTGAGCAATGACAACGAGAACATCAGATACTCAAGGATATTGAATGGCACAGCATGATCCCCACCAACACTAAGAAGATACAAAGAGTCGCGAGATTGCATGTACCAGTTTATGTCAGGATCACGAGAGACAATGATAAGATGCAATATGCCCTTAATTCATACGTATTAAACATTAGAACAATATCAAGACATTCGACAAAACCAGTGCAACACCTCGGCAATTAAAATTAGTTCCAAACTCTAAAAAAGTTGGATGTAATAGTCTGTAGTTCCAATTCCACCACCCAAATTTATTCTATGAGAAATGGTTAGATTATTGATGCCACCATAAACAAATTAAGAAAATATAATAATTAACACCACATGGCAATAACAGCCATGAAACTGCACTCCACCATATCCTAGATGATCACAAACCAAACCACACCCCCCTCCCCCCAAAAAAAGAAAAAGAAAGAAATACAGAAAACAAAATAAAAAAATTAAGAAAATTTCAATCAAGATTTGATGCAAGGCATAAAGAAAATACAATAAAATTTTATAATTTAATACCACCTTTCAGTATGGATATACATGCTATCATGTTGGTAATTCACAAAACTGCAACAGTGCAAGAAGTGATGCAACAATACACTGATCCAACAGATTAATGACATATGAAGAAAAATGTGCAAAACTAAAATGAAAATGCTAATAAATGAAGAGAAACTAGAAAGATAATAAAGAATATTACAGATCAACCATCATTATATATTCCTATAAACTCCAAAAACACCCAAAAAAAAAAAAATACCTGAAAATTAAAACTAAATGGTGGCTCTTCAATATCACCTGCCATTTTTAACTACTCTCCTTGTATAGCATTACCCTTTATTTATCTGCAAAATTCAACAAAACCCCACAAAAAATAAGCCCCAGAAATATATAAAAAAAAATCACCTTTTCTTGAAGAAACATGACAAAAAAATAGAGAAAGTTATAAAGTTTTAGAGAAGTACGTATGATAATAAACCCAAGTTGGGGGGGGAGGGGGGGTGTTGGTTTCTTTGTTTCTTTCTTGGGATCGAAGGGTGTGTGTTTAGAAGAGAGTAAAAGAATCGCTTCTTTGCTTTAAAGATTGGATTATTAGAAAGATTTGTGAGAGAGACTTCTCTTGTTCTTTGTTGGTATTTGCTATAGTTGCTGTGAAGCTGAAGAATGGAAGATGAAGAAATGTAGATGTGAACATGAATGTGGGTAGTTAAAAACTTTAAAAGACAAGTGTGTGTTGTGTGTGTAAGTGTAACACTGTAATATGTACTTTACTGTAGTATCTAGTCGTAAGCGAAGGTAATGTAATGATGATGTGTGACTGTACCGGCATGTTGCAATAGTGTTACCGAGTGACTTTTTTTTTTTTCTTTTTTTAATAATAGTAATCAAACTCAAAAAATGTTATTATAATAAGATCAATTGTAGAGCATATCACTATTAAAAGTTTAGACCATTAGTGTGAATATTAAATGATTTTATTATTATTTTATTATTATTAATTTTTTAATAATATTATTATATTATTTAAGAGATTTAAATTTCAATACATTTTTTTTTCTCAAATCTTAGGTGGTTATCAAGTGACTTCAATGACTTTCTTGTAATATTATTCCTTTAGGAATATATTTAATATTTGTACATTATTGACATTATTTTATCAAAATTGTTCATTTAATATTTGTGCATTACTAAAATTATTTTATTAAAATTATATTAATAGTATATTAATTTTGAATTTTGGTTGTTACATTATTAATGATATTACTATATGAACACATTTAATATTTATGCATTATTAACATTATTTTATCAATTTTTTTAATAATTTATTAATTTTGAATTTCAGTTGTTATAGTATTACGTTATAAAGAGATTTGTTCCCAATTCGATTATGTATTTCCTTTTAAGAGATAGATCTAATCTGATGTTTAAGAGGTGCAGTGTATCTAATTCATCATGTGCCTCTGCTTCCTCCTTTTTGTCCTCATATTATATGGGGGGCATCCTTCCTGGTGCAAGTACATTTTTGTTTGACTGGCCACCATTGGATCTTTGTGTGATCCGACGGCTAGGAGTGGTAAATGAGGGGTTTAACTGCTCAGCTTCCTCCACGTTTCACTTACTCTCTAGTTGAAAATTTTCCAAACATATCATGGAGTTTACACTTTTTCCTTTTGTTTTGAGTGAGTGTGTGTGTGTGTGTGTGTGTGTGTGTGTGAAGAGGGGATTTGGGGATCAACAAGAGGAGGGAAAAAGGGGTTTCTCATATTGGATTGGATTGGATTTGTCATGACAATGCATGAAATATTTCTAATGAGTGGCATGTAATGGATAATGGAAAAGGGAGATTTGAAAGGTGGTGGACCTATTATGTTGGACCAAATGATTGATAATTTTCGGATTAAAAGAAAGGCATGATTGTATAAGATTTATTATAAAGGCTTTCTATGTGGGATATAGAGGAAAAGGTTGCATGATTGTAGAAGATTTATTATAAAGGTTTCCTAGGAAAAAATAAAAGGTTGTAAAAGCTATACATTGAGATATATGTATGTTTATTATTGCATGTTATGTTTAAAATTAAGCATCTGAAATAGTATGAATATCTCTTTCAAGAAAGAATAGAAATAAATTAAGGATTTATTACTCAGTTATCTCATTGTGAATTTAAAAATATGAAAAAAAAGAGAATTGAAGATCAATGTTTTAGAGCTAAATCTAGTTGAACTAATCTCACACATTGTTTTGACCAAAAAAAAATCTCACACATTGCCATAAATTTTGGATAAAATATCTTATTTTGGTATTCATGGAGGAGAAACAAAGTTGGAGGTATGAGCAGATGCAGAATTTTCTTTTGTGGGGTCTATAATGACAAAAATATAAATAATATTTTTTTACTACGGGCTATTTAAATTTTTAAACTGAAATTATCTATATATTTAAAAGATTTTATGAGGTTTTTATTGGGTCACTGAGGACGTTTGTAACTCCATTGATACCCATATGGTATCCAGTAAGGTTTAGAGACATAATTTCTTTTAACTAAACCATTAGACCTTCAATATTTTCCCCATGGAGGGAGGGATTATGTTGACAATTTCACTAGGAAAAAGCAAAAGAATCAATTGGTGCAAAATATCCTTCTTTGGCCTAGTAAAGTGTTCAACAAATTAGAATTTACATGAAACTTGATCAACTATAGTTTTTGAAGGCTAGATGCCAAACGTCTGAAGATGAACTAGAGTTTTTCAAGGCAAGAAGTAAGGAATATTCATTTGACACCCGAAATTGACTTGAACTTAAAATTTTTAACTACCAAAAATTTATGTCATCCAGCAATATTTGATTAGTGGGATCTGCAAATTAAAATTCTTTCATTTTTCTATGTATTATTAGGTCAAAAAATTAATTAGTTCTTACTTAAAAATAATAATAAATTATTAAATTATGTGTTATAATTTTTAAGGTAAAAAAAAATCCTAAATTCATCTATGCGGATGAGTGTAGCTTTTCATGTCACTGGAAAAGAGGGGTAACTTCAGTTTACAGGAAGCTTAGCATAATGTAATGTGAGTCACGTGTTGAGGCATTATAATACAACTACACATTACAGAATAACATGGTCCATTGTGGCCTTTGTAGCTTTTTGATTAAAATACATGAACTATAGGTACCTTAGATCTAATCATTGTGTTCACTTTTTTTTTTTTTAAATTTGAAAAATATCCCACATTAGTTAATCTACAGAATATTGATTAAGATTAGACATTACTGTATTTTCTTGATGGGTTATGCCTAATTTATCCCGCGTGACCTAACGGTTAAGTGTGAACCAAAACTTAAGAGTACAACGGTTTATTTCAAAATATGCACCGATTCAGTTAAGAGTTTAATCACATATAGAAGTCAAAGAAGTGGCTCATGGCAACAACGAGTTTTGAACTTGCACCAACATGAGACCCCATCAGCGACTTTGCCGCTAAGCTACCCCTTGGGGGCATCATTGTGTTCACCTTTACTCCGAAAATTTTTTATATGACACAATCTCATGTAAAATTATGTAATAAAAAAATGCATAAAATTTATATCTTTAAAAATGAAATATAATCTCACAAAAGACTTAACTCCTTTACTCCAATTATGATATTAGTGTTATGAAACAAGCATGTATAACATTTGGAAAGAAGGAAGAAAGGTAATGAATACAAAAACAAACAAAGCTAAAGCCTGTCTGGGGCATGTGTATGTCTCACTCTAACCGACATGTGGATTTCTAGAATAGTCCACAGGCCAGACGCCACCGTGTGAAATGTGAGTCCAGATGAGGGTTGTACCACCAAGTACAGGCCTTTCTCCGCCGTGTTTGGATCTAGCTTCTCTACACTTGTTCAACTTATTTATGATGTTTACCCACTAGGTTTTATGGTCAATAGTGGTCCACGATGGATTTATTTGATCAAGTTCTCGAAAATCGAGTACTTCAATTTCATAAGAATGAAAAAGTCTCTCATTTTACGTTCCATTTATTTACATTATATAAAATGTTGGGCAAATTGATGAAATTTATTTGAGTCAAATGTTACTACAAAAAAACGAGAATATTAAAAATATAGAGATAGATTATTTCTTTCCATATTGACAAATTATTAAAAGGTGTCATTCGTCTTATCAATGTGTCTCATGTATTGACCAAACTGCTGATATCTTTACCAAGACTAATTTTTCTGGATGTCATCGTGCATGATTTAGTTCCAAACTCAAGTTGGTCTCACCTTTTCCCACTTAAGTTCGAGGGGGGCTATTATTGTATTATGTAATAGGCAATAATCTAGGTTTTCGTTATAAGATTAATCCTCTTCCTTCGTAATTAAGTTATCATATCAATAAATAAGCTCTCCTTATACATGTATTTTTCTCTTTCCTTCCTCAACTGAGGTGATAATGGCAAAGTTCGAACTTAATACAACAAGCATTTACTAATGACCTAGAGGTTTTGTAGATTTGTTACGTATATGCCTATGAAAGAAAAGGGTCTCATATAAAGATCGAGGGTTGGCTATACGACAAATCATCTTAATAGAGATATTGGTAGGAAATTAAATATTGGCGAGATTATCGAATGATCTCTAATTGTGATTCTTTTTTGTAATGTCCTGTCATGGCATTGCCATTTTTTTTGGAAATGAAATGAAACACATACTGTAAGACCCGACACGAGAGCCTATTCGTAATTACATTAATTATAATGCATTCATATTATTTGATATGCATAAGCATTAATATTGTGTAACGTGTATTTTTATCGTTTTACGTGTAAAAACGTTCATTTTCGTGCATTTAATAATTTTATGTTTCGTAGACGTTAAAAATATTCTAGCAAGTCAGAATTAGTAATTAATTAGTTACAATTCAACTAAGAAGGGCAAACTAGCAATACATGTATTAGTTGGAGGGCAAAGTGGTCATTTGGCATGTCAAGATAATATCTCACCTAACAAATACATACAATCTCTACACACACAACACACACTAAGTCTTTACACACACACACACACACCCCAAAAACACCTAACACCCACTCTTAGCCATTTTTGAAGCTTGTCTTGCATCCTACAACTTGAGCTAGCCTTCTCTTGCATTATTGAGGTGAGGGATGTTTTCATACAAATCTATGGTTTTACAAAGTCTTCATCTTGCTTGTTTATAGACTCTAAGCTATTTATTGAACCTAAGCTAAGTTATATATATGCTTATTTTGAAGTGGAACTTTGATTGGTGAATTGTTGAGTTTTGCGTTCTATTCGATTCTTGAGGGTAATTGTTTGATTGGTTGATATTTTAGCATGTTAAGTTGAGGTATTGGAGTGTTGGTAGAGTGAAGTTTGTGTGTAAGTTCGTGTGTTGCAAGAAGAAAAAGAGAATTGGTGTGTAAGCATAAATTCTGGATTTTCCCATTAAGCCATTAGGTCGTTACCTTCTTCATCCGGTCGACCGGATGGAGCCAGTAATGCCCCGATCAATGCTCCCTGTCGGGCGTTGTGCTTCTATTCGGTCGACCGGATAAAGGCTGTATTGCCCGAATGACCCAAAATGCAAAGAATTTGTTTTAGTGATTCCGAGAGCTACCGGTATCGGATTGAGGCAAGATCGGTTGCGTTTGAACCGTATCGAACCCTAGGTTATCATAGCTGGATTTAATTATGGTATTGAATTACTTGACTTTAGTTATGATATAATATTTCCATGTGGCCCCTCAAATATTGTATACATGCGATTGCTTGTGTGAATATCTGTTACACTTGGAGGTTATCGCTGACGGAGGTAACCTACTTTGTTACCTCCTCTATTCATGATTAATGCATATGTGAATTCTCTATGATGTCAATAACTGTTGGCGCAACGGTTGCAACCACAATTATGGGCATGGTGGCATTCGTTTTCTCTAGGTAGCATTGGGCTACTTGTCGGTCTCGACTACCCTAGTCCCCGGTGATTATTCGGATATTACATAATGTTTGGAGTTGAGGAAAAATGAATGAGGACTGAATCAAGGTCGGTCGTTTACAGCAACTACAAAGAAAACTATATCCTTTGATAAATGGTAAAACTACATTCGCTTGGGTGGACCTCGGAGGGTAGAGTCATGTGTTACTACTTGTTATTTAATTCTTGTACTCAGTTGTCACTCTTGCATATCATGTTTTCAAGAAAGGCTTTCCAAATGTTAAAAATGTTTGCGAAAACCACCCGTGACCTTTAACCCTCGCTGAGCTAAGTGTAGCTCATCCATTTTCATGACAATCTTTCAGGTGAGGCCGAGCCTAAGCTAGGGACTCAAGCTGAGGGCGAGACTTACTTGTGTGACGAGTCGGACTTCTGCTTGTTGTGACCATGCTTGCTGTTAATGCTATTCTTGATGTTATACTATGTTAATATTGAACAACTTCATGTACTGTAATAATCTTTTGGATTTGGCTATGTAATTATTCTTATGGATGTTGGATTGTAACCATGTTACTGCTCTATTCTTTTGAGGCCTAAGGGGCATTGATGGTTGTGACATGCCTGAATGTTGAATTTAGGCCTTGTATATATATATGTAGCAGGTTAAGGAAAGTTAAAGTGTTGTTGATCGAGCACCCTTCTTGAAGTTACTTGTGGATTTTATAAATGTTCAAGTTATGATTGGATAATTGTACAGGTTATTTATCTCGCTCACGTCATGTTCCGGCCTTGTCTTAGCAATAGGTCGGGGTCGGGGCGTGACATATACTTGTTGATCGAGCAAACAAAAAAAGAGTGAAAAAACACATACTCACGGGTTAATTGTGTTTAATAATGTAGTCTTGAACCGTTTAATAGACCTACCAAATAGCTAAGAGTTCAAACTCAAATTAAAATGACGATGTATACTGATTCCTAACATTTCAGATTGCACTAAGGTTGCGTTTGGTTCACGGAATCATATATGATTCCCAGGAATGTGAAGTCTAGAATATACTATTATCATGTTTGGTTCACGGAATAAAAAAATATTCCTGGGAATATTACATTCATGGGAATGCAATATTCTCATGATTTACTCAATTTCTATTCCCATGTGAGGGGGTGAGAATCTTACATTCCCAAGTTGTGAAAATGTTTTGGAGAATGCAAAAGACACAAATACTCATCTTAAAAAAATGCAAAATTAAAAAAAAATTACATAATATAATTCAAAAAATAAATTAAAAAGAAAAACATAAAAAAATGAAAATTTAAAAAATAAAAATAAAAATAATTAATTAATAAAATAAAAATAAGATAAAATAAAATAAAAATAAGATAAAATAAAATAAAATAAAATAAAACTAACTATAAAATATAATAAAATAAAATAAAAAATAAAAAATAGGATAAAAATAAATAATAAAATGAAATAAAATAAAATAAAATAAAATAAAATAAAAATAATAAAATAAAATAAAACAAACTATAAAATATAATAAAATAAAATATAAAATAAAAAATAGGATAAAAATAAATAATAAAATGAAATAAAATAATATAAAAATAAGATAAAATAAAATAAAATAAAATATAAAATAAAATAAAAGGAAAATAAAAATAAAAATAAAATTAGAAATTAAAATAAGATATAATAAATAATAAAATAAAATAAAATATTTAGAAAATAATAAAATCAAAATAAATTTAACTTAAATTAAATCAAAATTATTAGTTTTCTTTTGAGTTAGGGGCATTGTTGAAAAATTGCTCAAAATTCCTAAGAATATTGAGTCTAAACAAACATAATAAAAAAATATTTTTAGGAATTTGACAAAATATTCATAGGATTATTTTTGACGTACCAAACAGTTTTAATCACATTTTCGGAAATAACATTCTTAGAAATTTCATTCGCAAGAATGTTATTTCCATAAATGAAAAATCAATCCGTGAACCAAACGCCTCCTAAATCTTAATGTTCTCTGACTAATTTGAGCTTTTAAACAAAGAATTATAGAAGAGGTTCACTCAAAAAACTAATTTCTCTTATTAGTTTATATTTTTTGGTTAATTTAGCAAATATGTGTATTTCATAACGAAAAGATCAAATACAAGAGTTTTACAAACAAGTAAACACAAAGACCAAACTCCAAAGTGGTCAATGAAAACAAAGAAGAAAAAAGAAAGCTGAAATCTAGAAAGCCCCTGGGGCAATATTTGGGTCTTATTAGTTATTAATATAATAAAATTTCTCTCTAATAACTTAAACGTTTAGATAAGATGGTAATTTAATATGATATTAAAGTAGGTCTTAGGTTCAAAACTCACTGTCACCCATTTAAAAATATTAAAACCGTCCAAGTACAAGACTCAAAAATTAACTCCGTCTACACTTGCGGGAACGTGTTGAAGATAATAAATATGATAATGAAGAAGAAAAAAGAAAGCTGAAAATCTAGAAAGCCACCAAGGCGATATTTGGGTCTTATTAGTTATTAACATAATAAAACCTATCTTTAATAACTTAAACTTCTAGATGATATGATAATTTAACATGATATCAGAGTAGGTCTTGGGTTCAAAACTCACCGTTACTTATTTAAAAAATTTAAAACTGTTCAAGTACAGGACTCAAAAATTAACTATACCTACACTTTCAAAATAATATAACAAAACTTCTCTCGATGGCAGGTGGTCACTTAAGTAGACAATTTTTTGGCAAACTTTTTACATCTTCTCATCTCATTGGTAATTTGGAGAATATGTCACTTTAAAAGATGCGGTGACAATTATATTCTTTCGGATGCCATGCTATTTCTCATCTCATAATTTGTTTCCTTTCAATATCACTATTTTTTTTTTGTCATGCGTTATTGTTGTCTTGCATTGTTGTTGACTAATACGAGGATCGAATGGACCACAGGACTAACATACCATGAAAAGAGCATTCCATTCCTTTCCAGCCATGGGAACTCCAAGCAGTCTAATATACTCTAGAGTTTATTCCCTTCTGCATAAGTTCGATCACTAAACGTTAAAAATTTGAAAAGGAAAACTCCAGCAGATGAAATAGTAGATCCATTCATAAGTTTATGATATTAGAAGTAAAATTTAATAGTGATAAATTATTAATACATTTATAATATATAAGATGATGTGGATGATTCTCAATTATCGTATTTTGTTGATAACATTATAATATTACGAGAGACTCCTTACTCTTAACAATATTATATGCATGCGACAAATCTAGGATTTTTTTTTTGTTTTTGTTTTTGTTGGGTTAATAATATACAATATCACAACCAAACAAATAATATTTTTTTTTAATAAAAACTAATAAATTTTTCGTATTAAAAATATAAAGTATAAATGTATTTTAAAACATTTCGGTATGAATGAGCACTATAGTACTCTGTGTTTTAAGTCTCACATTATAGAAAATTCTACCAAATGAGGCCCCACCCATGTGACATTGCCATCATTGTCCAAGCTCTCATCCAAAACATTTGGTGAGATAGCTATTGTTGGATAAAAGAGAGAGAAATAAACATAATAAGTATGTTTTAGAAAGGCTTAAGAGTACAAGTCACTAGACCTTTCTTTTATAAGGATCTCTAAATGTAAGAACATTTCCTCTCTTCCAATGTGGGAGAGAAGACAACACACAATACATAACACACAACACACAACACACAACACACAACAATCTCCCTCAAGCTGGAGCATAGATATTACATGTGCCTAACTTGTTACAAATATAATCAACTCGAAGACCTCTCAAGGATTTAGTAAATAAGTCAGCTAATTGATCATTAGAGCTAACATAAGATGTAACTATCTCTTTTGCTAAGATATTTTCTCTTACAAAGTGATAGTCAACTTTAATGTGCTTAGTTCACTCATGAAACACCGGATTTGATGCAATATGGATTGCCACTTGATTATCACAAATTAGCTTCATAGAAAGAGGATACTTGATTCCAATCTCTGTAAGTAAATGTTTGATCCATATTAGTTCACATGTGGCCAAACTCATAGATTGACATTCTGAAGAAAAAGAGCCAAAACTGGGTTTCATACCCAGGCTGTATTCCTGGGATCTTCCATCGAACATAAGCTTAATAATAAATGTTGATGCTGGCCAAGTGGAGGGTGATCCTAATAGATATGCGGTAGGCTATGTCGGTAGACGTGCTAATAGAAATGTGGTTTTTAAAGGAGTAGATATAGCTAGGTTCCCCAAAAATTTGAAGCTTGCTAACTATAGGAGATATGGAAATTGTTGTAGGATGATGTATGGAAATTGATGGATCGTTTTAAGTCTGTGAAATTTGAGCACATTTACAGCAAACAAAATCACTATATTGACTTTTTAGTGAGGCATTACAAAGTGGGTCAAAACAATTTCAAAACACATAGGTCCATTCTGGCTCAAATTGAGCATGAGGATCGAGCAGGCTTCAAGTACTTTTGCTCAAAAGACATGATTTCGATCAGAAATTTGATCAACAGTCAGCAATAGGAGGTACTTAAGAGGGATTTCTATGTGCTTGAGATCCTTAGTATCCCTTTTGTTCTCAATCTAAAATTTTGAGATTATTTGCTCATTCTGTTTATTAATAGTTTGTTTTTTTGTTTTATGGGAGTGTGGCATGTATCTATCAAGTGAAGGGACTGGATTCATCTTCCGACTATGGACATATATACAGGGTTTTATACAATTAATGATACTAGTGGTGCTTATACATTTTTGGTATTGTCTTTACATTCCGAATTGGGTAAATAGCGTCGTAGTTCCCTATGGTTTGTCGAAAGTGTATAGGACTTTGTTGTGGTTTTAAAAGTGCATTAAAACCCTATGTGGTTTAAAAAAATTGCATACGCACTCCCTCCTTACCTTTCTGTCTACAAAGTTAAAAGAATTGTTTAAAAAAACTTAAATACTCTTCAATTCTTTTTCTTTTTTCTCCTTTTCCTTTTTTGTTTATACATATTAGACCAAAATATATATATATATATATATATATATATATATACATACCAAAAAATAATGGCTGGAGACAGTTTAGTGGGAGAAAGGCAATTTGGGATGGTAATCTATTTGAATTGCTATCTATTATGTTTTAGATTTGGGTTTAATCAACTACGTGTGCATGTATTAGGCTACAAGCACTAAGCTACAAGGTTGATTAATTAGGGGTATTAAAACATAACATATCTCTACGACAAAGATTATCATTCATTTGTCCTAAATAAGCTAACCCAGTTTATACTTAATTCATAATTACAAATTAACATAAATTGGTTATCGCGATAGATAGCCTATCTCAATCAAACTCAATTATTAATTAAGTGAGAATTTATTCTAAATTCATACCCCTAGAATCTACAAGATTCAATAGATGAAGGATAGATCTTCTTGAAATACGAAGCTATAACAACAAGCAATTGATGATAATCAAGAAAACCAATATCCAAGTATGAATAAATATAACAAAAAAACCAAATCATAACAGAATCCCAAGCAATCAACTAACTACAACCCAAAATCTGGGGAATTTAGTGCGGAGACATGATAAAGAAAACTAAATGGGAAAATAACTCAACTAGTCCCCATTGTTTCCTTTTGTCTCAAATTGGTCCCCATTGTTTCAACTGTCCCAAACAAGTCCCCATTGTTTTCTAAAAAGTCTTACTTTAGTCCCTTTTGCTAACTTTGTAACTGATATTGTATTAAATGACTAAAATACCCTTAAAAGCTAATTAAAATTACTTATTACTAACCTTGTCCCCACCCCCAGCCTCATCAGAACCCTCCCCCCTCCCTTCTTTCCAAAAAAAAAAGAAAAAGAACACTCCCCACCCCAGCGCCAATCTGCCTCCCCACCCCCAACGTCGATCTGGCTCCCTACCCCTAGCACCAATTTGGTTCAGTGTCCAAACCTCTTACCCCCAGCGCCGATCTGGCCGCCCATCCCCAGCGTCCTAAACCCCCCATACTAGCGCCGATGCCCCAGCCTCACAGCCCCATCTGAACCAAAAAAATAAAAAGAAGTGAATAAACATGTGTGGTGCATGTTTATTTGTGTATGTGAGTAGGCGCCCTAGCCTCATAGCCTCACAACAATGTTAGCGGAAAGGACTAAAGTGAGACTTCTTGAAAAACACTGGGGACTCATTTGGGACAGTTAAAACAATAGAAACTAGTTTGGGACAAAAAGAAAACAATGGAGACTAATTAAGCTATTTTCCCAAACTGAAAATAAAATAAAATAGAAAAGTCTAAGAAAATTCATGTATTGGAGACGGTGATAACGGTTGATGCTTCTCGAATCTCAATCTTCTTTAAGAGTAAGTCCAACAAATTAGCGAATCAAACAAAAAAAAAAAAAAACATGTTCCAACAAGTTAGCTATCTTATTTTGCTAAATTGAATAGCTCGCCAACTCTGTGCTCATGCTAGCTACAACAGGCAAGCAAACTGGACTCGCTAGAACACTTTGTGGGTAGACAAACCCACTTGATCCCATGGTTGTGCACTTCTTTTGTTTTGTTTTGTTTTGCTTTTTGCTTTTTGGTCAAAATCAAAAGAATGGTACTATCAGTTCATTATTTCATTACTTAAAAAAAAGAAAAATGTTATATAACACCTTATTTTTATTATTCAAATATCACTTCCTATGTGTATGCTTAGTTGGCATACTAAAAGAAGAAAGATAAATTAAAAAGTTTGTTATTTTAGCATGCCAATTAAGCATCCATGTAGGAGGTGGTATTTAAGTGATAAAAATAGAGTGGTATATAGCAATACTCTTAAAAAAATATGAAAAATTGATTTCAAAGATTGTTGGAGTGATATGAGAATATTGTATAAGGATTTATGATATTTTATTTTCAATTTATTTATGATATTTTATTCTTATTTGTAAATGAATTCAAAAATAGAGGGTCAAAATTTATTTATGGTAGTTTATTTATATTTGTGAATGAATTCAGAAATAAAGAGTCTAAATTTATTTATGATATTTTATTTTTATTTGTAAATGATAAATTTAGAAATAGAGAGTTTGAATAGAGAATGTTGTTTGAATAAAATTAAAATAGAAGTTTATAAAAATAGAGAGTTATTAATTTCTCTCTCAATATATTATAAAGAAAAAATAAAGAGTTTGTTGGATTTACCCTTATATAATTTCCACATACTTGGGCTGGTTTAGTTATCCTCCATGACAAATATTTTTCTTTCATTTTAATTAACGTTTACATTCACCAGGTATTGGCCCAAGTAAATCGGCCTGAAGCAATAAAAACAATCCTTAGCAAAGTAACAAGTATAAATAAAGTCACTAAGCAAAAAAAAAAGACAAGTATATAATAAAGTCGATTGTGGAAAGTGTATTTTATATGTCTTTTAATATGAGAAATTGATTAGTCCTTATTGGAAAAACTATTATTAATCTGATCGTCAAATTTTGTGTTTTAGTCTACACTAGAAAAAAAAAAAAAAAATTAGATCCACTCTCAGTCTATTGATGCAAAGCTCAATAACTTGCTTTTTTTTTTTTTTTTTTTTTCCTTTATCGAAACAGAACTTTCTATTGATATAAACAGAATATACAATTAATCAACTTCATGACTGGAAAGGTCAGAAAATAAAAAAACTATACAATGATAAAAGAATATTATTAGAGATCCAAACCATTGTTAACGTATATTTTCAAAAAGATTAGCCAAAAAGCATATATGCTATACGTTTTGCCGGTCTCCTAACCAAACATACTTGAGCATCTTTTGAATAGAAGTGTTAAATATATGTGTTTTATTTAATTTTTTAATTTTTCAATGTGCAAACTGAACAGCAACCCTAGTAACAACTAAACTAACCATTTTGCTACGTAGGGCTCGACCAGGTGATTCGGTTAATCTCCAAAATTGTGATTTCTCATAGTTTCTAATCTCGCACTTTTGTTTTTGTCGAAAGATGAATTCATTATAATTACGAAATAGTACAATTAGAGATTCAATCGAAATTAGATGTCGAAGTGCAAGATTCAAAAATTAATTCCGTCTATACTTGTGGGAGCGTGTTGAAGATAATAAATAATACAATAAAACTTCTTTTTAATAATTTAAACTTTTAGATGAGGTCGTTAATTAACAATTATTAGCATAGACAATTTTTTGGCAAACTTTTACATCTTCTCATCTCATTGGTGATTTGGAGAATATGTAATTTTAAAAGATGCATGGTGACAATTATATTCTTTCGGATGCCATGCTGTTTCTCATCTCATAATATCTTTCCTTTCAATATCACTATTTTATTTTTATTTTTTGTCATGCGTTATAGTTGTCTTACTTGCATTGTTGTTGATTAATACTCGAGGATCGAATGGACCTCAGGACCAACATACCATGAAAAGAGCATTCCATTCCTTTCCAGCCATCGGAACTCCATGCAGTCTAATATACTCTATAGTTTATTCCCTTCTGCATAAGTTCCATTGCTAAACGTTAAAAATTTGAAAAGGAAAACTCCAGCAGATGAAACATACAAGGTAGATCCGTTCATAACTTTATGATGTTAGAAGTAAAATTTAACAGTGATAAATTATTAATACAGTTATAATGAGATGATGTGGATGATTCTCAATTATCGTATTCTGCTGATAACATTATGATATTATAAGAGACTTCTTACTCCTAACAATATTATATGCACGCGACAAATCTAAGATTTTTTTTTTGTTTGCTTTTCGGTGGGTTAATAAAATACAATATCACGTCCAAACAAGTAATATTTTTTCAATAAGAATTAATAAATTTTTTGTATTAAAAATATAATGTATAAATGTATTTTAAAATATTTCGATATGAGTGGGCACTCTAACCTTCACCGAACTCGTACTCTGTGTTTTAAGTCTCACATTATAGAAAATTCTACCAAATGAGGCCCCACCCATGTGACATTGCCATCACTGTCCAAGCTCTCATCCAAAACATTTGGTGAGATAGCTATATCATACGTGAAATTCATGGTGGCAGCAAAGATAGGACGAAGAAAACTAGCATATACAGGTGGGGTTCAAGTAGTTGTGAAAGTTGCATGGCGAGGGATGTAGGTCAATGCATGAAGTGAGATGTGGACACATTGGTGGACTTAATACATTTTCTTATTATAGTCAAAGCTTTGGAATATGACACTATCACATTGGCATTTGGCAGCCATGTGAGGAGGCTAGTTTCTGTAAGTTCATGTGCCTGCATGTGTTGGGAAGAATTATTTTACTGGCCGCAGCCAACAATGTGAAATGAACATGAGTAAACAATGTGAAATGAACATGAGTAAACGACTTAACACTTTTTATATTTTATTAAAAGTGTATAATATGTCATGTGTTTTATAAATAAATTGATTATCTTTATATTTTAAAAACGTAGTTGAATACCTTTGTATTTTATAAATAAGCTGATTACTTCAATATTTTTTAAAAAATACAGCTGAATACCCTCTATGTTTTTAAAAACATAGCTGAGTACCCGCTTCCTTTAGAAAAATCATTCATTTAAATAGGCGATATTCAACTATATTTTTAAAACACAGGGAAATAATTAGCTTATTTATAAAATACAAGGGTATTTAGCTATGTTTTTACAACAGAGAAAGTTAATCAACTACGTTTTTAAAACATATGAGAATAATTAACTTATTTGTAAAATATAGAGAAGTATTGTGCACTTTTAACAAATTATAAGGGGACGTTAAGCCATCTACTCAATGAAAATATATAGTGACAACTTGACATCCAAGAGCAAAATTGATAAATACTTGAGGGATCATAGACAATATACAATAGTTTCTGAAAAATATTTTAGCACCTAATGCTTAATTAAGCACGAGAAAATAGGCCTACCAAATGCTTAATTAAGAGTGAAATTAAAAGTCAACCCCATTCTAGAACAGCATTAGCAAATTCTGGGATAGGAGAACATGATTGAAGACTATCTTCTTCTTTTTTGTTTTTTATATAGGTAAGAGAAATACATTAGCTAGATTACAAAAAATACAGCAAATGGGCCAACACATCATTGCCCAAGAAAGAAAAAGACATAAGAACAGGGGCCAAGGTTATCGAGATCAAAAGAAGTGCATTTTTTTTATTATTATTAATTATTATCTTATTTAAAAGTTTAAACGGTTAAAAAATAATTTATTATATTTATTTATTATTTTCACCATACTTCTGCGCCCTCGCATTCAGGCGATATTTGTTTTTAACTAAGCTTGTTAATAATTTTATTGTTTTAAATAAGTAACAGAAAAACTTAAATCCAATACCGTTTGTTAATCTAACTAAGATATAATATTAAATGTTTATTTCATTTAAAATTTTAAATTATTTTAAAATAATTTATTATTTTATTTTATTATCTTGAACGCTTAGACTGAGGTGATAAAAAACACCCAAAACAAAGGGGTTTTGAGCTTATTAAATTTGAGACAAATATCCCGTGAGGTCATGAGTAATATTGTAAGGATATATTAAAAATTTTCACAGGGGAATCAGCTGACCCTTATTACGCGTATTTGGTCTGTACGATGAAAGGCATGTGAACTCGCAGGCAATATTGGTCTCTATAGTTTCTTAAATATCTGGATACAGCATACTCCGGCCTGAAACTAAAATAGTGATATAATTCTTGCTTTATATGTAAAAGGTTTTGAAATTGATTCTTTAATTGTATAATATATAAGAAAAGCATACATAGATAACATTGATAGTCTTTCATATTAAAATGTAAAATGTAATTTTTTAATTCCTGAACTAATGTTTTTATATTACCATTAGTTCCCTGTGTAAATTCTATCTAAAACTAGACAACAAAGTTTACAAAATAATCATTTGAGTAAATATAATTATGTGTTTACATATGTGATGTAGTCTCCATTGAATAAAAAAAAAAAAAAAAAAAAAATTATATATATATATATATATATATATATATATATATATATATATATATATATAGTGTGAATTGCGTGATTTGACCATCTATTTTTATATTATTTGTTGTTAATGTACCTTTTGATCTAAGAAAATTCTACACGGGTCTATAAACTTTTGGTTTTAATAAAACATAAGAGATTTCAAACTTTATAAACTAAGTGGTCCTAATGACTATCCATGTCAATAAGGGTAAAATATTTCTATAGTTACTAAACTATTTTTTCAATCTTGTTTTGGAAATCCAAATATTTTTATCTTATTTTGGTCATTCTTTAATTTTTCTGATAAAGTAAACTATATGTATAGAGTAAAATTATAAATTAATCAATTAGATTGGCAAATAAGTTCAATTTGGTGACACAAATATAATTTGTTTAACTGATTTTACGATTTTACCTTTAACAATTAGTCTATTTTAACATAGTAATTGATAGAATGGACAAAATGAAACCTAATTGATAGTTTTTTTTTTTTTGCTAAATAAGCAAAGTATATTCATTAAGATCAACTCAAATCATATACAAAATCCTACCAAAAAGAAACAACCAAAGTAACAAACAACAAGGATAGTCCTTTATCTAATTGCTTCTATCAACTAACTGAAATTAATTGATTGTATATCCTGTTTATACCATTAAAAACTTTTGTTTTGACAAAGAATTGAGAGTAGATCTCTTTTTTTTTTTTCTTTTTTTTTTTTTTTTTTTCTTTCTAGCGTACACTATAACACATCATTATATACTTGTTACTATAACCAAGAATTTTTTTTAATTGCTTCAGGCCAATTTTGCTTGGGCCCACTACTTGGTGAATATAAACGTCAATTAAAATCAACGAAAAACATTTGTCATGCAGGATAACTAAACCAGCCCAAGTATGTGGGAAATATATAAGCCCAATAACAAACCTTAATATGGACGTAAACAAAATTATATGGATTATGACCATTTTGTTATCCCTTCGTTCTAATGAAGTTCTTGCTGATTTACTAAAAAAAATTCTTAATATAGACGTCGGCCACTTATTTTTTAAGCAAATAAATGGAAAGTATATAAGGTAAATCCCCAATCGGAAAATGAGAGCAAAAGTTGTGTAGTTTTTATAGGGTAACTTTCACAAATACTCTCTATTATTTACACTATTTTTTTAATTTTGTCCTCGCTATTTCAGGTACACATTTAGTCCCCAAATATTACAAAAAAAATAATAATTTAGTATGCAATGTTTACACTTTCTTTGAATTTCGTCCTCATTATTTTAAAACTAACACATCCTAAAGTTTGTAAAAAGTTTCAGTTTAGTCCTTATAGTATGTGATCTGCATATGAAACTTTGGAGGCAAAATATTAAAATATTGGGGATTAAATTAATTTTTTTTGTAAATTTTGGGGATTCGGCACGTCATTTTTGTAACAATAAGAATGTAACTGAAAAAGATGTAATTATTAAGGACCAAATGTCACTTTTAAAATAACAAGAACAAAAATAAAAAAACGTAATATTGAAGACCATTGTAAAATTCGCCCTTTTTATGGGAGTGAATCCTATTCTCCCCCATGAGTTTTTATCTAAAACTCAAACTCCCCCATAAATTTTTCATATCACCCAAATTTCCCCATGCCATTATATCATGCCAAACAAAATCTTATGACTAAGGGTATTTTAGTCTTTTCATTAATTTTTTAAAAGAAAAATAAAAATGACAAAAACTAAAACCACCCACACCTTCCGCAATACACCCACTCTCTCTCTTTCTCTCTTTCTCGATCATACATCACACAAATTGACGCGCCAAAAATGAAAACATATTACCAACTGCTGCTACAGGCAGCGAATGTTACAAGTTTAATTTATTTGCATGTAAAACTAGGACACAATGGGTTCTTCCCAAATACAAAAACTACATCTCTTTCAATATCTGCACCCAAAATCTTAGTGTGTGTGGGTTGATCTAGCGCAGGAGAGGGAGGGGAGAAAAATGTGTGCAGTGTGTTTGTAGGTTTTTCAGTTATTGTCATTCTATTTTTTTTCAAAAACTAAAAGACTAAAATACCCTTAACTCTAAGACTTTGTTTGACATGGTATAATGGCATGCGGGAATTTGAGAGATTTTGGGCTTTAGACAAGAACTCATCGGGAAAAATGAGATTTTCTCCTTTTTATGGTAATGGGTTGAGAATTCTAATTGCTTATATTTACATTTTCTTGATTGTTCAAGACTTGTTCAAGAGTCGCCATAATGTACTCGATCAAATTCTAAAAGATCTTGAGGCCCAATTCTTTTAATAGCAATGGAAAAAAGGAAGGAAACATTCAGAAAACCATAGGCAGAAAAGGGAGAATATTGGACTTATCAGGGGCGGAGCCAGGAATTATTGTTAGTGGGGGTTAAAATTCATAATTTTTAAATTATACTAGTATTGCTAATTAATTTTTTAATTAAAAATACATAGATATTTAATTTTTTTTCAAAAAATACATATAAATTTTAACATTTTTATGGGCCAGTGGAGGTTAAAATTCATAATTTTAAAATTATATGAGTACTTTTATTTTTCAGGGGAGGCTAATTAATTTTTTTAATTAAAAATACATAGATATCTATTTTTTTTTTCAAAAAATACATAGAAATTTTAATGTTTTTATAAGCCAGTGGGGGCTAAAATTCATAATTTTTGAACTATACGAGTACTTTTATTTTTCAGTAGGGGCTAATTAATTTTTTTTAACTAAAAATACATAGATATTTAATTTTTTTAAAAAAAATACATAGAAATTTTAACGATTTTTATGGATCAGTGAGAGGTGCAGCCCCCACTCGCCCTATTGTGCCTCCGCCAGTGGGACTTATATTAGAGCAGAGCGATAAGCACGTAGTTGGCCCAAATCGGCATTACTATTAAGAATTTTGAAATTTTATTACAAAATTAATTGATGTTAAATAAAATCATTCAAGATTTTATAAATGGCCTAGAAACTTATAATTTATGAACGTCTGAGAATTATATTTCCATATGTACTTTTGAACACACAACATAATGGTTCAATATCTTATTTTTCCCCCTAATTTAGCTGAACCAAAATATCAGGCTGCTAATTGTAACATCAATACCGCATTTTAGAAAAGTATACACAAAACTCAAGAAGAAAACCATAATACTAAATACAAGCGGCCGACTATTGGCTAAAAACTATACCTAAAATGTGTTCTTTGGATGATATTAACTTATTTTTTATCTTCTACATATATTCCCTTGATCTAACAAGCCACAGGTGGGCTCTAGTTTTGTTACATGTAAGGCCACCGGGCTAAGAGAAATGAACTAAACATGCTGCTAATTAAGGAAGGGTCGCACTTTTGAACGTCAGCCAAATTGGTCTGGTTAGAGAGGTGCCGTGGACTCTATAAGTGTGTGGGTTCACACGCCACTCACATCACGACCTAATCGTTCAATTTGAAGTTTTTTCTTGCTACATAGTCTTCTATGTATGGGTTCTAGACGAGCTCTTGAGGAATGATCCACTTTTGGTCAATTCTCGAAGAGGTTTCTCTGTGAATCTGATCAGATTGTAGGTGAAGCCACCAGCTATGGTGCCAAGTATAGGGCCAACTATGTACACCCAGATGCCCTTGTACTCATGCATAACAATTGCTGGCCCAATGGTCCTAGCAGGGTTCATTGATCCGCCTGATATTTGCCTGCAATCAATATATTCGTATCAAGAAAGAAAGTTTTGCTTATGTAATTAAAATTGCTAAATGTCATAGCAATATACATGTATCATAAGCAGGGGCAATTCTCGAGTTTTGTTTCAGTAGGGGTTATAATACTAATATTTATTTTACTATGGACTAATTTATTTTTTCATATTAAAAGTATATATATATATTTTTTTATAAAAAAAATAGAATAAATACACATAAATTTTTAAAAAACACTTGGATTTAGTGGGGCTACAGCCCCCACTGGTTCCAAGATAAATCTCCTATGATCATAAAAGAAGTGCACCTCTAGCAAAAATGGTGCTTTGTAGATGCACTTGGCTGGATGTTTTCTCTTGTAAACTTGTCTTACTGGCTAAATTATGTAATCATTTTGTATGAATAAAATGCTTACTTGCTAATTAACCCCAAAAAAGAAAGCGCATTGCTATGAAATAAAATCATTCTTTTCTCTCTCTTTTTTTAATTACATCTTTAATTTACCCTGAAATTTTTTATGACATGTAAGTTTATCATGCAAGGAAATGCTTTTTTTTTATTTTTATTTTGAAGAAAAGGGAAAATGGACTGACAAAGCTTCTTAATTCAGAAGGGGAAGAAAACTTCAAACAGTCCAGTGATATGGGTGTGGGCCTCATTTTGCGATTCATGTGCTACTAATAATGTAAACGTTTCAAAAACTAATTAAATTGTCCAAATATTTTGAAACGTCTAGAGCTGATGTGTATATAAGATGTGGACCTTATATGCCTGTAGAATTAACACGCCACTAAAGGGATTAATGTGGATAGAAGGAAGGGTAAATAATGGACAAAGATTGAAGTTTTACCCTCCAATGAGAACACCTATGAGGATTGTCATTCCAATGGCAATTCCTGCTAATTCTCCAATCTGCAAAATATAATCTGGATTACAAAAAACAACAAGAACACACTACATATATTTGGCTTATGTTACTTAACAGATAAATATTTCAATGAAGAACTCTTGAATGAAAAAAAAAAAAGAAGTTATTGAAAAAATAAAATTTCCAACAAATATATCACTTTATGAAAAACGTTTGCATGCCAAAATCTGCCTGTTTGTCAAGATGCATATGGGAAACTTATAGCTTTTCAAAATACTTACTTGAGAAGATAAAATAAACAGATTACGTGAAGAAGAAGAAAGAATTTTGAAAGAATATATTTTCAAAATATCTACTCAACATAGGAGATCTTGCATGAATAGACCTAATAGATGAGACCGGTGCCCTCTAGATGGATAAGTGATATCGATAAATCTATATAACTGAGCCCACCTTATTAAGATAACTGAAGTTCCAACTTAAAATCAATTGGTATTCAATGGAGTGGCCCAGGATCTTATATGGTGAATTTAGAGTTGGTAATTTTCCGATGTGGGAAAAATGTATATTCCAACACCCCATCACATGTGACCAGGAGAGAACTGAGAAACGAGTCAGCGAGAGCAAAATGAAACAATGGGTCACACGTGGATGAATAAGATTGGACCAAAGACCCAGCTCTGATACTATGTTAAGATAACTGAGGTTCCAACCTAAAATCAATTGGTGTTAAGTGAAGTGGCCTAGAATATTATATAGTAGATTTAAAGTTGATGATTTTATGATGTGCGAGGAACATATATTCCAACACACCTTGAGTTGTTTTGATTTACTTTTTCTATTTGGTGAGTACACAAATACTATAAATTGTATCAATAATCACTTACAGATCTGTTATCTGTGGCAACGCCAGAGATGTGATGAACTCAACGGCCAAGGATTGAACGCTTGATCCAACTGGTACAGTTCCAAAGAAAGCCTCAGACTTAACTTTAAAAAGAAGGTATAAAGTTCCACTAGCAAGAATTGCTCCTATCATCTGTGCCACTACATACAGGGGCACCTGTCATGACACTAGCTTGAGTCAATGTTATACATAATTGTAATACTTATGCAAATGCAATCTAACATTAATCATGAATTGTATCTTCTAGCAAGAAATATTAAATGACTTAATACTCTCTATATTTTGTTAAAAATGCAGAATAGTTCGTGTGTTTTAAAACATTGATAATTACTTTATGTGTTTTATAAAAGTAGCTGAATATCTCTGTGTTTTAAAACGTATTAGTTGATTATCCCCGTGTTATAAAAACGTAACTGAAAAACTTCTTGTATTTTTAAAAATGTAGCTGAATACTCTCTTTCGTTAGAAAAATTGTTCATTTTAACAAGGGTGTTCAACTACATTTTTAAAAACACAGAGGGTATTCAGCTACATTTTTTAAACACAGGGAGATAATCAGCTTATTTATAAAACATAGGGGGTAATCAGCTGATTTATAAAACATAGGGGGTAATTAGCTTATTTATAAAATATAAAGGGGTATTCAGCTACTTTTATATAACATAGGGGTAATTAGGTACATTTTAAAATATATGAGGTAATTAGCTACGTTTTAAAATATAGGGGATATTGTCCACTTTTTGACAAAACATAGGAGGTGTTAAGTTGTTTACCCAACAACAAAAGAAGATTAAAAGGAAAAAAAAAAAAAAAGAATCATAGTTGAAGATTCTAATTTTTCGGATGCCTTCTCACTAGGTCTTTTATTAATTAGCTTTACCATTTTTATTACACTTCTTAGTATATACATCAAGGAGATTTCATGTAAATTCATTTTACAAAATACTTGTGTTAAGTTTTAAGATAAGTACGTCAATCCTAAAGGCTTTAAAATTTATAGGTTATTTTAGTATAAAAATAAAATAACTCCTATATATTGAAAAAAAAAATATTATTCATATTATCATCAAAAGCGATTGAGCAAGATAAAGAAAGAAAATTATATATTGCACCTCATTCATGCTTTACTAATATTATATGTTATACCTCACTCGAAAAACACAAATTCTGGATCTGCCACTTATATGGTAGTATACATATATACACACACATTAAGTTCCGAAAAGCCAAAAAAAATAAATTATTATTTGGTTCTAAAATGTAAGCAAAGTATCAAATCTAGCACTTGCCTGTTTGTAGGGAAAATGGCGAAAGATGGCAAAAGCTATCGTGACTGCAGGATTGAAATGGGCACCAGAAATGTGACCAACAGAATAGATCATGACCATGACAATGAAACCCCATGCCATACATGCCCCTGGAAATGTTATAGAACCATAGATCTTATTTATAGCAACTGAGCCACACCCTACGAATATCAAGAAATAAGTCCCAATGGCCTCAGCGATCACCTAGAGGGGAAAAGAATATTTTCATGGTCATATAATAATTATTCTCATAATAAAAAGTGGTTTTGGATGAAGTCAAGTGACAAATATTGAAATAACGGGGCGAACAGATGATATACAACAATGCTCTTATGATACGGAACAAACCTTTTGAGTGATTTCGACGACCCTATTTGAAGTACAGAGGCCGCCTGTTTCTTCATTGTCTTTAGATGCGTAAGCCGCAGCATTTCCTTCTTCAATTGCAGCGATATCTTTTGTCGACATTTTGTAGCTTAATTAGTAAATGAACTCTGAAACAATAGGAAGACCGTTTTAAGACCCCATTACGGTTCAGGTGGACTTGAGGGGCAAAGATACATGGTTGTGGATAAACTAAACATTGATGGTTAGCCTACTTTGGGGAATGACCTATGGATGCCAAATGCTCTCTATTTCGTTTTTCATACTTTGCCTACCATGTGCCTTTTGGCCTTTGTCTTGTAACTATAATGGCTCAAAATAGGTGAGAACTTTAAATAGATTTCCTATTCTTGAAATTAGTTTTGGGACTTGTCAATTGGTATTACGGATCAGTCTGCATAATCAACTAGAATAATTTTTTTGGGTCCTTCAACTTATGCGTAAATCACCTTCTGGTCCTCCAACTAAAAAAAATCTTCTCTTTAGGTCCATCTGTTAATTACTTTTAACGAAAAAGTAAAAAAATATGTTTTGCCTATTTTGCCCTTGAACCATAATTCTCTCTTCTACATGGCATTAATTTCAGCCGACTTCTCTCTTATTTTGACCATTGATAGCAATGATAAAAGCTTGCATGCAACGTTAAACACCATTTTGGTAGCAACAATGAGCAAAAAAATCACCAACATCTTGAAAAATCAGCAAAAAAAAAGCAAAAAAATTACCAAAATATACCTATCCAAACCCCAAAAAAAATTTAACTCGGGAGCTAAATTAACTAATTATTTAGCTCCCAATTATATATATATATTTTTTTAATTTTATTTGTTGATTACAGAAAAATTATTTGTTGATTACGAAAAAATGCTAATTTTAGTTAATTTAGCTCCTGAGTATAATTTTTATTTTTATTATTTTACATCTTGGATTAAAAATGAAAATAATAGTTAATTTAGCTTCCAGTTATAAATTTAATTTTTAATTTTTTATGTTTTTTAATAAAAAATATGGGGTTTGCTTGAATCTGCATGCAAGCTTTTATCGTTGCTATCAACGGTCAAAATAGAAGAGAAGTCAGCTGAAATTATTGTCATGTAGGAGAGAGAGAATTATGGTCCAAGGGCAAAATAGGCAAAATATATATTTTTTCACTTTTTCCGTCAAAAGTAATTGACAGATGGACCTAAAGGGAAGTTTTTGTTGAGGGACCAGAAGGTGATTTACGCATAAATTAAAGGACCTAAAAGAATTATTGTCCATAATCAACTAATGCTAATCACGTTGATTATTGTTGAAAATAATAAATAATTTAATAAATTTATCTCTAACAGTTTAAATTTTTAGATAAGGTGGTAACTTAACATAGTATCAGAGTTTAGGTACTAAAAGATTTTGGATTCAAAACTCACCGCTTCTCATTTAAAAATTAAAAATTGTCAAAGTGCAAGATTTAAAAATTAACTCCGCCTGTATTTGTGAGAGCGTGTTGAAGATAATAAATAGTATAATAAACCTCTTTTTTAATAATTTAAACTTTTAGATAAAATGATAACATAACAATTATAAACATGTTAAATTGGATAACCACACCTATACAGTTTTTTCCTTTTTCCTAGCAAAAATCATCTCGAAATGGTAAATGTAGTCGTTTCATTAAACATAGAAAGTCATATTACAAGGGTACATATATCCCTATCTCAGAATAGAAACCCAAAACATGAAAATGAAATAGTCCCAGTAGAAAGGGTGGCATACCACACTTTCAAAATGGTAGCAACCTTTCAAACGGTAATTAAAATGCTTTAACACCCTCTACAGTTTGTCGAAATGGCACATTTGGTTTGTGATTTTGGAAAGTGGAAAAAAACCACTTTATAGGATCAAAATGGTTATACATAATCCCTTCCATTCAGCGTGGCTTCAAACTTGACAAGGCATGAGATACACATGTTGAGAACAGGCTAGGAGGGTTATCAAGCCTAAAAGAACAATTTTTAAAGATATAAATGCCATTAATTCTTTTTATCTTTTTTCTTTACCCTTTTTCTTCTTCCTCACTATCAACACAATAACTACCACTACATCGTCCTACCTATAAAATGCCACTCTCACTACCACTCTGATCTCATCCACCACTGTTTACTAGCTTGGAATCTCTACAATTTTATGTAAACTTAGAGTTTCTCGAATCTTTATAACGCATAAATCACTTAAATACTTAGGTGGCGATTGGTATGTTAGAATTAGTTAGGAATGGAATTGCATTCACGAATCTATTCCAATTCACATACTTGGTATAAAGTAATGAATTTTGGAATCTCATTCCCTAGGTAATGCAATTCCCATGAATATAGAAATAACTATTTCAGACTAAACACATGGCATTAACTCATTCCAATATCCTTAGAACTAATGAGCTTATTTGTCAAATGATCAAAATGCTCTTTCGAAATATAACATGTATATAATAACAAATTTCAATCTTTATTATTATTATTATTATTATTATTATTATTATTATTATTATTATTATTATTATTATTATTATTATTATTATTATTATTATTATTATTATTATTATTATTATTATTTATCAAATGACCATAATACCCTTTTAAAACATAACATGTATATAATAATGAAAGGACAATACTTGCTATTATTGTTATTATTATTTTCTACTGCAAATATTATTATTTATATAATTTATGAATATTATTTTTGATTTTTTAATATGTTATTACTACTTATCAAATGACCATTCGAAGCAAAAGCATGTACATAATGATAAAAGAGAAATCTTTATTTATTCAGGTTACAGGTGTATGTAGAGATTTTAGGGAAAGAAGTCGGGGTTCAAGTTAGAATTTTTTTTTGTTATATATATATATATATATATATATATATTATTGTTGTTGTTGTTGTTATCTATTAATATTATTTATGAATATTATTTATTAGTTATCTCATTAATAGTATTAATGATAGAAATACCCTTGAAAAACTTAATATTTATATAACAATAAAGACGCAATGTTTGTCTTCATCATCATCATCATCATCATCATCATCATCATCATCATCATCATCATCATCATCATTATTATTATTATTATTATTATTATTATTATTATTACTATTAATTATAATTATTATTTATTAATATTATTGCTATTTGTCAATTGATCAAAATACCTCCCAATACATAAAAGTATTTAATAACAAAATAAATTTTTTTGTTATTATTATTATTATTATTATCATTATTAATATTTACTTTTTTATTATATATATATATATATTTGTTATCATTACTATTATGATTTTTATTTTTATTAATATTGTATGTATTTTTATTCGTAAAAAATAACATCTATATAATAATAAAGGGCAATCTTGTCATTTTATAAAAGTCATACCCACTACTACCCTAGTATACTGATTATTAAATATAGATTTGGAGTCAATACGTCAATTTCTATCTTCATTCGTATAACATACCAAGTATGGTATATTGTTTATAAAGTTCATTTCATTCCCAATTTCATTCTATACATTAACTCATTTCATTCATGTCCAAATTCATTCCACGATTCCAAGCACTACCTAAGAGATTTTAGAATCTTTATAACCTGTAGATCATTTAAATTTAGGAGTTCAACCATAAATTTATAGATCTCGAATAGGGTTTTACGGGTTTCAAACCCAAATGAGGAGTTATAATCAACCCCTAATTTGTATGAAATTTCAAAATATCTTAAAATTGAATCTTGAAACTTTATTGTTATGTATTATAATTGATTTGACCTTTATTACTACCTTTTCAACTATGTCTTGGAATAAAATTGGTTATGGTGGCAATGGCTGGTGGCACTTGTGGTAGTTGTTGTGGTGGTTTGGGAATATAAGAGTGTGCATGTGGGTGTATGCTATTGCTTATGTGTGCATGTATGTATGTGAGATTGTGTGTATATCTAAGGCATATGCGAGTATGTTGTGTGGATATATGTTTGTATATGTGTGAATGTAATGCTAATGGAAAGAAATAAAAAAAGAGGAATGAAAATGAAGAAACAAAAAAAGTAAAAAGTGAAATAGGAAACAAAAGGGGAAAAAGATAAAAGAGGAAAGAAAGAAAAGGGGTAATATAGTCCTTTTATAATCGACATTAATGGACATTAACGAAGTGGAAAATAGGGCCTTCTTTTTAAACCACAAGGTGGTTTTTTTTATCACTTTTCAAAACATAGGGTTAGATGTGCAATTTGACAAATATAGGGGGATCTTAAGCAATTTTCTCATCTTTCAAATGCTACTTTATACCTTCTAGTTTGACAATGAAAAACATCATCATCCTTAATATAGAATCTAAAAGTTTTTGTCAAAATTAGACACTTTTTTTGTGGAAAGCTTGCAAGAATGGGGTTCCCACAAAAGAAAATAATTTCGAACAGACTACTCAATGGATCCTATATGCAAGCTTGGGGGTTTAGACTTGAATCTGTGAAGCATGCTTTACTTTTATGTGAATGGACTAAAAAGGTATATGATTTACTTCTACCATCTAATACTAGATCAACCCTTCAGAAGTGATAAGATTTTTTAATCTAAGCTACAAAAGTAGGCAGACAAAGTATTTGAGAGGGAATCAAATACAATTGTCGCTTGGAATATCTAGAAATAGAAAAATGTTATAAAATTAAAGTCAAGACAAAAAAAGACAATAAAAGCAAAGAGAGAAATATAATAGAGGGAAAGAGAAATAGTATTTCTATTGATTTTTCTTAGTGAAACTTTATAATACAAAGAGCCCTATTTATAGAAAAACTAACTTGTTCTCTAAGTAATTTCTAAAAGGCCTTGTCCTCTTGCGCTTCGTTTTGGACCATAATAAATAATAACTTTTAAAAGTCTATGAATATCCACTTCTACATAAATAATTTTATAACCAAAAAATGTTTTTGTGGGAGTGAACTCCAATTAATGCTAATGTATGGTTTATGGTTTTTTTACATAAATAGTAAACACATTTTCATGACCCATAAAAATTAAAGAGTTCGGGAGCTGCAATCTTTTTTTTTTCTCTTATTTTATTTGGGTGGAATATGGACCAATGGGACAAAACTATAACTTGAATCTCTTTTCCCATTTCTCCTTAGAAAAATACAAACTTCATAATAAGTGAATCATTAAATTCAAAAATATTGTTTTAGGAAAATGCCATTAATAATCCACTTTTGGCTAAATACTCTTCCCTAAAAAATACCCCTATATTTTTACTTTAGACATTCTATCCAACTTTTGTTAAACTTTAGTATCAGAATGACACATAGTATAACATATTATAAACATATACTATACCTACGTACAATCCCAACTATATTAAGAGGTATTCTCAAGTTCTTCTTTTGATATGTTACAAATAAAATTAAGATATAGTACTATCATATTCGAAAACCTATTAATAAAAGTTTTACTCCTAGTCTATTGATCTATCTTATCTTAGTATTCAAAATTTCAAATTAAATATAGTTTTCTTAATATATTATGAAGGTAGATTCAGTGGGAATTGAGAAGCAACCAACTTGTTGTTTCTATATATTACCCATGGCTTGCAATAGAGCTTTATGGTTTTCATTTTTCTCTTGATAGATAAAGAAAGATTTTAGCATGCATCAAACTGCATTTCTAATAATTGACGTCCCAATTAATAGCTTGTCTAAAATCAAGTTCTCCGACTAAATGAGTCGAAGTCAAATAAAAGTAGAAAAAATAATTTTTGTTGTTCTATTCGTTTCTTCTCCCTTTTTTTTGGGTAATGATAGAGGCAATACAAATCAATAGGCTTTTTTGTCCTATTAATTTATGTTATAGAGTAATATAATTACTCAATCACGATTTATTTATGTCTACTTGTTTTATTAAAAAGAAAGTGTAATTTGTAATTGATTCTTCTACTTTTTATGTTATTAAGCTCTAGTGTTCTAACAATCTTATATTGAGGATTTGAACATTTTAATCTCTTATGTTTCTAAAAACTTTTAGTGAGACTGTTCTTCATTTTTCTTCTTTGTCCTATTAATTGATGTTATAAAGTAATTACTCAATCACGATTTATTTATGTCTACTTGTTTTATGAAAAAGAAAGTGTAATTTGTAATTGATTCTTCTACTTTTTATGTTATTAAGCTCTAGTGTTCTACCAATCTTATATTGAGGCTTTGAACATTTTAATCTCTTTTGTTTCTATAATCTTTTAGTGAGACTGTTCTTCATTTTTTTTTATTGGTCTAACCAAACCCTCCCTTCCTAAAACAAAAGAAAGAAAATGAGAAAGAAATTTTGAACGAGACACTATAATGTAACAAAGGGTCTTGTAACTGTACTTGGCTCCTCTACAATTCTATTCTCTATAATGTGTCACTAAATCTCATATACGGACCACATTAATTTTGTTAAACTAACTTTCTAATCATGGTCAGACAATATTAAATAACAAATCTAAACTATCATGTTTAATTAGCAAATAAATATGGAAGCATAAGACATTTTTTTTAAAAACAAAAGAAACAGAAAACAACACACATGCTTTAGCACAAATAATATTTTATTATTTAATAAAATTGATGTAAAAAAGCTTACGAATAATATTTTACTATTTAATTTATTAGACATTGTGTTTTTTTATTTTATTTTATACTATCTTTAGACCATTAATACGAGTTTTTTTTTGGGGTCATAATTGACACGAGCTTTGCTCAAACAAATATCATATGGCTCTTTTTTTTATAAAAAAAAAAAGAAAGAAAAAAGAAATCTTATGACTTAGAAAAAAAATTTAATGGCTTCATTTTTTTTTTTTGTCCAACTTCTATATCATTTTCTAAACTGATGCTTCAAGCACTTTCAGAAAACGTAATTCTTGGAGCATAAAAAAATAAATGAGGCATTTTCTTGCATTTTTTTATTTTGTTTATACATCTTATATATTACCTATACAACATATATTGTAATATTTTCTTACGTCTTATATATTCTCTATACACATGGCTCTTGCATTTATTGTTTTCTTGCATTTTTTTCTTTTATTTTTTATGTGTGTTGTTTTGTGTTTCATTTTCTTTTCTTTTTTTAAATCATATGCTTCAATATTTATTTACTAATTAAATATGATAGTTTAGATTTGGTATTTAATGCTTTCTAGCCATGGTTGAAAAACTAGTTTAGCAAAATTCATGTGACCCATAGATGAGATTTAGTGGCATTATTCTAGAGGAATATTGTAAGAAATTGTAGAGAATGGAATTTCAAAAGAGCCAAGTCCCTTGGAATTTTAGCATTACTAGTATGTATGCATTATATGTGGTCTTATAATTTGAAATGATAAAAGTTGAATAGGATGTTTAAAGTCAAAGTGAAGGGGGATTTCACCCATAAGTATATTTTGGAGTGCACAAATTCAGAAGTAGAATGCTAGTAGCACCAATCATTGTTATATGGATATGGTATATGTGTAAGCATAAACCCCAAAGAGTTCTTTACACAATATTGAAAAATTATTTTTCCCACGAATGGATTGTATCATTCTCTTTCTGCCCCCTCCATACCACCACCAACATTTTAAGCTTGAATGGTGAGAATTCTTTCATTCATGGGGCCATTTGTTCAAAATTAAGGAGATAATATGTAAAAAGTCATAGGGTGGAGGTAATTTTAAATTGGGTGAATAGCTCCAAATCCCTCCATGATCTGCTAAAAGTGTACATGACCCCCATGAGGTCTCAAAACTTCCTGCAGACTCTCCTGTAGTCTATCTACCGGTGCATACGACCCCGTTCCATCTAATATTTTGTCCAAAATAACTGAGTGTGCTGAACACGCACTATTTTTGCGACTCTGATAGCTTTTTAAGAATAATATCAATTAAATTAGTGTACTTTTAGACCAAAAGACCCCTAAGTTCGATATATCATAGTAAAACAAACCAATCAAATCTCAACAACACACAGACACACTATAGAAATGAATTCAAAATTCAAAAAAGGTGAATAAAGTATAACAAAGTCAAAATCAACTGATTGATTTTTTTTTTTTCAAAAAAAATCAACTGAATTAAAGGATGAGATTGAAGTTAGCATCACCATCGTCATTGTCGGTGAGGACGATGAATTCATAATCCAAAAAAGACAAAGTATAAGCAAATTAAAGTCAACTGAATCAATGACGAGAAATGATATTGTTAGGCTTATGTTAGCCTATTTTGGAAAACAATGTATCTATTATGCCATGTATAAAGCAGGACCTCCAGGTTGTTTTGTTGTGTAATCCCGTTTATTTGTTATATGTACTATAGTACAGGTGATTAATGAACAAGTTCAGTCGCGTCCTAACTTGGTTTTAGCTGGGTTCGGGTCGATGCATTTTATCATTATCACTTTGCTTTTTTTAGGTTTTTATTTCAATTACTTGAATTTTTATGACTCTACTTTTTGGAACTTATGTAATGAAAATTAAAAAACCTACAATCAACACAATATCGTTTCATATAATAATTTTATTTGCGATATTTTCTTAATAAACATTGGGTTTAGCCCTTGCATTCGCACGCGCAGACCAAACTAGTATATATATATATATATATATTTGTAGCATTAATAGCTTTGACAATTTTAACTGATGACTAAATTGGTGGATCTAACAATTGAAAACATGGGGAAAATTGGTAGCATATAAATAAAAAAACAACTCGGTCATCTTCAAAATGCAACTTTTATTCACAAAACCTTCACAAAATCCCTTCTTTGCTAATTTCCTCATCTAGGTAATCTTCAAATAGTTACAAAAAAACTTCTCTTCACATAATTTCTTATGTATTGCCTTGAAGTTGAAATCTTTATTCATACTAACTTAATAAGATACAATTTCTCATATGGGTCATCTTCAAAATAGCCTCTCAAAACAACCAAGCTTGTTATTTGCTAGTTCATTGAAGGCTTCCAAATAGGGATCTATTAAAGGCTTGATAAATATGTTGAATGAGTTAGGTGGAGGAGAAGTTTGGTTGTGTTAGGCTAACTCCAGCAACTTCCCTATTTTTCTTCTTACATATAGGGGATAGCGTCTATTCGCTGACTACATCATCTTTGTCTCTGATTATTTAGCACATGGGACACTTGAGGTTAGCATATGTATAATTTCCATGAGCCTTAGACTATAGTATAACAATCCTACCTAATTCTTATTCTTCTCAATTGCAATTTGAAGGATGCCACTAATTCTAATGTGGTAACTGGTGGGTCCATGGAAGAAGTTTTTTTTTGCATTTATTACACTATAGAAATACTCTGTATGCTGGAAACTCTGCATGATGTTGTGATTATCCTTGGTGTTTTCAAACTTGATATGCCAGGAAATCGAGTTTATGCCATAGTGCATAAGGGCCTGTGATTTTCTCTATCCTATATGTGCTTTGTACAAATGGATACAACTGTAGGACGTGAATGTGTTATTTTCTGTCTGTTTACTTAAGTAATAGGAAGAAACCTTTTTGTAAGATCTGTCGGAGTCAATTTATCTATATACATTTGTCTTGTTGATTGGGGGAAGGGAATAGACCTTATTCTCTTCCCTGGCCAGACAAAATTCAGGGAGACTGTCGAACTTCTGGCTTTCTTTGCATTGAAATGCAAGAGAAAAGGCCATGGACATTTTAGTTCATATGTTGTTCTATCAGTGCATTGTTATTCTGTTGTTGTAAGAGTTAGTGTTCCTTTCTTTCTCCACCACTTAATTGTTATCCCTTTGGTGCTTTAGGTGACTCTTGTAACTCTGCCTGTGTATATGCAGCCGGTCCCAAGCCTGGGAAAAAGAGTAGGGCAAGGGTCTAAGCCACAGGGTGTTCACCTGAGATGGTTGGTGATGGGATGAAGTAGGAGGAGGATCAACCTTACCTTCCAGGTGGATTATTCCCATCCAATGCTTCCAGATTGAAAGTAAAACACCATCTATATCAATGAAGCATTGAAGTTGTTTACAAATGAACTACAACTTTGGGTTTGATGTTGTGCCTAAATTTTAGCTTTAGAGAGATCGTAGTCTTTGTGAAAAAATAACAATTGAAGCGGAGGGTTTCTTTTGAATAAACTACAACTTTGGGATTGATGTTGTGGCTGAACTATAACTCAACAGAAATCGGATTGCATCATCAAGAATCTGAATAATCTGCAACATTGCTTTGGCTTCTAAATGTTATATGAGATACACACTATTGTATTGTACAAGATTTCTATTTATGAAATTATTTAGAATGTTCTGTTAAAAGACTTTTTATTAGCTCATGTTCAATTTCACTTTAAGTGGAGTAGTAGATTATTTGTTTTGCTTTAATATTGAAAACTCTATAATATTATCTAATTCTATGAATTAATATTGCTAATTTTATGTAAATTTAGGAATATAGTTTATTAATTTATTATATATGGGTAAAAAATATGTATTTTCATTCTTAACACCCAAACGAATTTTTTGTTTTTTTGTTCTTAAAACTGTTTTCTAGAGCATTTTTGTCAAATTAATTTTCTATTTTTTTGTTTTGAAAACTGATTTTGGAAACAATTCTACTCAAACAAATTTTCATTTTTTTTGTTCTTAAAAATAGTTTTTCAAAATTGTTCTTAAAAACTGTTCTACAAAACAAAAAAAATAAAAACACTTCCAAACAGGCTCTTAACCTCTTTCTCTCTGACTCTCACGATTGAATTCTTCTAAAGTCGGGAAAATTCTTAAGAACTTATAGTCGGATGTATCGACTGAGTGTGAACCTCACAGAGCGTGAGGTAAATTTAACACTCAGTCGGGCAGTAACTTCCTCTTGTTTCCTTGGTTCATTTTTCAGGTTTGGAGTCATGTTTGCTGCAAGGAGTCAGCTTCGTCCACACAGCAGATCCGATACCTTTACACCTGCCATGATTGGTTGGCCGTTTGACCAAGAGAAGATCAACCCTAATATACTGAGTACTATTTTTTGTTTATTTTTTTTTGGTTTGAATTATCTTTCTTAAGATAGCCTGATTACTCAATAGATCTGAAGCATATAGTTGTTAAAGATAGCCTGATTACTTGGTAAATCTGAAGCATATGTTGTGAATTATCTTTTCCATTTTTGTACAGTTCTAAATCCGTCTTCTTTTCCTTTTTTTTTTTTCCTTTTTCCAATCTGAAATCCATTCTCATGCAACCTCATGCAATAAGGATTCTTTTTTTTTCCACCTTTTCTATTTTTTCATCCTTTTGAACTGAAGAAAAGTGTGTGAATATATGTATATATATATATATATATATATTAGCGCCTGGTACTCTAACATTGACTCGAGGCATTTTCTCTACCCTTTCTTACCCTGAAAAAGCAGGGACACCTGTACCCCAAACCGACACAGGTGGGTAGGTAAAGAATACTTAGGGGCACGAGACAACTCTCTCTAATAAATATATATATCTTGACTGTTGAAGATGTGGTGGAGATTGGTGATGGGGATGGAGAAATCTGAAGGTGATGATGGCAGTGGGGAGAGGATGGTGGGTGGAGTAGAGGATGGTGATGGGACGAAGCTGTGGTGGATAAAGGTAAAGGATGGGGATGTGGTGGTTGACAGGGAGTGAAAGGAGGGGCAGGGGGCTGACGGGTTGGGTAGTGGGGGTGGGGTGAGGGGGTTGGAAATTGAGGAAGTTGGGGAATATGACATTGTTTAATTTTTTCTTTTTTTAGATAGTGTATTTTGGTCAATAAATACACTTATTTTATTAATAAAATTATTAAAAATTAATCCAAGTTGCAATATGTGTGCGTGTATTGTACATTAAGTTAAAAGTGACGAAATATTTAATGAAGGGGGGTCATATGCATTGGTTAAGAGACCACATGGGGGTTTTGAAACTACATGAGAGTTATACGCACTTTCAATAAATTATAAGGAGATCTAAAGTAATTTACTCATTTTTAAAAAAAATCTACGTAAAAGAGAAGATTGGGCAACAGAGCAGTCATGTTATCTATAAAAACCAAAATAGATGAAGCATCCTCCCTCATTCAATTAAATCGTTTTCTTGAGCACTTAGACAACTGGAATTGTTTTTTACGAGTCACTTGGGGGAAAAAGCATACAATTGTGGTTAATTTCGTAACATAAGTACTAAATTGTTTCAACTTTCAATAATGTTAGACACAAGTACATGGTGGGCCATGGCTCAACCAAAGCCCCCAACTTTTGCAAATTGGCCTTAAATTCTCAATTTCTTTTATATATTTAGATTCCTTATAAATATGGTTCCATAACTTCCTCCCCCAATTTGTAATATCTTCGATATGCTTTTGACCTTATCTTCTAAATTTAAGGAGAAGTAAAAAGGAGGTTAAATGTACTATTGTTGAAACCACAATGTGTTTATCTTTACTTTTAAATATTGTAATGAGTCTTGCACATTTTGAAAACAATGAACAATTAATATGCAACTAGCACCAACTACAATGAATTTTACAAAAGTGTATATTATCTTCTTTAAAGTAAATTTATTTATGTTTATATAAAGTAATTGTTTGACAATGGCATATATAGAATGATTTTCTTCAGGTATCAGTTCATGGTTCCATGGATAATTAAGTTGTGACGATTTCCCTTCAAGTAAGTTCCTTACATCTTCTTAATCTTATTTCTTTACTCTATATGATTTCCGAGTAAATTTACTGATCTTTGTTTGTCTTCTTGTTTGAATTTGAGAGATATGTTTAAATTAAGAAAAGAAGATGAAATGAATAGATATACACTTAAAGAAATTGCTTACTCCTCATCCTTTTAGACTACCAGTATGAAGTTATTTCTCGGAGTTTTCATCTTTCACATTTGGAAAGAGAGAAATAATCGTATCCACATTGCCGTTATTCTCACCGATGAACAAATTGTGCATAACATTATTTTTGATTTTCACATTAAGTTGTATAAAGTTAGAATGGTTAGATACTGGCTTTTGAACCATACTATTTGTAGAGCTTGGAAGATTAATGACAGATCATACTGGTAATTGTACTAAATGATGTAAATATTTTTGTCAGTTAATATACACTGCTTGCCTTTAGCAAAAAAAAAAACAAACTCATCTACCTCCCAATCATTAGCTACCTTAATAAAAATCATATCCCACTCAACATCACCATCCAACCTTTGCATACATGAACTAGTAGTAGCATATTTATTTCGAATCAAAAAAATAGATTAGGGAACTGAGAATTTAAAGGTTAGTAGAAGAAATATTTCATTCATCTTTTTAAAACAAAATACTATCCCTAGTACCCACATCAAAAGAAATGTGGTTCATAAAGGACTTCTAGGTTTTAACAATGTTCTTCCAAAGACCAACTCAATGAGATAATCTTCTCTCACCCGACATCCAACCATTATGAGATTCCCCACACAATACCATCCCTCCAATGATTTTCCTTCTCCACCGTAGATCTCTACAATCACTTTCCAAGAAGGGCTTTACTAAAAAAAAGATGTGATTTTATTCTAAACCCACTCTTTTCAATTAGTTGTTTGACCACCCAGCACCTTATAAGATGATATTTAAACTCACCTCTTATTCGACCCCAAAAGAATTGCTTTTTAATATCTTCAAGCTTCTTTGTTGTAGAGCATAGAATATGAAATCAGGACAAGAAGTACACATCAAGGTTAAAGAGCCTACTTTTGATGAGTGTATGCCTTTATCCTTTTGAAAGAAATTTCATTTTCCACCATGGTAATCCTTTCTCAAATCTCATCCCAACACAATAAAGTCCCAAACACTAAGCTCTTTATGCTTAGCCCCCAAAAGGAAGACCAAGGTCTCCTATGTTCTCCGCATTGCTTAATGGAATCAATTCATTCTTACTAATATCAATTTTCAAGCCCTAACATTGGTTTAAGAAAATGGTGAAAGACATTGGAAATTTATCATTTATTCAACATCCGCATCACAAAGAAAAATTATATCATTTGTGGATAAAAATGAGAGATAAAGATGTCTCTCCCTTAACTCCCCACATGAAACACCGAAGATAATTATCTCGAACAAGATTCAAGGTTATTTTTTTCAAAACTTCCATCAATAAAATTAAAAGAAATGGAGATAATGGGTTTTCTTGCATGTAAACCTCTGGAAGCGCAAAAGTAACCTGTAGACCAACATTGATGATAACCAAAAAAGATAAGGACGAGATACATTTGAAGATCTATTCCACTATTTTCCCTTGAACCCCACTTTTAGATAAGAAAATCCCAACACACATGGTCATATGCCTTCTCCATATCTCACTTGCAGATGACCCTTCATTTCTATTGTTTAGGTGTGAATCGACCACTTCTTTAACAATAAGAGTTGCATCTAGAATTTGCCTACCCCTAACAAAAGCAAAATTTGCCTACCCTAACAAAAGCATTTTGGAATGACAACCTACGTCCCAATGACTTGTCTCAATCTATTATCAAGGATTTTTGAGATTATCTTGTGAACACTTCCCACAAGATATATTGGTCTAAAGTCTTTAGTGTTGTTGATCAATTCGTCTTTGGGACAAGGGTAATAAAAGTACTATTTAGTTAATCAAATTCACCTCTCAAGTGGAAGTCGGTGAACATTGGAAGGAAATTATCTTTGAAATAAATTCAATTTCTTAAAGAAAAGCCAAAGAAAAAACATCGGGTCCCAGAGCCTTATCTCTTTACAATCTTTAAGAGCAACCAAAATTTCCTACTCACCAATAAGATGTTCAATCCTGATCCCTCATCTTATTTCCGATAGGGATAGTATGTTGATGGTTGGCTAGAAAGGCTTAAACGATCCAAAATTGGCATAAATCATTTCTCTAGCAATGTAGTCTAGGCTTTTGCCTTAAGAGATAATCAAATAGGTTTTAGAGTTTAGTTAGATTTTAGAATGTGTCTTATCCAATGAAGTAATTATGACCATGTGTTCAAAGTGTTCAAAGAATTCAAACAAGAATAAATTAATACAAAAATTAAGCCCAAACAAAAATAACATGCATTAGTTGCCAAGAATCATACTCAATTTCAATCAATTTTTCGTCATGGGCTTGTGACGTTCAAACCAAAGCAAGATCAAAACTCAATCATTCAAAATCTTGAGAAAGCAAAATAAAAATAAAACTCAATCTTTCAAAATCTAGAGATGTTTGCCCACGTGTCATAGGCTGATGTACCTTACGGTTACATGGTTATACAACACACCAAAAAAAAAAAAAAGATAAAGCTTAGGAAGGGGAAAAAAAAACGAAAGAGAATATATCTGCATCCTTATATTTAAAAACCCTTGGCCTTCAAAAGCAATGCCCGCAAATACACAGTGAAACCTCTTGATTGCGCTCATGACTGCCTTGCTAGCTGCGTCATCACCAAAATGCAGCTACGTGAAACCCTTAAAGCTCGCCAGGAGCTTATGGCAAGGCAAAGAGTGGTTCAACCACAAAGTGATCTCACTTCAATAGCAATTATTGTAAGTTTTCTCTAAATTGAGCTTTAATTTAAAATTTAATCATTATGATCTACGTCAACTGTATTCATCTTAAAATTTTGATTTCAATTTCTATGGTAACTAATGCAAAAACTTCTCTGTTTCATTGCAAGGGGTCTATGTTTAGTCGTTGGTTTTGCACCAAAGCTGTACAACCAAACTTGGTACGAGAGCCACAAAGGATTGTAAGGCTGAGGGTATTGATTTCCTCGGAAATGGCTCTAATACCTATGCCACATATGGTAAATCATCTTATTTATCATCAAACACTGACTTTGAAAAATGTCATCTCGTAAATTTTTAAGTTTTGAGTCTTCATTTAATTCCGTGCTATAATTTTTCTTATATATGTAACATCGACCATTTGGGCATAAATTCAGGTTATGATTTGTAAGGTTTTGAGTTTTAGTAGTGATCCTTTGGGTTTGATTTCTTCATTTCAAGGTAATTTCTTTGCCCTTCCTATTTGGAGTGTATATACTAATTTTTGTTTATTTGCATAACCCTGAATATATTGAGGAGAATTTCAACTTGTATGTTCCTCAATTAATTGAAAAGGGTGAGTATAGCGTTGGTTTCCATTACTAACTCTATGGGATCGTTTGCTGACTCTTTCAAGGAAATTGTCAAATGTAAATATTTTTTTACCTTTTTATTTAGTTTTATTTTTTTAATCTAATTTTTTAAACTATGAAGGTTAAAGCCTTTATTTATAGATGGCCTTCACCGACTTGTCAAGTCGGTCAAAGCTTGCCACCAATTAAAGAATCTTCTAGCAAGCATTATTTTAATATTATGGTCAATGAGATATTTTTTGAACGAAGGATATTGAACAATTTGGACAATTCTTGTGAACCTGCTAGAAGGATATTAAACAATTTGGACAAAAGAATTGTCCACATTATTCTAGAAAAAGTAAAGTGTTGACTCTCAACATGGATTAAAGATATTATGTATCTTTAAATCTGTGTATTTTAAGAATTTTGTGTATCAAACTATCATAAAATATTATGCATGTGATCCGACTAATTAATAATATAATCTTCAAGAACAACCCTCTTTCTCTCTCTCTCTCTTAAGTAAGAACAATGAGACATATTTACCGAAAAACCATTACACTCTTTGGACTCCACAAGAATATGTCGATATTCTCAATTGAATTCATTCAAGATGTGAGTAAAACTCAAATTGGAGAAACTCAATTCTTATTAGTAGTTTAGCCGAGAGTTAGTCAATAAATCGGTTACGAAGGCTTTTTCATGACGTCAAAAGTGTGACATGTTAGGGTATACATACAAATGTTGGTAACATATCATAATAGGAGTTGAGAAAATTCATAAAATGGTTATTAACCCTACTAAAAGGATGAACTCAGTGACCAACACACAATATCAGACGCATTTAATGAAACTAATATTTGTCATTGCTCTGACTGTCAACAATTTAGATTTCCTTTCGTGCTTAGCTTTCTGGAGGTTCTAGGGAAACTTTACTAAGATCCGAATGTATAGATAGTCTTAAGGAAGGGAAAAAGAAGGCGTTAATTACTAAAATCATTGCCTCTGACTATATGTTAATTCTGCTTTGCTTAATAAAATCCTTGAGTTTCAGACACAAAGTATGTGCAGAGGAAGAAATGAAGGCCACTTGTTCCCAAGACCAATTGCTACTACGCAAAGCATCCTAATCAAGTCATATATAGCAAGAGGCGCCTCAAACAATTTGAGGACCTTGGACGATCATCTAAATAGGAGCCTTAATAATTAGGCTTTTTCTCAATAAAAAAACTCTAAATTTTCTACTAAAATAATCACTACAAATTTAAAAAAAAAAACACCAAAATTAGAATTATAAAATAGCATAATATTACAAGTTAACAAAAAGATAGAGTCCCAACCAATCATTAAAAAAAATTAAAAATTCTTTTAATTGGGGCTAATGGGGCCTTAAAGTCCCAATCAATTTATTGATGAAGACCTGCTCGTTTAATGAGTAGACCTTATGACTCTAAGGCCTTCTTGGTCCCAATTAAAGGACACTAGTCTAGAATAGACCTTTATCTTTAAAAAAAAATAATTTCTTTAAATTGGAGCACCTGAGCTAAGAGGGCCTTGGGCACAGGCCTAAGCTGTCCTTAGCTTGGGCCGGCCCTGTATATAGCTATGTTTGTCGTAGTAGAACTGTATCTTATAGCGAAAAAACACTAATAATGACTAACCATCATACAATTAGCTAGTAAATTAATATGGAGAGAAATTCTTAACATAGACATGCTATAATAATAAATCAAAATTCGGCAAAGAGAAACATAAAATTCCCAGCATGGTCTAGCTAAAAAAGGATAGAGTAATAGAGACTATACTTTCTATTGTTCTCATTAAGTATTAAAGAAAAGGATAAATCCAAGATCGCATGCCAATAATGTAATAGCATGGTAAAACAAAGTTATTGCATTATTGGCAAGTGATCTTGGATTTATCTTTTTCATACTTAATGAGAACAATAGAAAGTATAATCTGTAGTACTCTATCCTTTTTTAGATAGAAAAAAAAAATAGAGTACTATAGACTATACTTTCTATTGTTCTCATTAAGTATGAAAAAGATAAATCCAAGATCGCGTGCCAATAATGCAATAACTTTGTTTTACCATGTTATTGCATTATTGGCATGCGATCTTGGATTTATCTTTTTCATACTTAATGAGAACAATAGAAAGTATAGTCTGTAGTACTCTATCCTTTTTTTGCCCGATCACATTCATCAGTTTGGTAACATGTGGCGGAAGGTAAGCTGAAAAACATAGCATAAGACTTAACCTTAGTAACAAGAGACTTCTTTGAAGAAAAAGTGAAATTATAAATCATCCCGTGGTGTAAAGGAAGATATGTATGATAATGACCTCCATTAACTCAAATCCAATTGACAAGACCCACAAAAGAGGCTGATTACAAATCATTATGGCCTTCCCCACCATCCCAAGACATGAGCCAGAACAAATTCATCAAATAGTGTATCCTGAAAGAAAAACAAAATAAAGTCAATTAGAGAGGCCCCCAGCTTCCCAATGCATCTTTATCTATACATAAATTGGGCAAACATGCAAAAAATTGACATGGATATAACTAGAAGGATTGTGAAAGAAGAAACCATACATAAACATTCCTAAACCTGCTTGTTGGATTCTCTGGAATATAAATTTAGCAATCTGCACCATAGGATCTTTCAGGAAGTTCTCCATAAACAAGATAATGTTATAGTTCACTAGGAAACAATTTTATGATTCCATCTGAAGACCCATCTTTTCCGGAAAACAACAATGAACAGATGCCTTGCCGGCTGTAAGATGAGAGAATCCTGTTGGGCCCGAACCTCCCACAGGATCAATTTGAAATATCATATAATAACGGCAGATAAAAGAAAATATAGGACACAGATATTTAACGTGGAAAACTCTCAATTAAGAAGGTAAAAAACCACGGGACAAACCGACATAAAATCCACTATAAAAATAGTACAAGATTTAATACTCAAGTTTTTACCCAAACTTGAGTTCCCTCAAATACAAAATATTTCACTATCTCTTTGAAGTGAACCTAGCCCTATTTCTAGAACTACATGTATTTGAGTAATACAAGAGAAAAGACCTTTACAGAAAAATACCTCACAACTCTACCCTGGTTGTGAAATAACCCGGAGATTAATTTCTCACAATAATCTCTTTGTTTTTCTCTCTCTATTTTTCCTCTCTGTCTGTACAAATTTTAACTCTTCACCACCACCCCTATTTATAGTAGCAGGGGTGGGAAGAGATGGTTATCAAATTGATAACTAGGTTGGTTATCAATTTGATAACAATAACCTCGTGTCCAGCTTTGGACAGAAGGCAACTCCAATTTGGAGTTGTCTTCCCTTTTTTAATTTGCAACTTGGCCACCAACCCTCACCAATCTCCCCCTCCAGACCCAAAGGAAAAGAATAACAACTTCACAAGTTCAGCCCAGCCTGCTTGGCACAAGACTCAAATTTATTTTTGGGAGGTGCTTTGGTCAGCACATCAGCAACATTTTTGTCAGTATGGATCTTCTGCAGCTTCAACAACTCCTCTACTATCACCGATCTCAGCCAGTGATATCGTACATCAAAATGTTTAGTGCGTGCATGGTACATGGTATTTTTGCTAGGGTCAAGTGCACTTTGACTGTCACAAAATACCACATATTTATCTTGTTTGAAACCTAACTCTTGAAAAAACCGCTTCATCCACAACATCTCCTTGCCTGCTTTTGTAGTAGCAATGTATTCAGCTTATGTGGTGGATAATGCAACACACTTCTACAGCTTGGACTGCCATGAGACTGCCCCCCCTGCAAAAGTGAATATATATCCTGATGTAGATTTTCTACCATCAAGATATCCTGCCATGTCGGCATCAGTGTATCCTTCAAGAATTGGTTCTTTGCCCCCAAAAGTTAAGCATGACTTTGAGGTTCCTCTGAGATATTTGAAGATCCATTTCACTGTTTCTCAATGAGACTTTCTTGAATTTGACAGGAATCTACTCACGGCTCCGACTATGTGAGCAATATCAGGCCTGGTACAAATCATTGCATACATCAAGCATCCTACTGCTGAAGAATAAGGGATTTTTGCCATATGTCCTTTTTCTTCCTCAGTGGACGGACAAGTTTGCTTTGTCAATTTGAAGTGACTAGCAAGAGGTGTGCTAACTGGCTTAGCTTCTTTCATACTGAATCTCTTCAGCACATGCTCAATATATTTTTTCTGTGATGGCCACACCTTACAAGCCTTTCGATCACGGATAATCTCTATGCCCAATATCTGCTTTGTTGGTCCTAAATCCTTCATGTCAAAGGATTTAGACAAATCCTCCTTGAGTTTCTGAATTATCCATGGATCTTGTCCCACAATTAACATATCATCAACATAAAGTAGTAAGATGATAAAGTTACCACTAGTGAATTGTTTGATATATACACAAGGATCTGGTTCCGTCCTCTTGTAACTTTGACTCACCATGAATGAGTCAAATTTCTTGTACCATTGCCTTGGCGCTTGTTTCAAGCCGTATAGACTTTTCTTTAATTTACAAACCATGTGTTCTCTATTTTTTACATTGAAACCTTCTGGTTGCTCCATGTAAATTTCATATTGCAAATCTCCATGCAAGAATGCTGTCTTTACATCAAGCTGCTCCAGTTCTAGATTTTGACTTGCAGCTAATCCTAAGACAGTTCTCATAGAGCACATTTTAACAACGGGAGAAAAAATTTCATCAAAGTCTATACCTTTCTTTTGACTGAATCCTTTAACTACAAGACGAGCTTTGTATTTGATTATTTTGTCTCCATCTTTCTTCAACCTGAACACCCATTTATTTTTCAGGGCTTTCTTTCCTTCAGGAAGTTTAATCAGCTCGTACGTCATGTTTTTCAACAATGAACTCATCTCCTCTTTCATTGCATCAGTCATTGGGTTTTCTTACTATGAGTTAAAACTTCTTGGAAATCCTCTGGCTCCCCCTCATCAGTGACTAAAATATTATCAGAACTTGGATACCTGGTTGATGGTCGTCTTTCTCGTGAAGACCTTCTCAATTGAGATTCTGCATCTTCTAGTTGAGCAGTTTGCTCCCCCTGTTCAACACCCTATGCATTTTCAGCATCATCATCGCTGTCAGATGCATCATCAACCATTGTTGGCTCTACAATTGGTCCAGGTTCTGTTTGTTCAACATCTTCCCTCCTTGTGGCGTGATTTGTTGGGGAGGATACAGGTGTTGTATCTGAAACAACTCTATCTGCATGAGTGTTTGGTTTAGCTTTTTGTTATTCTCCAGTGATCTCATGCTTATAGAAGATAAGGTCTCTGCTTCTGACGACCTTTTTTTTCTCCGGATCCCATACTCTATATCCAAACTCTTCATTGCCATATCCTACAAATATGACAGGAGTCGCCTTATCATCAAGTTTGGATCTTTGTTCCTTCAGTACATGCATGAAGGCCTTGCATCCAAATAACTTCAAGTGGGAATAAGAGACATCTTTTCCCGACCATACTCTTTCTGGTAAGTCGAAGTTCAAAGGTACCGAAGGAGTCCTATTGATTAGGTAGCATGTTGTATTGATTGCTTCTCCCCAAAATGGTTTTGGTAAGTTAGCCATTTTCAACAAACAACGAACTCTCTCCATAATGGTACGATTCATCCTTTCAGCTACACCATTATGTTGTGGGGTGCCAGGTATCGTCTTTTCATGCCTGATGCCGTGCGTGGAACAATACACCTTAAATTCTCGGGATGTGTATTCTCAACCATTGTCTAAATGGAGACGCTTCAAAGGTTTTCCAGTCTCCCGTTCTACTATAGCATGAAAATGCTTGAAGTATTCAAATACCTGGTATTTTCTTTTCAACAAATACACCCACATTTTTCGTGAAGCATCATCAATAAAAGTAAAAAAATATCTATTACCACCTAATGACTCCACCTCCATAGGACCACAAACATCAGAGTATACTAACTCTAATTTATTTTCTTTCCAACTTGATTTTCCTTGGAAAGAAACTCTATGATGCTTTCCAAATAAACAATAATCACAAGGGTCTAATGATGTACCTTTGGCTAAGGGAATAAGGGACTTCTTAGCCAAAATTTGTAACCCTTTTCTCGCTCATATGCTCTAGCCTTTTATGCGACACATTTGGATAAGCATCATCTTCCACAGCATTCAGCTGTCCACTGTACATTTTCATTTGTGTCTTGTATAGCGAGCAACAAATTTTACCTCTTGCAACCACTAAAGTTCCTTTGGTGAGCTTCCATTGACTGTTGCCTGTCTGGTGCTCATATCCTTCTTTGTCAAGAACACTTGCCGAGATCAAATTAAGGCGGAGATCTGGGATGTGTCGGACATCCTTTAACATCATTCTGCAGCCAACATTTGTTTGAACACAAATGTCTCCAACTCCCACTATTTTTGCTTCACTGTTATTCTCCATTTTCACTGTGCCAAAGTCTCCTACATTATAGACAGTGAAAAAATCCCTATTGGGAGTACAATGATAAGATGCTGCTGAATCAACAATCCATTCGATTTGAGAATCAGCAACATGATTACAGTCATTTTGTGAGCAAAGTAGTGTCAACTCATCATTTGATGTAGAAACTGTTGCAGCTGTAGAGTTTTCCTTTGCCTTCTTTTGATCTCCTTTGTTTTTCAGTAAATTGCAATTTCTCTTAAGGTGACCAATTTTATTGCAATGGTAACACCTTAAATTTCCTCGAGACTTGGATCTCCCTCTAGAGTTACCTTGTCCTTTGGAATTTTTGCTGGCACTTTTTCCCCGGTTTTCAGTAACAAGGGCTTGTGCCTGGTCTGATCCAGAATCCTTCCTCCTCATTTCCTCATTGAACATGATATCTTTCACCATGTTCAATTTCAGCTTGTTGTCTTGAGATGAATGACTGAGTGTTACCACCAGTGTTTCCCAACTGTCTGGTAATGAACTCAGAAGAAATAATGTATGCAGCTCATCATCAATTGTTAGCTCTAGCATTATAAGTTGATTTATAAAATTATGAAAACTGTTGAGATGGTCGGCAACATATTGTCCCTCCTTTAATTTGAGATTCACGAGCCTTCTTTTGAGGAAAACTTTGTTCTGAGAAGATTTTCTCTGATAAATATTTTCTAGAATTGTCCAGATTTTATCAACTTTCTTCTCTGCAGAGATGTGGTGAAAGACACTCACATCAATCCATTATCTGATGGTACCGACAGTTTTTCTATTGAGTTTTTCCCATGCTTCCTCTGTCATGGACGATGGTTTCTTTGTATCTCCTTCGACAGGATCGTATAGATCTTTGCAGTACAAAAGATCTCCCATCATCGTCCTCCAAATTTCGTAATTTGCAGCCGTTATTTCAACATGGAGCTAGAACCGGACTCCATATTTTTTTTCTTCTGAAATTCTGTATGAACAGTAACTATGCCGTATGTACGGACAACACCGTATATACCAATAATATAGTAATTATCAAAAGTACCGTACGTACGGATAATATTATATATACGAGTAGTATAAAAAGTATGAATAATACTGTATATATGAATAGTATCAATACGTACAAAAATAGTATTGTTCAATACTGACCTTACTCTTGATGCCAGTTGTTGGGCCCGAACCTCCCACAGGATCAATTTGAAATATCAGACAATAACGGCAGATAAAATATAATATGAGACACATATATTTAACGTGAAAAACCCTCAATTAATAAGGTAAAAAACCACAGGACAAACCGACAGAAAATCCACTATAAAAATAGTACAAGATTTAATACTCAAGTTTTTGCCCAAACTTGAGTTCCCTTAAATACAAAATATCTCACTATCTCTTTGAAGTGAACCTAGTTTTATTTCTAGAACTACTCGTATTTGAATAATACAAGATAAAAGACCTTTATAGAAAAATATATCACAACTCTACCCTGGTTGTAAAATAACCCAAAAATTAATTTCTCACAATAATCTCTCTATTTATCTCTCTCTCTATTTTCCCTCTCTGTCTGTGCAAATTTTAACTCTTCACCACCACCCCTATTTATAGAAGCAGGGGTGGGAAGAGATTTGATAACCAGGTTGGTTATCAATTTGATAACAATAACCTCTAGTCCAGCTTTGGACAGAAGGCAACTCCAATGTGGAGTTGTCTTCCCTTTTTTTATTTGCAACTTGGAGACTTGATCATTCCAGATGGGGCTGGACCCCACCAAATCCAAATTTATGTTAGAGAAAAAAAAAACAAAAGTTACTCACCAACACCAAGATCAGGATGCAAAAATTTCATAAATCGTCGAGCATCATGATAAAGATTCATCTAATAAACTCATGATAAAGATTCATCTAACAACCAACTTATCGATCAATCAGTACAAACTCATGATAAAGATTCATCTAATAAATTGTTGAGCTTTACACTAAAAGCTTTTCTACCAACAACCATTGGAAAATAGGTTCATCATAAAAAACAAATATATTTTCTAGCAGATGGCAAGGAGATTCAGAAGCGGGTCAAGTATTTTATATATATTAGTATCTACTCATTCAACTACAAACCCTAAAATCTTTATAATTCTAAACCCTAAAAAACTACATAAAACATCATACCCATATGCTCAAATCTATAAATTATTATAAAAAAATTCTTATGTCTCAGAAGATTAGGCAATATGGTTGTTGATTGGGTGCCAAAATGTCATGCATATGGGAGCTTGCCTCTAGATCAGGTAGTTAACATCTAGCCGTCTAGCTTTGCTTGCTAAGGACATTGTTCCAACTGGAGTAGGATGATGTTAGTATGGTTTATGCTTTTTTACATAAATGGTAAACGCATTTTCGTCACCCGAAAAAATTAAACAGTTCGGGAGCCACAATCTTTCTTTCTCTCTTATTTTATTTGGGTGGAATATGGAATAACGGGGCAAAACTATAACTTGAAACTCTTTTCTCTCCTCAGAAAAATACAAACTTCATAATAAGTGAATCATTAAATAGAACAAACTATACTTAATACTTTAGTGTTTTAGGGAAATGCCATTAATAATCCACTTTTGGCTTAAAAATCTTCTCTGAAAAATACCCCTATAACTTTGACTTTAGACACTCTATCCAACTTTTGTTAAGCTTTGTCAAGATGACACACACTTAATATAATAAACTATAAACATATGCTATACCTACGTACAATCACCAACTATATATATTCAGAGGTATTCTCAAGTTCTTCTATTTATTTTACAAATAAAAATAGGATATAGTACTTGTTAGAATATGCACATATCCCACATTGAAAAAATAAAAATTCTTAAACTACCTTATAAGATTTTGATTACTCCACTTGGCACTAATTAGTTTTAAGAAAGAACCTCAGTTATCTTAACATGTTATTAGTGTTAGGCCTTTAGTCTAATTTTAATCATCTACATGTGACTCATCTCAAATTAGGTCCACTTATTTTTAATCGTTCGCATGTGTCATGTTTCACGTGTGTTTAATCTTCCACATGTGTTAATTTACCATGTTTATTCAATTTTTCAAGTGTGATCCATCTCAAAATTAAGTTCACGTGTATTTAATTTTTCACGTGTGATTCCTCTTAAATCATGTCACACGTAAGTCACCTTATAAGATACTGAGATACTCCACTTAACATCAATTAGTTTTAACATGAAATCTCAGTTATCTTAACAAATACTATAAATTGTATCAATAATCACTTACAGATCTGTTATCTGTGGCAACGCCAGAGATGACGAACATCAAGAGAAAGGAGGTGATGAACTCAACGACCAAGGATTGAACGCTTGATCCAACTGGTACAGTTCCAAAGAAAGACTCAGATTTAACTTCAAAAAGAATGTATAAAGTTCCACTAGCAAGAATTGCTCCTATCATCTGTGCAACTACATACAGGGGCACCTGTCATGACACTAGCTTGAGTCAATGTTATATATAATTGTAATACTTATGCAAATGTAATCTAACATTAATCATGAATTGTATCATCTAGCAATAAAGAGTAAACGATTTAATACTTTTTATATTTTGTTAAAAGTGCACAATATTTTCGATATTTTAAAACGTTGATAATTACTCTCTATATTTTATAAAAGTAGTTGAATACCCCTATGTTTTAAAACGTAACTGATTATCCCCCATGTTATAAAAACGTAGCTTAAAAACTCCCTATATTTTTAAAAATGTAGTCGAATACCCTCTTTCGTTAGAAAAATCGTTCATTTTAACAGGAGATATTCAACTATATTTTGAAAAACACATGGGGTATTCAGCTACGTTTTTTAAATACATGGGGATAATCAACTTATTTATAAAATACATGAGGTAATCAGCTTATTAATAAAATACATGGGGTAATCAACTCATTTATAAAACACAAAGGGGTATTCAGCTACTTTTTTAAAATATAAGGGGTAATCAACTACGTTTTAAAATATAAGGGATATTGTCCACTTTTAACAAAACATAAGAGGTGTTAAGTTGTTTACTCAGCAACAAAAGAAGATTAAAAGGAAAAAAAAAAAGAAAAAAAGAATCATAGTAGAAGATTCTAATTTTTCGGATGCCTTCTCACTGGGTCTTTTATTAATTAGCTTTATCATTTTTATTACACTTCTTAGTATATACATCAAGGAGATTTCATGTAAATTCATTTTACAAAATACTTGTGTTAAGCTCTAAGATAAGTACGTCAATCCAATAGGCTTTAAAATTTATAGGTTATTTTAGTATAAAAATAAAATAACTCATATATATTGAAAAAAAAAAACATTATTCGTATTATCATCAAAAGCGATCGAGCAAGATAAAGAAAGAAAATTATATATTGCACCTCATTCATGCTTTACTAATATTATATGTTATACCTCACACGAAAAACACAAATTCAGGATGCGCCACTTATATAGTAGTATACATATATAAACACACATTAAGTTCCGAAAAGCAAAAAAAAAAAAAAATTATTATTTGGTTCTAAAATGCAAGCAAAGTATCAAATCTAGCACTTGCCTGTTTGTAGGGAAAATGGCGAAAGATGGCAAAAGCTATCGTGACTGCAGGATTGAAATGGGCACCAGAAATGTGACCAACAGAATAGATCATGACCATGACAATGAAACCCCATGCCATACATGCCCCTGGAAATGTTATAGAACCATAGATCTTATTTATAGCAACTGAGCCACACCCTACGAATATCAAGAAATAAGTCCCAATGGCCTCAGCGATCACCTAGAGAGGAAAAGAATATTTTCATGGTCATATAATATTGATTATTCTCATAATAAAAAGTGGTTTTGGATGAAGTCAAGTGACAAATATTGAATTAACGGGGCGAACGGATGATATACAACAATGCTCTTATGATACGGAACAAACCTTTTGAGTGATTTCGACGACCCTATTTGAAGTACAGAGGCCGCCTGTTTCTTCATTGTCTTTAGATGCGTAAGCCGCAGCATTTCCTTCTTCAATTGCAGCGATATCTTTTGTCGACATTGTGTGGCTTAATTAGCAAATGAACTCTGAAACAATAGGAAGACCTTTTTAAGACCCCATTACGGTTCAGGTGGACTTGAGGGGCAAAGATATATGGTTGTGGATAAACTAAACATTGATGGTTAACCTACTTTGGGGAATGACCTATGGATGCCAAATGCTCTCTATTTCGTTTTTCATACTTTGCCTACCATCTAAACAAATTTGTGTTCGTAAATATTAATTCAGACAAATGCCTTTTGGCCATTGTCTTGTAACTATAATGGCTCAAAATAGGTGAGAACTTTAAATAGATTTCCTATTCCTGAAATTAGTTTTGGGACTTGTCAATTGGCATTACGGATCAGTCTCCATAATCAACTAATGCTAATGACGTTGATTATTGTTGAAAATAATAAATAATATAATAAACTTCTCTCTAACCGTTTAAACTTTTAGATAAGGTGGTAACTTAACATTGTATCATAGTTTAGGTACCAAAAGGTCCTGGATTCAAAACTCACTACTTCCTATTTAAAAACTGAAAATTGTCAAAGTGTAAGGCTTAAAAATTAATTATGCCTGCATTCGTAAGAGCTTGTTGAAGATAATAAATAATATAATAAACATCTCTTTAACAATTTAAACTTTTAGATAAAGTGATAATTTAACAATTATAAACATATTAAATTGGATAACCACACCTATACAATTTTTTCCTTTTTCCTAGCAAAAATCATCTCGAAATGGTGCGGGGTTTGGCAGATGTATGTTGTCGTTTCATTAAACATAGAAAGACATATTACATGGGTACATATATCCTTATCTCAGAATAGAAGCCCAAAACATGAAAATGAAATAGTCCTAGTGGAGAGGGTGGCATACCACACTTCAAAATGGTAGCAACCTTTCAAATTGTAATTAAAATGCTTTAACACCCTCTACAGTTTGTTGAAATTGCACATTTGGTTTGTGATTTTGGAAAGTGGAAAAAAACCACTTCATAGTATCAAAATGGTTATACATAATCCCTGGCATTCAGCATGTCTTCAAACTTGACAAGGCATGAGATACACACGTTGAGAACAGGCTAGGAGGGTTATCAAGCCTAAAAGAACAAATTTTAAAATATAAATGCTCTTAATTTTTTTTGTTTTTTTTCTTTCCCCTTTTTCTTCTTCCTCACTTAGAGTTTCTCGAATCTTTATAACGCATAAATCACTTAAATACTTAGGTGGCGATTGGTATGTTAGAATTGAATATTTTAGAAGAAGTAAATAAAATTGAAAAAGGATATTCTAGTAAATTTGCTAGTAAACCTAAGAATAATAGATTCTATTATCCTCGTCCCACTCCTCAAGACATTTTATATGAGGAAGATGCTACTAATTTTAGTAAGAACGCTAGTTTTGATCATAGGACGATATATGAATGGAACATAGATGGATTGTCTAATAGACAAATTAAGAAGGTCGTTGAACGCATGCTTATGTATGCTCAAATTTGTAAACAAGCTGGCAATGCAGAACCAGTAATTTGTGATATGATTCTATCTGGATTTTTTGGTCAATTAAAAGGCTGGTTTGATAATTGTGTTACAATGGAAATGAGAAATGAAATAGCTCAAGCCACCAGAATGGAAAATGGGGTTGAGGTTTCTAATGTTGTTTATACAATGTGTGCTACTATACTTGAACACTTTTGTAGTCAATTTTCTACAACTTATGATAGAACTAGGACTTTATTACGTAATTTACGTTGTCCTACTCTTACATATTTTCGATGGTATAAAGATGTGTTTCTCACTAGAGTTTTAGAACTTCCAAAAGCCACTGATAATCAATGGAAGGCACAATTTATTGATGGCTTACCTGCATCATTTGCAGAAAAAATAAGGAAAGTATTAATTAAAGATACAAACAATAATATTGTTTACAATATGTACACTTATAGTGAATTAATTGGCATATGTGTCAAAGAAGGATTAGATCTTTGCAATCAAATTAAATTGAATTATCAAATTAAGAAACAAGGTCTGATGGATAGACATACATTAGGTCAATTCTGTGAACAATTTGCGATGGAACTTCCATCTACTAGTAGACTTAATAAGTCTAGAGGGTCTAAAAAACCTAAGGAATATTACACCTCTCCTAAATACAAACATAAAGCTAGGAATAGGAGAGAAAGGAATCAGAGAAAGGGATATACCCCTAAATCTATTCCCACGTGTTATAGATGTGGTAAAAAAGGTCATTATGCTAATAAGTGTTGGCAATTCCGAAAGAGAATAAATGTCTTAGATCATGATGAGCATACTAAGGAACAATTGGCGAAATTATTCATTGATATTGATAATCTATCTAACTCTAGTTCAGATAGTGAAGAATCTTCTTCTTCTGATGAAGTTAATAATGTTTCTTCTAAGGAGGAATCTCCACCATGTGCCTGCAAAGTCAATAATATTGATGAAGAATATTATAAAATATTATCTCAATTTGATGATTTGAGAGTTAACATGATTACTGCTGATAAGTGGTTAGATGTTCTTAAATTATTAGAAGAAATTAAAGATGATTCTTTAAAATCAAAAATTTTAGAATATTATTCTAAAGATAATTCGGTAGAAAGACCCGTTGATAAGATTCTGACTTCTAAACAAGGATATAATATTAAAGATGTTATTAACCAATTAAGTGATAAAAAAAGGAAAAAATACTCCTATCACCCATCATGAATTAAGACAATAAGTTAATAAACTTCTATAGATTAACTCATTTCATTCATGTCCAAATTCATTCCACAATACCAAGCGCTACCTAAGAGGTTTTAGAATCTTTATAACCTATAGATCATTTAAATTTAGGAATTCAACCATAAATTTATAGGTCTCGAATAGGGTTTTATAGGTTTCAAACTCAAATGAGTAGTTATAATCAACCCTCCAATTTGTATGAAATTTCAAGATATCTTAAAATTGAATCTTGAAACTTTATTGTTATGTATTATAATTAATTTGACCTTTATTACTACCTTTTCAACTATGTCTAGGCATAAAATTGGTTATGGTGGCAATGGATGGTGGCACTTGTGGTAGTTGTTATGGTGGTTTGGGAATATAAGAGTGTGCATGTGACTTAGCATGTGGGTGTGTGCTATTGCTTATGTGTGCATGTATGTATGTGAGATTGTGTGTATATCTAAGGCATGTGGGAGCATGTTGTGTGGATATGTGTTTGTATATATGTGTATGTAACGCTAATGGAAAGAAATAAAAAAGAGGAATGAAAATGAAGAAACAAAAAAAGTAAAAAAGTGAAATAGGAAACAAAAGGGGAAAAATAGAAAAGAGAAAAGAAAGAAAATGGGTAATATAGTCCTTTTATAATCGACATTAATGGACATTAACGAAGTGGAAAATAGGGCCTTCTTTTTAAACCACAAGGTAGGTTTTTACCACTTTTCAAAACATAGGGTTAGATGTGCAATTTGACAAATATAAGGGGGACCTTAAGCAATTTTCTCATCTTTCAAATGCTACTTAATTTATACCTTCTAGTTTGACAATGAAAAGCATCATCATCCTTAATAGAATCTAAAAGTTTTTGTCAAAATTAGACATTTTTTTTTTGTGGAAAGCTTGCAAGAATGGGGTTCCCACAAAAGAAAATAATTTCGAACATACTACTCAATGGATCCTATATGCAAGCTATGGGGTTTAGACTTGAATATGTGGAGCATGGTTTACTTTTATGTGAATGGATTGAAAAGGTATATGATTTACTTCTACGATCTGATACTAGAGCCCTTCAGAACTGACAAGATTTTTTAATCTAAGCTACAAAAGTAGGCAGACAAAGTATTTGAGAGGGAAGCAAATACAATTGTTGCTTGGAATATCTAGAAAGAGAAAAATGTTATAAAATTAAAGTCAAGACAAAAAAAGACAATAAAAGTAAAGAGAAAAATATAATAAAGAAAAAGAGAAATAGTATTTCTATTGATTTTTCTTAGTGTAACTTTATAATGCAAAAGAGCCCTATTTATAGAAAAACATAGCTTGTTCTCTAAGTAATTTCTAGAAGGCCTTTGTCCTCTTGCACTTTGTCTTGGACCATAATAAATAATAACTTTTAAAAATCCATGAATATCCACTTCTACATAAATAATTTTATAACCAAAAAATGTTTTTGAGGGAGTGAACTCCAATTAATGCTAATGTATGGTCATGACCCAGAAAATTACATAAATAGTAAACACATTTTCATGACCCAGGAGCTGCAATCTTTCTTTTTTCTCTTATTTTATTTGGGTGGAATATGGAACAATAGGGCAAAACTATAAGTTGAATCTTTTTTCCCATTTCTCCTTAGAAAAATACAAACTTTATAATAAGTGAATCATTAAATCCAAAAATATTGTTTTAAGAAAATGCCATTAATAATCCACTTTTGGCTAAAAACTCTTCCCCAAAAAATACCCCTATATTTTTATTTTAGACACTCTATCCAACTTTTGTAAAACTTTAGTATCAAAATGACACATAATATAACATATTATAAACATATACTATACCTACATACAATCCCAACTATATTTAGAGGTATTCTCAAGTTCTTCTATTGATATTTGACAAATAAAATTAGGATATAGTGCTATCATATTCGAAAACCTATTAATAAAAGTTTTACTCCTAGTCTATTGATCTATCTTATCTTACTATTCAATTTTTCAAATTAAATATAGTTTTCTTAATATATTATGAAGGCAGATTCAGTAGGAATTGAGAAACAACCAACTTGTTGTTTCTATATATTACCTATAGCTTGCAATAGCTTTATGGTTTTCATTTTTCTCTTGATAGATAAAGAAAGATTTTAGCATGCATCAAACTGCATTTCTAATAATTGACGTCCCAATTAATAGCTTGTCTAAAATCAAGTTCTCCGACTAAATAAGCCAAAGTCAAATAAAAGTAGAAAAGATAATTTTTGTTGTTCTATTCGTTTCTTCTTCTTTTTTTTTGGGTAATGATAGAAGTAATACAAATCAATAGGCTTCTTTGTCCTATTAATTGATGTTATGGAGTAATTACTCAATCACGATTTATTAATGTCTACTTGTTTTATGAAAAAGAAAGTGTAATTTGTAATTGATTCTTCTACTTTTTAAGTTATTAAGCTCTAGTGTTCTAAGAATCTTATATTGGGGCTTTGAACATTTTAATCTCTTATGTTTCTATAATCTTTTAGTGAGACTGTTCTTCATTTTTTTTATTGGTCTAACCAAACCCTCCCTTCCTAAAGCAAAAGAAAGAAAATGAGAAAGAATTTTTGTACGAGACACTATAATGTAACAAAGGGTCTTGGAACTGGACTTAGCTCCTCTACAATTGTATTCCCTACAATTCCAAACAATATTCTTTCCGATCAATGCCATGTGTCACTAAATCTCATCTACGGACCACATTAATTTTGCTAAACTAACTTTCTAATCATGGCAGACAGTATTCAATATCAAATCTAAACTACCATGTTTAATTAGAAAATAAATATGGAAGCATATGACTTTTTTTCTAAACTACCATGTTTAATTAGCAATAAATATGGAAGCATAAGACATTTTTAGAAAAAACAAAAGAAACAGAAAATAACACACATGCTTTAGTACAAATAATATTTTACTATTTAATAAAATTGATGTAAAAAAATTTACGAATAATGTTTTACTATTTAATTTATTAGACATTGTGCTTTCTTTTACTATCTTTAGTATTTTGCTCTCTCAAATTTCTACTATGATGTTGTTCTATGAAGTTGTAGGACTTGCAAATTCCCTCCCCAATTCACTAAAATTTAAGATAATTACAAATAAAATTACTAACTCTACACCATCAATACGAGTTTTTTTTTTGGTCATAATCGACACGTGCTTTGCTCAAACAAATATCATATGACTTCTTTTTTTTAAAAAGAAAGAAAAAAGAAATCGTATGACTTAAAAAAAAATTAATGGCTTCATTTCTTTTTTTTTTTGTCCAACTTCTATATCGTTTTCTAAACAGATGCTTCAAGCACTTTTAGAAAACGTAATTCTTGGAGCACAAAAATATAAATGGGGCATTTTCTTGCATTTTTTTCTTTTGTTTATACATCTTATATATTGCTTATACAACATATATTGTATTGTTTTCTTACGTCTTATATATTCTCTATACACATGGCTCTTGCATTTATCGTTTTCTTGCATTTTTTCTTTCTTTTATTTTATATGTGTGTTGTTTTCTGTTTCATTTTCTTTTCTTTTTTAAATCATATGCTTCCATATTTATTTACTAATTAAATATGGTCGTTTAGATTTGGTATTTAATGCTTTCTAACCATAGTTAAAAAACTAGTTTAGCAAAACTAATGTGATCCATAATGAGATTTAGTGACATATGTCATTAATCTAGAGGAATATTGTAAGAAATTGTAGATAATGAAATTGTAGAAGAGTCAAGTCCCTTGAAACTTTAGCATTACTAGTATGTATGCATTATATTGTGTCTTACAATTTGAAATGATAAAAGTTGAATAGGATGTTTAAAGTCAAAGTGAAGGGGGGATTTCACCCATAAGTATATTTTGGAGGCACAAATTCAGAAGTAGAATGCTAGTAGCGCCAATAATTGTTTTACTATATGGAGAAGGGATATGTGTAAGCATAAACCCCAAAGAGTTCTTTGCCCATTTCCTCATCTTGGTAATCTTCATATAGTTACAAAAAACTTGTCTTCACATAATTTCTTATGTATTGCCTTGAAGTTGCAATCTTTATTCATACTAACTTAACAAGATGCAATTCCTCATATGGGTCATCTTCAAAATAGCCTCTCAAAACAACCAAGCTTGTTATTTGCTAGTTCATTAAAGGCTTCCAAATAGATCTATTAAAGGCTTGATAAATATGTTGAATGAGTTAGGTGGAGAAGAAGTTTGGTTGTGTTAGACTAACTCCAACAACTTCCCTATATTTCTCCCTACATGTAGAGGATTGCATCTATTCGCTGACTACAACATCTTTATCTCTTATTATTTAGCACATGGGACACTTCAGGTTAGCATATGTATAATTTCCATGAGCCTTAGACTATAGTATAACAATCCTACCTTATTCTTATTCTTCTCAATTGCAATTTGAAGGATGCCATTAATTCTAATTTGGTAACTGGTGGGTCCATGGAAGAAGTTTTTTTTGCATTTATTACACTATAGAAATGATTTGTATGCTGGAAACTTTGCATGATACTGTGATTATCCATGGTGATTTCAAACCTGATACGCCGGGTAATCGAGTTCATGCCATATTGCATAAGGTCCTGTGATTTTCTCTATCCTATATATGCTTTGTACAAATGGATACAACTGTAGGACGTGAATGTGTTATTTTCTGTCTGTTTACTTAAGTAATAGGAAGATAACTTTTTGTAATATTTGCTAGAGACAATTTATCTATATACATTTGTCTTGTTGATTGGGGGAGAGGAATAGACCTTAGTCTCTTCCCTGACCAGACAAAATTCACGGGAGACTGTCGAACTTCTGGCTTTCTTTGCATTGAAATGCAAGAGAAAAGCCCATGGACATTTTAGTTCATATGTTGTTCTATCAGTGCATTGTTATCTCTGTTGTTGTAGGAGTTAGTGTTTATTTTTCCACTACTTAATTGTCATCTCTTTGTTGCTTTAGGTGACTCTTGTAACTCTGCCTTTGTATACGCAGCCGGTCCCAAGCCCGAGAAAAGGAGGAGGGCAAGGGTCTAAGCCATAGGATGTTCACCTAAGATGGTTGGAAATGGGATAATGTAGGTGGAGGATCGACCTTACCTTCCAGGTGGATTATTCCCATCCAATCCTGCCAGATTGAAAGTAAAATACCATTTATATCAATGAAGCATAGAAGCTGTTTACAAATGAACTACAACTTTGGGCTTGATGTTGTGCCTAAATTTTAGATTTAGAGAGATCGTAGTCTTCGTGAAAAAATACCAATTGAAGCAGAGGGTTTCTTTCGAATAAACTACAACTTTAGGGTTGATGTTGTGGCTGAAGTGTAACTCAAGAGAAATCGGATTGCATCATCAAGAATCTAAATAATCTGCAACATTGCTTTGGCTTCTGAATGTTATATGAGATACACACTATTGTATTGTACAAGATTTCTATTTATGAAATTATTTAGAATGTTCTGTTAAAAGACTTTTTATTAGCTCATGTTCAATTTCACTTTAAGTGGAGTAGAAGATTATTTTATGACCAAAAAAAAAAAACGAGTAGAAGATTATTTGTTTTGCTTTAATATTGAAAACTCTATAATATTATCTAAATCTAGGAATTAATATTGCTAATATTATCTAAATTTAGGAATATAGTTTACTAATTTATTATATATGACTGAAAAATATGTATTTTTATTCTTAACATCCAATCGGATTTTTTGTTTTTTTGTTCTTAAAACTGTTTTCTAGAGCATTTTTGTCAAACGAATTTTCTATTTTTTTGTTTTGAAAATTGATTTTAAAAACAATTCTATTCAAACAAATTTTTGATTTTTTTGTTCATAAAAATAGTTTTTCAAAACTGTTGTACAAAATAAAAAAATAAAAACCCTTCCAAACAGACCCTTAACCTCTTTCTCTTTGACTCTCACGATTGAATTCTTCTAAAGTCGGGAAAATTCTTAAGAACTTATAGTCGGATAGATCGATTGAGTGTGAACATGAACCTCACAGAGCGTGAGGTAAATTTAACAATCAGTCGGGCAGTAACTTCCTTTTGTTTCCTTGGTTCATTTTTCAGGTTTGGAGTCATCTTTGCAGCAAGGAGCCAGCTTCGTCCACACAGCAAATCCAGCAAGGAGTCAGCTTCGTCCACACAGCAGATCCGATACCTTTACACCTGCCATGATTGGTTGGCCGGTTGACCAAGAGAAGATCAACCCTAATATACTAGGTACTATTTTTTGTTTTTTTTTTTTTTCGTTTGAATTATCTTTCTTAAAGATAGCCTGATTACTCAATAGATCTGAAGCATATAGTTGTTAAAGATAGCCTGATTACTTAGTAAATCTGAAGCATATGTTCTGAATTATTTTTTCCATTTTTGTTCAGTTCTAAATCCATCTTCTTTTCTTTCTTTTATTATTATTAATTTTTTTTTTGTCCTTTTTCCAATCTGAAATCCATTCTCATGCAACCTCATGCAATAATGATTCTTTTTTTTTTCACCTTTTCTATTTTTTCATCCTTTTGAATATATATATATATATACATACATATACGATTTCATATAATCGAAACCCAACTGTTGAATGTGGTATAGATTGGTGATGGGGATGGAGAAATCTGAAGGTGATGGTGGTGGTAGGGAGATGATGGCGGGTGGAGTAAAGGATGGTGATGGGACGGAGTTGCGGTGGATATCGGTAGGGGATGGGGATGTGGTGGCTGACGGGGAGTGTGGGTAGGGGCAGGGGGCTAATAGGTTGAGTGGTGGTAGTAGGGGTGTGGGGTTGAAAATTGGGGAAGTTGGGGAATATGACATTGTTTTATTTTTTTTATTTTTTTTTAGAAATGGTATTTAGGTCAATAAACACACTTATTTTATTGATAAAATTATTAAAAACTAATCCAAGTTGCAATAAGTGCGCGTGTATTGTACATTCAGTTAAAAGTGACGAAATATTTAACAAATAGGGGGTTGTATGCATTGGTTAAGAGACTACAGGGGAATTTCGTTAGGGTTTTGAAACCACAAGAGAATCATACGCACTTTCGATAAATTATATGGAGTCTAGAACAATTTACTCCTTTTTTTAAAAAATCTAAGTAAAAAAGAGCAGTCATGTTATCTAGAGAAACCAAAATAGATGAAGCGTCCTCCCTCATTCAATTAAATCATTTTCTTGAGAACTGGAATTTGTTTTTTACGAGTCACTAGGGGGAAAAAACATACCATTGTGGTTAATTTCGTAACATAAGTACTAAATTATTTCAACTTTGAATAATGTTAGACACAAGTACATGGTCGGCCATGGCTCCACCAAAGTCCCCAAATTTCGCAAATTGGCCTAAAATTCTCAATTTCTTTTATATATTTAGATTCCTTTTAAATATGGTTCCATAACTTCCTCTCCCAATTTGTAATATCTTCGATCTGCTTTTGACCTTATCTTCTAAATTTAAGGAGAAGTAAAAAGGAGGTTAAATGTACTATTGTTGAAACCAAAATGTGTTTATCTTTACTTTTAAATATTGTAACGAGTCTTGCACATTTTGCACTAAGGCTATTTTTAATGGAGTCTCTAAAATACAAAACTTTCTTAATTTGGGTATTTTTAGAGACTCCAGTTTCTAAAAACAACACTATTCATGACAAAAGTACATGGGGTCCACCAATTTTGGCTTAAAAAATGCCAATATAGAGACCCAGTCTCTATTTTTTTCAACAAATTTGTAGAAGAAAATAAAGACTGGGTCTCTATTTTGACATCTTTTAAACCAAAAGTGGTAGACTCCACGTACTTTTGCTATGAATAGTATTATTTTTAAAGACTGGAGTCTCTAAAAATACCTAAATTAAGAAAGTTTTGCATTTGAAAACTCCATTGAGGATGCCCTAACTACAATGAATTTTACATAAGTGTATATTATCTTCTTTAAAGGAAATTTCTTTATGTT